>JANVCC010000060.1:8352129-8590235 GCA_025345505.1 Todiramphus chloris collaris
GAGGGCTGTGCTGGAGCAGGGACCCACACTGCAGCCCATGGAGAGGGGGGCAGGAAGAGGTAGAGGAGTCAACAACAAAGGAAGTTGAGCTTGCAAAAGAAGATGGTATTGGAGGGGGGTGGAGATGTTTGGTTTTTGTCTTTCTTCCTCACCATCCAAATCTATTTTAACTGGGAATAAACTAAACTAATTTTCCCCAAGTTGAACCTGCTTTGTCCATGATGGTAACTGGTAAGCGATCTCCCTGTCTTAATCTCAACCCACAAGTTTTTTTTCATCTAATCTTCTCTCCCATACTGCTGAGAGGGAGGAGTGAGAGTGTGCCTGGGTGGGCATCTGGTAACTGACCAAGATCAGTGCAGTAGGGCAGGGTAAGGGGAGAGTCTGGACTGGGAACTCACCCTGCCATGCAGGGCTGTAAACAGGATGGAGGTCCTAGCTTTATGTTGATGAGCTCGCTTTGTGTTGATGGCTCCAGCACATGGCACAATCTACACGCACAGAATATTTCCAAAATGTGGAGCCATAAACCGGTGACTCTGGAGGAAGCATTAAAACATGAAACAGAACCAAGGGTGCAGTTAAAAGTGCTGTAATCACCAGCTCTGATCTTTCAAGCTTTCATCCTGACATTCATTACCCTTGCACTGCAATACTGAAGGAATGGATGGAGTAGTGACAGATCTCACACAAATCACGGAGGAACTAGCAGTTAAGAAAAAGATTCTAAAAAAAGATGCTTAAAAACAAACAAAGAAAAAAGGAGAAAAATGATTTAATCAAAAAACAGCCAGCCAGATTTTATTAATCCTGACCGCACTCACAGAATTTACAAAGTACTATGGACTAATGTACTTCCTTACATAATTGTTGCCAATCACCTTTTTATGCTAGAGACACTGCACAGAAAACAGTTTTACAGGAAAAAAATATTTTTAAAAAGGTGAAAAAAAATTCAACTTCTTGGCTTTAAAGTAATTAAGACACTAGACTTCAAGGGATTTCAGGGAAAAGAGACAAGGATTTGACAAAGAAAAACAAAACAAAAAAAGGCAAACCCCCAGAACTTGTTTTGAGGACTATTTAGAATATTTTAAATTGCTGTTGACCATAAAATGAACAAAAGTAACAGTAAAAAAAATATATATCGCTCTATCTTAAGTGCCATGATCCCATGATAATATGGAACAGCATCATATGCTGCAATAAAATGTTTTAGCTGATCAGTTCTTGTCTTTTTGGCACTCTGCTGACACACTTTTTAAAGTGTTAATTAAAAAAGAATCAAATCAACACTATAAATTGGATAGACTTGTGCCCTACAGTCTCTTCTGACCACTAATTTGTGGAGTTGGGGCTCAGCCAACTTCCAATGAATCTGTGGAGAGTTTCCAGCAAACTGTCATTGCAGCAGGACGCAGTTCTTGATAGGGTGATCATACATGGCAAGTGAAGTGATGCTGAACTGTCACTAAACAAGTCTGGTTTCTTCTGCCTGAATCTTCCTTTAAGACTCATCCAAAAAGGGAGACTGGCAGTTTATTTCCAGATACACATTTATAACATAATGCACCTAAAACCTCATAGTATCTGCATGGAAGCATGTTTTTTGAATTATTGTCACGTTGTAAGAGAATGCCAAAGAACACTCGTCTAGCCATAGCTCAAGAACACAAATAATTTGGGGTTTTTTATTATTTATAAACAAACTATGCCATGACTAGAGACCTGAACATGCTGCACATTCCCCTTGAGGATTACAATTCTTTTTTCTCTATGTATTCTTTAGAGAGAAATAAAGAATTTTCTATTTCAAATACATGAGTGCATTTTAAGTGTGCCTAGTGCAGCAGCCATCCTGTGTTCATTAATTGATTACATTTTTAAGAGAGTATTTCCAAAATATAGTTAAATAAGCAGTTAAATAAAGCTAATCCACATGTAGAATACTCATAATTTGGAAATTCAGTGTAGATCTGTTGACTTTTGACAAGCTTCTGCTTTCCAAATATAGAGCCAGACAAGGGCACTACAGCACAGAGTAAAAATCAGTGAGGAGTTAATCTAGGCCTCTCTTGATGTACCTTCCCTCCAACAGCCTTCAAAGTATCATTGGTAAAGTCAGGGAAGTGATAGTCAAGTGTTTTTCTATTCTTGGAGAAAGTATCAAATCCCTTCTGTGTTACTGTCATGGGAAATCAGAACATCCTTTACCACGCTGCAACTGGTTCCTTAGATACATTTCCTTTGTCTAAACGCTAAAATGGTGTGTGTGTGTGAAATAAATCCCTGGCTATTGCAAGATTAATTCACAACAGCAGCATCTTACCCCCCCTCCTGTCCCCTAGTGATTAAATGAGGGCAGACTGGTAACTTTGAGGTGTCTTCTAAAAAGATAATTTAATTTGAATCACTGTTTACTGATCTCAAAAACAGAGAGAGAAATAAGTCCTTTTTAAGATTATCACCCTTTGGAAAAAGCAGGTTTGAGAGGATTGACTTTCAGAGGGTAGGCTCAGTACTTCTTGAAAAGTACAGTCTAACTTGAAAACTGGGGAGCACCTAAAGGCTATCAGCCACTGGAAAAGTTGCTGGGAGTGTGTTCAGATACCTGCTGATGGCACTGAGAGTGCAGAGATATGTAGCAATGTTACATGGTATTTTGCATCCTAAATCTCTTTGCCAAATGAGCAGTTAGACTGCAGTCCTTCTGTTGGCTCTCCCCTTCAAGGAAAGTATTTGTTCCACTTTAAGGCTTTAACCGAAATGATTCGGTCATTTCCAAGAGGAAGCTGAAGAACCTTGTTCTTTTTTCTGTCAAAAAGCTCATCAATTCTAAGTTACAGAACAGGATCTTGCCCTTGGGCAGCAGCAGACTGTCCTCTTTCAGAAGGATATGGACCAGGTCATGCAGGATGACAGAGGCAGCTGAAGTAACAGTCAACTAGGAGGACCAACAGCCCTCCAAGGGATTTAAGCCAAGCACGCAGTCACTTGAATACCTAGGAATAAACACGTTGCAGAGAGATTTTAATTGGCATGTCAGGAGATCAGAATCAGGTTCTAGCTTTAGATGGGCTTCAACCCATCTGTGTAATTCTTATATAGCTTCATTGAGTTAAGTGGAAGAAAAAGAAAGAAGGGAAGGGGAGAAATCTGAAGTAGAGGCAGATTGTCTAATTAACATTCTCAATGCAAGTGTAAACTCCTTTTTATTAAACAAAACCACAGTGCATTATTTCGCTCTTCCAAAAGAAGAGGCCAAACTGGGACCAAAAGACAGAATGTATATTAAAACCTTAAGTTTTCTAACTGAAGAGTTGGCAGGACTTGCACGCCCAAAGGAATCAATCCCTCATCAGACATGCAGGCATCTACCCACCATGCATGCATAGTATGCTGCTTTGGGGACATATCACAACATATACAGTGGCAGAAGCAGCCCAACAGAAAGTATTTCCAGGGGAACCAACTAGAAAATGGCAAGAAAAGACACTTTTTAATGACAAGTAGATTGCACTCAAAATAGCTTTTTCCTCATTTCCAAAGCAGTTGAAGCCACAAAAATAAATAACACCACTCTGAAAGATGCAAACAAAAGCATAAAGCATATCCATCACAAAAAAGCAGGATCCAGTGCAACACTTCACTAAACAGAGCTCTCTCGTATTCAAAATATAATGTAACTGGTAAATTGCTAGACATGTTCCCTATTGACCAGACCCAACTCTGCTTGCTTTTCTGGATCAAGTCAATTCAGAAGAATACAAGATTTCTTAGTGGGGAAGAAGATAGAAATGCTGGTCTCTCTTCAGAGAGGATACCAAATGTGCGTGAGTCACAACAAGGACAATGACCCACTGAGAGCACTTACCATTTCCATACAAAAAAAAGATTTTTCACATCCACCCATTAAAGCCACCCCAGCTCCACAAATGGGATTAGATTTTGAACCGCACCTCCTAACCCTGAACCCCTTTCCTCCGGTATTTCCGAAGATGCTATAGGTCGCCCTGTGGGTGTGTGTTGGGCAAAAAAGCCTTATCCACCTGAACAGACCTGATCTGGAGGTCACATGTCAAAGAGAGATGGGACAGCAAAAAAAACCCAAACCAATCCCATATTAAGAACCAGACAAGAGGGAGTCAGCCCAGAAAGACCCAGAGTGATTGTAAAGATCACTCAGCAATTACATAGGAAGAGAGGGATGCATTGTGTTAAGGGGCTGGTGCATAGTCCAGACCTGTGTCTCTCCTCAAGATGGAGAGTGGCTGTAAATAGTTGCTTGTGACATTTAAAAATTCCTGTACTTCTCCATTTCCTTCTGCTGTCAAGTGGCTCTGAAACAGGCAAACCACATGTTCAAGTTATGCTAAAAGTCAAGGGTGGTGGCAGCGGTCTGCAACAGCACTGATGCTGGGGGAAACACATGTCCTGGGGCCAGGATAAAGAGTCTGAAGGAAGTAACAGGTGAAAAAACCCATGAGTTTAGCAACCACCTTATTCACAAGCATGCTAGGGCCCAAAATTCACAAACCTCCAACATCCACCAAGGGAAGAGTTAAAAAAATCCCCCCTAGATAATAAATGGAGAGAGAATAGCTGGCTCAGAAGTGCATTTCTATTTTATCAGAGATGAATTATAAATCAAACACAGCAGGCTAAAGAAGGAATCATTAATTTTGCAGTTCTCAAACCACAGATGTCATGTTTAGCTCTAACCCACTAGCCTTTGTAATACAATGCAAGAAAAATTATCTGGCAAAAGCAATGAGCCATTGTGGAATGACGATCAAATGAAAGTTTAAAGACTACAATGTTACCATAAAACTTTTAAAGACAATGAAACTTTAGTACATGGATCTCCATATTCACACATCCGTGCGGATTTGAGCGTTTAAGAAACAAACCAGTATTGCTGCATGACATTCCCTTGCATTTGAGGATGGCCCATACTGACGTTACGTGGAGAAGAAACTAGAATAAACCGTATCTTCAGAAGCCCTCTCTGAAAGAACAGTCTCCACTGAGTCTTGGCCTCACAGGAATTTATCCTTGTGCACTCACAAAAACTACAGTCAGAAGCTGTTGCTTTGTACAGTATTATTTTAAAACACACACAGTATGAAAAATCTCTTTTTAGAGCTGCACTTGTTTCTTTAAGGAATAATTAGCACACAGTGTAAATACATTGTAATTGAATATGATGACAAGTAGTGACCCGAGAATCAGTATAGTAAATGATAACCATATTGATATATAACTATTATAACAGGGTGAACATGCATGTCCTGTTCAGTGTTACAGCTCTACCTGTAGCAGTTCTTCCCTAGCTTCTCCACACTTCTCTACCCATTTTAAGCGTTTAACCTGGTTCAAGGCCAGCTGTAGAAGTTGTAGCTGAATGCAGGCAAAAAACAGAATTGATTTGGAGGTAGGGACAGGAACATTTCTCATCCAGTCAATTTGTGAGAACAGGGAATTCCAGTTGTCACCTAGATAGCAGTTAAGAAAGGAGATTCTTTAAGCAGAAATGCACATATACAAGAAAAAGTTCACGCCTTTGGGGTTTTGCTAATAAATTTTAACCAGTGCAACATCAGGGCTACAGGCCATGTAATACCCAAAGAAAATGCATCCTTCCAGGCCAAATCCTAACTCCATCCTCACGATCGTTGTGAGCCACAGACATAAAGCACAAGGAGAGAGAGACAGATACTCCGTGGTGGGAGAGCGCGCCCACGTACACAGCTAATGGCTCCTACCAGTCGGAGCCAAGAAAACACGTAATCAAATGCTGGGAGGTGGTTCAGCAAGCTGCTGACAGCAGACAAGGGTTAATCACTGGTGCTCAGCATTATTAGATCATAACACATCTGCAGAGTCTTATTGCTAAGGCAAACATTCATCTTCAGAGAAAGCTAAACATGCAAAATAAGATCTCACTCATGAGAAAAAACTGAAAGGGAGGTTATACACAATGAAAACAATCCCAAATAGCTTTTGAAAGTGAACCGGTTGAAAAGGGGGAGAGGAAGTATTTTAGTGTAAGAAAATACCTGCCTCTCCCAGCCGACTGGGATCAGAGTAGGCAGAAAAGTTTTTAAGCTGAACCTTTCAATTTTGAAGTATATCTGTGATTGGCCTGAGTTTAAATTAAAAAGATGCTTGTTTATAGAAATGTCCAAGTTTTCCTTATTCCCAGCACTGTACTTAAACTGTGTTGAAATAGATATTATATTGGATTATTTCCCTGAAGACATGAAAGAGACCTAATGTAAATGTCAATTTAGTTTTAAGAATCCTGGGAGAGTAAGGCTTTGTCTGACTTTATTTATGAATAAAGCCCTTATATATTTAAGCAGTCTCAAGTTTGCTTTGTTAGGCTCCAATTTAAAAGGTAATTTAGTCATTTAAGAATATTCTGTGCTTAGTCTGAGTGCATATAGGAGTTTTCTGGAGAGTAGTTGTTTCAAAGTGGCACATACAAACCTTATTTCCACGGGAATTACTGAGTAGTCAGCCTCTATGAACGACTCCCTTCATCAAAAAATGATGACATCATTTTATATGTGGTTTGACAACAATCTGGATTTCATGTATTCCCATCTTCATATTGCCTGCCTTGCTCCATAGAGCTCGTTGTCCTCTGGGCAGCATTTCCTAATTATGCAACCTCAGACAATATTAAAGCACATAACAAAACTGTGCACATGTACACTGGAAACAGCTGCTTTGGTGTTTAGATCTTAAATTCGAGAGGTCTTTTTTCTGCACCTGGCTCCACTGTCCTTTGTTACTGGATGATCTCAACACACAGCAGTACAGATATTTCATAAGGATTTCGCATTTGAAGTCCACAAATTCTGTGTTTACACTTTCATGAACAGGAAACCATGGTAACCAATGCAATAGCTAAGTATGGGTTACTGTACAGTTTATTCCATAATATCCATCCTGAGAAAAACAAAGAGTCAAGTACCCACTAATGGCTGCATAATAGGTTTAGAGCTCAGAATTTTAGGCACTTTGGACAGCTTTGAAGCAAGTCTAGCTAAATCGCATTAGTAATTGCAGAAGAACAATCAAGGACTAATTAAATCCTCTTTCTGGATACAGATTACTGACTGAAGATTTATGTAGTGTACACTATGCTGTGGTGCACTCATTTCAATTAATTATTGCAATCACCAAGCAAGGATCCCCAAAACTGCCTGTCCTGTGGTAAAATAAGATCTAGGCTGACCACATTTTTCCAATCTATGGTATTCTTTGCAAAAGAATAATACAGAATTTCCATTAAAACCTGCAGCATTACTGTTTCAATCCCCACGTCTCTTCATTTCAGTTTCATTAGTGGCTCCCACTGACAAATGATCAACTAATAGCAGCTCTGTAACAGTGCAGCCAAATTGAACATTACTCTTGGATTAGTGAGAAAAATGTCTTGTATCTACTGGCTCAAATCAAAGGACAGTAAATCAGCGTTCCAGCTTTGCACTGGTTACACAAGTGTGGTAGTGATTCAGCTTTGAGGTCACTTCTGCTGGCTCCAGTATGTTTCTATCTCGTGTCTTAAATAGGCTTATACCACCTTACTACTGTATTCCAGACATCTTCCAAGGCAAGCTAAACAAAACTCATGGTTTCCTCTTGCAGGCCTTGAAAAGTTTCCTTGTAGCTTATTAAGAAAGGTAAGAACAGAAAACCTGTTCCACCTCATCTTTCACAGGTTCTGCAGAGATTCCCATGCCACAAGGTCCTACAGCTGATTTCAGCCAAGAAGCACCTAGTACCAGAGTAAGCTGTTTACACAAAAATGTTAAGTGTATAATTAGCGACCGTCCCAGATAAGGAACATCAAAAATCAGACCTCCAAGGTCACCACACGTATCTGTCTCTTAATTTTTGTGTTTTGAGCAGCAGCGTTCCTTAGTTTACATTACTAACAAACCAAGTGAGTTCTCATGTCATCTGAACAATTCTGGTGACTGGTTCTATTGGCACGTGTGGCATACATGGACAAACACGGACAGATTCAAATCAGCATCTTGGAAAGGACTTGAAACAAAACCAGAAAAGTTGCTTGTATAATCACGTACAAAGGCTGAGAGGCCCACCCTGATCTAATTGACACACACTCCCATTGCTATTTCCATCCATCCTTAATCTCTCCTCATTAGGAGAAACAGCAAGGAGGTTGCTGCTGGCATAAATCACACACTGACCACAGCTGTGGATGGCCTGTGTACAGGAATAACTTTCCATCGCATCGGCTTTTCTTCCTTTAGACCCAGATCTACAGTGCGCATTGAAACGCCGCTGCGATGGCTGCCTGCAGATAGCTGTGCATTCCCCAGATGAAGATGTCTAGCTGTTTACTGCAATCACCAAAGATGATGCTCTTCCCTCTCCCCAACTACACTAAGAAAAAATACTCCTGTTGATAATAAAGCATTGGGTTTTTTTCTAAAGGAAGTAATTTTAATAGCTTTTAGAAGTCTCCTGTGTTGCCAACTTTGCTGGTCCCATTGGAAGCAAAGCTGATAGAATCTACTAGTTAAAAGCGGTAAAACTTGTCTCTCTTCCAGCATTAAAAATAAACCCCCACAACAAAAAAAACACAACAAACCAAACCACAAAACTTTTCACACTTCAGTTAAATGGATCTTCCTGTGGAGATTGCTTGTCTTTTTATCTTGCATGACAAGTTTGTCTAGATTCTTTTAAAAAAAAATTATATACCAAGATGAAATTACCACATCTTAAAAGGACATTTCTTTGTCATAACAAGATTAAATATTTTTCCAAAGCTGACAGCCATGACAACTAAGATGACTCGGGTCAGCCTGGCAAGCCTTACCTTTTCTGGATGTCAAGCAGAGTGGAGGGAAAACCTGTCAGTAAAGATACATTTAAGATGGGAAATGTTAAGATAGCTCAGGAGACTAAACTGCACTAATGGAAATCAGTGTTTGTGAAGTCACCTGATTAAACTGATACACGCTTTTTTTGCACATTCCTTTTCATCTATATAGTATCATCTGCACAGCTGCCAGTTAATGCGCACTTCATGAAGCTGCTCCCTCCCAGTTACAGCCATTTCTTGATTTGGCATGTGGGAAGAGAGAAGGAAAAAAAAAAATAGAATCAGAAATGTGTTAATACTCCAAGTAGTGAAGTATGATTTGGAAAGAAAGTTCAAGAAGGGAGAACCTGTTCGTTTTCACAATTAGCATTATCAGTATCAAGTGAACCCCTAGAGTGGTTACAAACAGACAAGGAAGATGAGATTTCTGTTGCAAAGGTTTCATAACTACAAGGGTATCTGCATGACTGCTCAGTTAGTATGAGGGAGAAGAGGATAAGCAGAGGGGCAATATTTCCATGTGCTTTCATACACACTGCAGTAAATCTTGACCTTCTGGCATCATACGTCACAAGCAACTGCCACCAGAGCTACACCCAAATCCACAAGCAGCCTTCAGCAAGTTATTAGGCAGAAGCCAAACAATAAGAGGGATGCAAGTTGACACGAAGGCAGATTCAAGCTGTCCAGCAGCATATGAAGATATGAATCTGAGCTATGATTTTATCTTTATTTCTTTTTTTTTATGTGCGCATCTACTTATCAGCATCCAGTTCCATTTCCTGTAGGCTGGTATAAAACGCACCTGCATAACAGACAAAGCTCCATAGCATCTGTAAAATATATTTTAAATCACACTGTATCATTCCTCCTAACTGAAATCAGAACACTGAACTGGCAGAAGTGAACAACTGAACACCTGGAACTGGAGTTCACGGAAGTCCTTAAAGTACTTTAGGTAACAAAACATCTTTGGATACAAATCAAATTCACTAAAGCAAAGATGATCTTCTATTAGCTTGACCTTTGCTAGTGACTAAACAAACCTAAGTCAAAAAAACAGATGACGCTTCCTCCTTTTTTTCCCCTCTGTGAACCCAAGACCTGTGTATGAAGATGAGATCTAATAGATAGTTCAAGAATTTTAGGTACACATATATTTCCATTAACTTCCTTCCAGAATGGTTAATACAGTGTTGAACTCTGAAATGCTACTATGTACTTATTTTAGGGCTATTTGAGTGCAGGATCATACAATTGCTGTGAGGGGTAAGGGGGAAGAGGTGCTTAAGATTTAAGAAGAGCATTTATCATAATAGAAGTGCCTCTGAATTCATATACAGCCAACCTGTATGTTTACACCACTGCAGAAATGCTGACTCTTTCTAGTTCATGAAATACACTAACACGATATATAAATGTAGGGGGAATAAAAAAAATAAATTTAAACATTCAGGAATGAAGCTGAGGTTTCCTTATTGCTGAGGTAAATACACCAGCCCTGCTGCTGAGTACAGTCTACCAGACATTCTTCCTCCTTCCACCCTCTGCATAGCAAGGGTATAGGCTATTTGGGCAGTTTCTTTACATGCTTACTATGACTGCAACTTCAGTTGCTCTTCTACACCAATTTATCACTCAGTTGTTTCCTGAAGGTTACTGATATTAAATTCCCTTGTCACAGACTGCATCAGAGAGCCAACTGCATGTTTGAGCCCTGTTCCTGTGATTACCTCCCATTATGACTTCTTAGAAGTTGAAGATTCATTTTCAGTATTGACCAAATGAGTTTTCACCTTACCTGTACTTACACTCCACCCCAAAAATTACCCATTTTATTATCCCATCTAAGGGAATAATACACAGCAGTGTCACTACCATTATAACAATGAAGTAGTAGCACCTGGACCTTCGTTATGAATAATGTGTTTCTGCCATAAAGATACTCAAGTGACTGCATGCTATAGAAAAGAGTCTGAAAATGGGTAGTATATCAGAAATTTCTAGTCTACAATATTCAGTGAGAGAATGAAGACCTTTTTTTCTCCTTACTGAAATGAGACAGACTTTTTACTTAAAGCCTTATGCTTTTAGCTTGCTATGTAATCTATAGATACAGACATTGCAGCTGCTAAACTAACTCAGAGCTTCTCACCACTAAAATCTATGGTAGGTAGCAAAATTAAAGCAGATAAGGGGAACTATTAGCTCCAGAATAATCATGGAATCATTTAGGTTGGAAAAGACCTTTAAGATCATTGAGTCCAACCATAATGCTTCACTGGGTGACATTATGCTTTACAGCATTATGCTTACTGACAATTAAGCTGTGTTCTCTACTAATACTGAAGTTATACAACCGAAGGTAAGGGGAGAAGTTCTCAAAACTCAGGTTCTTTGAATGAACACTATAAGGTTTATACCATAGCGGGTGGCAGTCCAAAGGAGAAGAGCCCAGACTTCACTGAAATAGGTTAAATTATTATCTCTAACAAAATGCCTCATGAGAAATATGAAGAAAAAAAGGTTTTGGTAGAAGTAAGTTCAGGTTGGCTACAACTGAATCACTCTGGACTCTTGCAATGTGAAGAAGTAGTGGTTCTTCTGTCATTATGCCATTTCATTTGTTCATGTAAGTGAATTAAGCTAACCATTATATATAACATTATTGATACATTCCTTCATAATGCTTAGAGTTAATGCTTATTTACACTCCTACTATGACAAATTAGACCACCTACTCACACACTTGTATTTATTATTAAAGGAACACACATGGAGAACTAAAAGCCTGCGATAATGCAACTCAAATATTTAGTTGCCTTTCCAGGCAATAATCTTGATAGCTAAATGGTTTACTTCCCCCTCATAAAACCAGAAGGAATAAAACAGTGATACAGAGAATCCTAAATGGTTAGCTGAGGAAAAAGAATAAAGGAGAAATCTATAGTGGAGGTTTTCCCAAATTAAAACATAAGAGTACCACTGATCAACACCACCATGAACTAACAGCAGATACTCTGTATTTCAAACACTATGTGCTGCTGTTTAGCAAAAGTGTTTGGACAAAAGCTAAAAGTAAAGATTACATTGCTAAAACACTAAACCTGGCCTTCAAGTTAAAAGAGCTTTTCATCTAGCAGAAGACACTCATAACATGTGGTGTGAGCCCACAAACACGTCTACAGAGAAAGCTGAGACAGAGCCTCTCTTTTTAATACATGTTACTCAGAAATGTTTGTAGTGCCTTGAAAGGATTATTTTTCTCTATGCTGTAAGTGGTTTTAAAAAAGTTGTTGTTCAGTTTTTACACATATATTAACCTCAATTATTCAGTTCCTCCGCAGTGAAGTTGCTCCAGTCCCCGATATCCCACTGATCTGCACCCAAAATTTTATGAGTCCCATCTATCATCAGTTTCATGTATTTATGTACAGCCAAGTTCATTAATGCACAGATAAGTGATTAATAAATATACATGTAAATCCTCATCTGATAAAGTTCTTGTGCTATGATAAGCAAGGAGGGATTGTATTAATAACACTGGTTAAAGCAATTTTAGGCCAGTGCCTCTACTGCTGCATATCAGAGATGTACCTAATATCAAAAGAGTTGTGCAAATCAACACCCTGTAAACTCAGTCCTGTATCAGCCTTTAATAACATAGCACAACAAAAAGATCTTCAGAAGGAAGATAAAGCACTGACTATGGGAAACAGATAAAAAAACCAGAGATGCTCAGGAAAGGGGGAAAAAAAACCCCAAGCAACCACCCACCACACAAAAGACACAAATCCCATACATACTACTGGCTTTGATTCCAAGACAAAGATACATTTTACTAAAACTGCTCAGGATCAAAACCAGCAGCAATTCCATACAAATTTATCTGAGTATTTTTGAATGGACAGAACTTCAGATACTGCCTGACAACAGTTGCTCAATTATGTGTTACTTTTATTACACACAAGACTTGGCAGCCGCAGAGAACGTATGTCTGGGACAGTCCTCAAAAAAAATTACTAACACTTCAAGATGCACAGGCCAAGTTACAATATGGAGAGATCCTAAAAATACTTCATTTTGCATGTAATTACTCACTGATAACAGAGGGAGCAGAGCTAAGTTAGAGATTCCATAATAGACCAAAGCAAATTGCTTCTTCCGTACAGTAACAAGTTTTAAAACGAACATCTCAGTTGATGTCCTGCTGCCAAAAGGATGCTTCAACAACAACTGTGCTACCAGGAAAGTCTTACATCACTAAGCAATTCATAGCTCTATGTTGGAAGTATCATGTGAAAACAAACATACAGCTTCCAAAACAACCTCAGCATACATCCATTTCTCAAGAAGCAGGAAAGATAAATGCTGGCATTAAGATTTTTTTTTTTTTTACTATCAAACCATTTAAAAAAAATATTCACACCACCAGTGACAACCAAGTTCATCACAGAAGTCAACTTCTTGTCTGGTGTTTGCCCGCGAGTGCCAAACGACAATGAGATGCTCAAATGATAAATGGTAAGTCTTGTACCAGTTCTTGAAACAGTCTAATACCCCAAAAGGGTTTACCAATACTTCATATCAAATGCATTAAAAACAAGCAACAAGAAATTAAGACACATTAAGTCAAGAGTGTAACTCAGTGTCAAAAGCTGGTCTGATTTAACAAACTGTTAGACAAAACAACATTTGCATTTTATTCTGAAAGCCTACGTTAAGATTACTATACCAGTAATGAGTACTTTGAAACATTGAGAATCCTATCACAGCCAAACCAAGAGGGGTAAAGACACAAGACACCTACTCCCACTGTTAACACAGCCTCCTGCTTCTAACAGCTTCACTGAGCTCAGTTAAAATTTAGCAACAGCAAAAACAAGGAAAACAGTTTCAAAATAAGCAAAACAATAAATCTTAAATATCCAATAGCAATCTTTTCAGTTCCTCAAAGAGCAGCTTTAGGCAAGGCTCATTTAGGAGCACAGTCTTGTAGCATCTCACTCAAAATACCAACAACGCCTCTGCAGGGAAGCTGCCGTTACCCCAGCATGGGGAGGGTTAGCGATCTACACAACTCAAGTTTATGTAAAGGGAGAGGGAACAGAAAGCTAAAGCACTACACCACTCACATATTAATATAACTACAGGAGATCTGCAAGCCAACCGCCTGAGCTCAGTTTTGAATTTAAGGGAGAGGGGGATGAGAGAAGAGGAAACGGGGAGAGGGAGGAAAAAAAAAAAGTTTCCTCCTGCCTCCTTCAAGCAAATCAGAATTTTTTTTATTAGATCCTCAGGCTTTTAGGGCCAGTTACATAAAAATATGCAGATTCCATAATTCTTAGAATAGGATTCCTTCCACTTCCAGCGGCTCTGCCGGATAACCCCGCAACAGCCGATCGATTCGGGGAAGGCCAGCTCTCCCCGCCGAAGCAGAGCAGCCCGCGGAGCCGCAGCGCAGGCTGGATCCCCGGCCCCGGGGCGGCGGATGCCTCCCGCTCCCCGCCGCCCGCTCCCGGCCGCCCGCCCCGCTCCACGGACCCGCGAGAGGCGGGCTGCGCTTCCCTGGCATCTCCGATGGAGACGGCGGGCAGCTGCGGCAGGCTGAGCGGGGTTCTGCCTCACGAAATGGTGGATCTGACTGTCAGACACGCTCTCCGATAGGGAGAGATAAGAAGCTCCTGCGAACCAAAGCCGGGCAGGGATGGCAGGAGGCAGGCGGCGAGCGGGACCGGCAGCGGCGGGGCCTGGAGGAGCTGTCAAAGCCCAGCCGCCTCCCCCAGCCCGGGCCCCCCCTCCGCCAGAGCGGTACTTACGTGAAAACAAAAAATAAAGTAGTCGAACCCACTAACAAGGCAGCTGCTGTGGAGACAGGGATGTATTTAGCAGGTTTAAACCTCTTTCCAGTGCTGCTGGGCATCCTGTAGTTTACACATCACTATGCGAATCCGACCCGAGAGGAGGGAGCCGGGAGGATGCGGGGACCCTCCGGCGCGGGGAAAGCGGGACCCGGGCGGCAGGGAGGGAGGGACGGGAGAGGGACGGGGAGCAGCTGACCTCCAGCACAGGAAATCCCACCCACACCGCCCAGCCCACTCGGCTGATGTCAACCAGCCCCTTAAGGTAGCGCTGCGGGGAGACCGGGGCGCGCGGCAGGGCCCGGGCCGGCGGGGATCGCCCCTCGGCAGCGCGCACGCGGAGCCGCTGCTGCTCTGCGCCTCGCCCTCTGACAGAGCAGAAACCCCGCACCCCAGGGCAGGGCGCCGGTCTCTGCCAGGCTGCCGGCGGGACAGCGCGGCTGGGGAGCAGCTCTCTCCGGAGCTGGGCGGCCCCCCGGGCCCCGCGCGGTGCCGGCTGCTGCAGCGAACCGCGGGCCTGGAGCAGCAGCGCGGGGCCTGCGGCACCTGCGGAGCCGGGGCAGGCGGGCAGGGGCTGGGCGTGCTGCTGGCTCAGCCAGCAAAACCCTGCGCTTTACTCAGCGAAACCCAGCCTGCCAGTGCTAAATCCGCTGCATTCTGCCCAATTTAACTGAGACGAATAACTGAGTGCAAACATCACTGAAATTGCACTATATTCTTTTAAAATCTATCCCTTAGCACCAGGAGGCAGAAATAAAGAGGTAATTTAAGGTAACATCAAATTTAGAAAAGCAGCTATCTGAAGAGCTGTGCCAATACCTCCTCTGTTCACATTCCGGGGCCACCACCCAGAAGCTTTCCTTAGTCAGAAGCGAACCCTCAGGAGGGGTTCAAGGCCCCTTGGAAGGTTAGAAATCAAGAGTAGGACCTGCAGCATGCTCCTGCCCTCCTGCTTTCTTCCTCAGCTAATACCCCATTTGCAGCTGCCAACACGCAGCTAAAGGAACCACCGTGTAAGGCAACAAAAGCCACAGCTGCAGCTTCTGTTGGGTGTTCTTAAAAGTAAGCTTGCCCTAGAAGAAAGGGCAAGTTCTGTTCTGAAAAGACATTATCATTTCCCATTAAGATATTAGATGAGCTCCACAGTCCTAGAGGCATTAAGAACAGAACAAGTAAAACCCAACAAAAAAGCTTCAGTCCTCAACTTTGCAGTTTGCAAAAGAAAAAAAAATTTTAAAAAAAATTGTAAGCATCAGCTTTAATATAAGCAAATCCAGGAAGTTTCAGCCTGAAGGCATATGGTTATGTGAAATCTCAGCTTTTGCTGACACGTTACCCCCCTCCCCCCAAGTATTCTTTAGACCTCTGAGAACAACTTTAAGAACATCAAGGGACTAAAGCCAGAAGGCAACTTAAAATTAAACCCAGGCTTAAGTTTTTGAGGAAAGGCAGGGACATCTACTCAAGTTATTTTTGAATGCTTGGGGGGCACTGGATGTTTCCTGTGCTTCACTACTGATTGTCATGCCAGCTTATTGAAATAAATTATTCTAAAATCCTTGTGACTAATCAAAAGGTCAACAACTCAACACAGAACCAAAGGCTGCATACTAATCTGAAAGCCTTCAAGCAATCTACACTAGCATATTAAGTTGGATCAAAAATGTACTTTGGAAGCAAATCTCTCAAGCAGTGTCACCACCGTTTGATGAGTATTGCCGAGTGGTCTCGAAGTGGGTAACTGGATTCCTTTTCAACAGCACTAAGCCAGAAGATCCATTTCAGGTGCACAACTAACACACTCGGATCATTAATTACTTTAGAAGCATTTGCATGACAAAAACAGAGACTTGATCACTTCCATCAGTTCAAGCCCTTTCCTCCTCCCCTCTCCAGCAACGTTCTTCGTGAAGAATTTCAGTTGCAAACAGAACATCAATTATTTTTCCACTGATATTTTTATTCTAAACTGGAAAATGTTATCGTAAGCAGCATTGTAGACCATTTCTGAGGTTTGGTTAGCATCATGTAATGGACAGCAAGAGATTTATTTACTCAAATGCATTTCTTAGGGCTTGAATAGTAGTGAAGTTATCTCCCAAATGACAGTCAGATCTGCATTTTTAGCACAAACATTAGTTTCCTTTCTAGGTGAGCAACAGAAGCATCTGGTCACATTTCTAGCAGTATGCACAAGTTCATTTTAAGATACATATTTGGAGGCTGCGATTTACTTACATTTCATTCTAAGTACAAAGCCTTTCTGAGACAGTAACATTCATTGATGTGAATATGGGAGTTATTCTTACTGGAGACTGTTCCTGCTCTGCTCTACACCTCATTACTTTCAACTGTATTTTTCCTATAAGGGTTCTCACCTCTCCAGAAAGTCTGCCTCACAGAGGCAGCTTTGCAAGTGGGGAGAATTCAGTGCTCCTGCTCGCTCCTCCCTTCAGAACGGTTTTCCTTTTATCACTGACACACTACTACTGCTCCACAGCCTCACTAAGAGCCCAAATTTAGAGGGCCAAACGAGGCACTCAGCAGCAAGCAAATTGGCATATTTTAAATCTTCTTTTAAATCTCCCAAGTCATGCAACACTTTATTATGGAGAGGGACACTAAAGATAACAGTGTATGTGGTATCAGGACACAAAGAATTTTATCTTTCATAGCAACAAAAAAAGCATCTCCAAACCCCAACTAATCGTAAAGATCACCAAGCAAGCCTGGTCTGGGCTGCAGTCATCCAGAGGCTCTAGACACTTTTGCTGGGCAACAGTGCGGTCATGCTGAACCATGTCCAAAAGAGGACCCAGACATTCCACCTCACCAGGCTACAGTGGTATGCTGAATTGTGTTTTGAGATTATTTGCACATTGTACATTACCTATCAGAAAGCAATAAATTTCTGTAATCTGGTGTCCAACAATTCCCATTGGTTCACCTAATTTCCTTCCCACTAACATTCCAACTCTTGAGAACAGTCTGTTTTCAAGACAGCATGAAGCACTGCTGAGCAATGTTCAATCTCACTATTAAAAAGCAAGTATATTTAATGCCATAAAATGACTAGATCATTTAAACAGTAAGGATGTGTGAGGAGGACTTGACTAAAGCAGAATATGTGTGTCCCAGAGTTGTTCTCCTGGAACACCTTTATTTCAAGGACAGTAGTTTCTGGACTCACACTATGTTATTGCTGTGCAAGATTTTGGCAGCACTGAGATAAACAGCAATGGCAGCATGAGTTAGGAATAGATTTAACAATGACTAGGAACTAATACAGCTGCAAAGAACAATCTAAAAATACTCTGGCAGAGTATGGCTAGTAATTGCTTGTCTCTTTGCAAGATCTTACTCTGAGGTTTTACCCCAAAAGAGAAAAGGCCAACCACAGAAGCTGTGCTGGAGCCGTAGGCCAGGGTACAATTCTCAAGGCTGGCAAAATCAAAGGGAACTCATGACAGCACAAGAACCAAGAAATCTTAATTGCCATGCAATTTTCATCTCAAATCACAGCACTAATGTTAGCTGGAAATCTTAGCTACATGGTTATGAAAGTTCTTTTATTTTGCACATTTGGAAGTACTGAGAATCCCTGGAATCTTTTTTTGATCACTGGGCAGTTTAACTTTTAGTGCATAGAAGGTTCTGTCATTAAACAATGACCAGAATAAATAATTCTACTTTTCATTCTGGATTTGCTTACTGCAAAAATACATTTGCAGCCCATGTAGTACTGGTGACCTGCAAACCGTTCAGGATCACTAGCAGGACTCGGAAGGATCAGCAATTAGATGTTTAGCAAAAGCTGGGTTTTCCTCAAACTTGCAGTGCTCAGTACAGAAAACATCTGGATCCTCATGCACAGCATGGTGCTGGCAAAAAGTCCAAGCAAGGTTAGATAGTTCTGGGTACAAGCCAGGCCTTCTAAGTTACCCAGTGAAACTTTAATATGACAAGTTTCATCTAGTTGTTTATTTTTCACTAGATATATCAAGATGATATTGCCTAATTATGACTTTTCAGTAGCCTAAACAGATAGCAACATAATTTTCTAGATGCTTCCTATAGATATTTTCCATGGAATAGCATTTGCTTGGAACAGAACTCATGTAACATTTATTTCCCAACTGCAGTGATCAGGCACATCAAGTTGCATTTACGAGACTGATTACTGTATACAAACTGATTCCTAAACCATCCCCACAAGGAATTACTTACATTAGAATAATGTAGGCCTCTGAACAGTTTTGAACATTCAGCAACCATCCCGTTTAAAACCATTAATGAAGTGTAATTCTCCTCCACTAGAATGGCACATCACTCTGAATGATGCTGCTGAAACTCAGAAAGGTAGCAGTGGTTCACGTACCAGCAAACAAATTAATACATTAAAACTTATAAGCACCATATGAAGCAATGTAACTTTAATCATACCTAGTAAAAAAGTCTTGAAAAATATTCTCCAAAGAATGAAAAATATTCAGTCATTTTAATATCCAATCCATCTTTGTTGATGCTTACATAACTATAATTGCTTTTATGGAAAAACCCATTAGAAAACTATATACTTTTAGCTAGTTGAAATGAGGACAGCCAGCACCAGACGAGTAGGCGAGAACTTACAAATTAACAGAGAAGCTGAGTGTCACATGTAATTTGCACATCTTGATACAACAGTTAATCTACAACACAGTAAGTCAGCTGATAGTAATGTGTAGAGTCAAGACTGATAAACAACCACAAAAAGCTGGACTTCTCCAGCTTGAAAGTTGACAATTTTAAGACTATAAAGTTCATTAAATACTTGCAGTAGTCAGACACCTTCTGCAAAATAAAAAGTTTGCTGTATGCAACATCCAATCCAGAATTGTGCTAGCACCTTGTTTGTACTTAAAACATTTGTCATTATACTGGGTAAAAGCATAACAAACTATAACCCACAAACCCTCACTTCACCATTAATACTTTAAAACTACAGATGTCATTTATTTATGTTTCTAAGGTTGCATTTCCACTAGGAGACTATAGCAAACTAGTTACACAAACAAGACCTGTTCATGTCTAAAAGACTTAAAGTCGGTGGTTAATGTCTAATGTGACAGAAGTGGACAAAGATATTCCATACTTAAAGTTGCATATTGGAAAAACACACCAGTGGTCACAAATCTGATGCATAGACTAACAACCTGAACTCTTAAACATAAGGAGATACTTTTTTTCGCTCCTGTGCTTGTCTGTTTTCATAGCTTTAAGAATGATTTCATTATATAATTGCCCAAGCTGCTTCCTTGAGAGCACTTTGTTTTCACATGAACTAGGATCTGAGCAATAACTTACTTGTACAATCCACTCTACAGCTGATTAGTTCAAACTTTTCACAAAAAAGAAATCTTACAATAGCTCATAATCAATCACTGACAAAAGATTTAGTTAAGGGTAGTGAAAGACTGGTAATTCCTCTTATTTCTATTTTAAAGAACAATTCTAGCTAAATCTAATTAGGAAGACTTTTGAATTAAATCCTAAATAAACCACATAAAAGCAAAAATTAAAAAGAGAAATCCTCTGTACACACCTCATTTCACTAAACTAGTGAAAGTTTACACATAGACAAGACCTCAGCAGTTTAAGAACTTTTTAAATTAGTTTGGCTTATCAAAATTAAGACAGTAGTTGGCCACAGACACCTTAGAAAATACAGCTTGCTAGAAACGAGTGGGAGCAGCCAGAACAGACAGGTGCACTGGGAACAGAAAGGCATAAATTAAGATGGCTAAAGAGACTTAATTGGAGAGAGGTTTGGGTTTGCTTTAAAGAACCACACCACTGTTTAAGTATTTAGCATTGAAAGCTGATGGCAACCTGTAGAGGAGATCAAAAAACAGTAAGGCAGTTCATGTTATCTCCCCCACAATCTCCATTCATACTAAAATAGTTGCAATCCAATATTAATAAGGTATCAAGCTGAGTTTTCTGAACTCTGCATCAGACAGTCTCATCTTTAAAGATTCTGGTAACATTAAACTTTTCCATTAAGTCATTCAAAGGAATGCACTGAGATGCAGCAGCATAAGGCACAGCCTTTCTGATGTGGGAAATCAGAGTTCAGCACGACTTGCCATCAGCCATAAAGCACAGCATCTACCTTCTGGACCTGGCAGAAGCTCTCACTGGGAAATTCATACTCCTAACTGGCACCATTGGTCTGGGCTGCAGGTGCTCCTTCACAGGCAGGAAAGTACTGCTCAGCCTGCAGATGATTTCTGAACCATCACATCTACACAGAACACCAGGCGAGAACAGAAATGGTGTATCTGCACACCTCACCCCTCCTCTGCTTCTCTGCACAGCCCTGTCACAGGTCTTTCCATGGTGAAGGTATATGTACAAAGTCATCCCTTATTTTTCAGTTAAGTCCTGCACATTTTTAAATTAAACAGTTTCCAAGACATTTATGTAACAAAATTGAAAGAGCCAGACTCATATTTCTGCCCTTTACACACAGGTATTTCTTGAGCATATAGCATCAGAAATAATAAAGATTCACAACATTCTCATGCCTGCATAGTGTTGATAAGAATTTTAATTTTCTGAGTTTTTGGTATCACAGAGAACTTGTGTTTGATACGAGCTACCTTATTACACAGGAAAAAAAAAATCATTATTTACAGTGTTAAAATACAGCAAATTGGGTGGTTTGCAATTTGTGAATGAGACATTTAGTACCACTAATACAAGTTTATTCCTGGAGAGAAAAAACCCACCTATTAGTCTAGTCTTCAAAAGAATTAACACAGCATTTGGAGAGAACTACTTTGAATTAATTTCTGTAATTAAAAAAACCCTTTAAGTCTATTTTTTAAGACCTGAACTACTTAAGATAGTATTTTGATGCTCATCAAAATTTAACTATGTCTATCTTAAATCAATTATTCAGATGTCCTCACTCATCCATTCAGTTTTATGCACACAAAACCACACAACCAACAAATGTTGTGTTATTAAGCCTGGCTATAGAGCATCTTTCTGCACCTGAAGCTAGTAGAATTTGTACAAATTGCAGACTTCAGCACCTGACAGTGCTTTACTGACCCTACTGTAGCTTCCATTTTTACTGAAAATGGATTGAAATCTCTTAAAAATCTTCACTTGTACCTTCTGTAAGAACCACCCGTACTCTCAGTAATGCCAAGTGCTTAAAAAAAGTCTTTATTGTCTAGCCAGCTCCATTAACAAAACCATATTCCCCATTATTTTAGTCTACATTTAAATGCTAGCAGTAACCTTGCCTCACTGGGAGTAAAAGGGAAAGTAGCCAGTATTCAACTGCAGGTGTTACAATAGCCTAGAAACCAATTTGCCTTTAGGATCCTAGAGACAAGTTGAGTCTCAACACCCCCCTATAAAGTGCAGAAATTAAAGATTCAGTGAATTCCTGTACTGTGTCTGAACAATGAACGAGAAAAGTTTCACCATGATCTGTTTTTACTATGACCTTCAAACAGATTCAGACATTTAAATCACACTGAAGTTATTGCCATTTCAGAAAGAAGTATAAGGCAACTGATGTGTTTCAGTAGTTGCCACAAATTCAGGAAGGAATTTTTGTACTACAAGCCTACCTTTTTACAAAGGACTGCTCTAATCCTTAAGTTACTATTTTAGGACTGTCTACTGCCTGATAAGACAGGTCGGGTTCCATCATCTCAATAACCCTCTTAATAGTGAAGGTGGTGGGAAAGCATGAATAACTGGTGACCTGAACGGGAAGACAAGACACAACATCAGCTAGAACTTTAGACTACTCAGGATACAGTAAGCTATAAAAACATTTCAAGGATATCTCTCAGCAGTTTGTTACATATGGAAAGGTTTCATTAGAATGATTTACACAAAAAAAAAAAAGTCTTATTTCACCAAGCTCGATTCTAAAAATACTTACTGCTTTTTAATTTGTAGAACAGCACACACCTATGGCTTCTAAAGTGACAAGAACATTGACTAACCATCCTTTAGTTTAGAAGGCTAAGACATTCTTCAGCTAAATACTATCCACAGCAATTTTTACTTAGCGGTCCCTCATAACTTGGCTCTTTGAGATTGCATACTTGCATTGAGGATGGTTGTAATCCATGAACTGTAAACAGTTAACCTAAACAGGAATGGAAATGTTTTGATATAATTTAAGCATGCATGAGTAAATAGAGGGGAAGAGGGTAATAAAATAAAACAGGAGTTGCCAATATCTAAAATTAAGACAAATCAAGTCATTCAAGTGTTTCCTCCCCTCTTCTGTACAATGTTTGTGAAATCAAACTCACCCATTTTGCTGCCTTCATCACTTTGGCCCTGCAAGCTAAAAAAGGCAAGCCCCGTAAGAGTTCTTTAAATAAAAAGCAAATCCTTTAAATGAAAATTTTAATTTATTTCAAAATTTTAAAATGTAATTTCTATCAATTTAGACAAACTGACATCAGATCATAAAATTTACAGTGACTCAGGGATAGATTTGGCTTTTACATTCAAATGTTCAGTACTTCAGAATAGCTTTGTCTTATTTCCAAACCAGAAACACTAAAGAGCATTTTATTTTGCCTTTCAGCCATCTTTGTTAATTAACAGACTTTTGATATCTGCTGTACTTGAAGGGGAACATGTGCAACACCAGAGGAATTACTTTGTTTGAATGAAGCAAGACCTTAATTACAGCTCCAGATTTAAGACTGGTTCATTGTAGCATCAAAAGACAGTGCTAAGTAGAAAGACAAGAGGGTTTTTTTTTTTAAAATTTCCTCAAGTAGACAGCAGATCCTGACCTACTTGGAAAGCCTCTTTATGAAGATAAAAAGATCTCGCTACCCAATGTTAACATCACGCAGTCTTAAAGTTTAGCAAGTTTTTACAGTTTTCATGATTATTTTGGAAGCAGTAATTCCATCACTATCCTAACACTACCCTTGTATTAGCGGTTAACAACAAAATTCATCTATTGGACTTAAAAACTGTGTTGATTTTATTGCTTACTATAGCTTATTTTCCTACTTTCTAGCACTGACCTGAAACCAGATAAGCAGAAAACACTTGCAGGGAAGAGATTTAGTCAATTTGCCCATTGTGACAAGGAGAGTGCCCCTCAAGGATGTACAACATAATTAACTGTTCCCAAGTGAATGTCAGTCCACCACTCTCCAAGAGGAATAGCCTCTCACCACATATCTTAAAAGCTCAGAACCCTTTCAGTTTGTAAAAACAATTCAAGCTTCAAAGCCCTGAAAAAAAAAAACACTTTAAAATTTCAGAGTGCAACTTCTATGATATGTGGACACGAGGAATCTCATATTAAAGCACTCAAACAGTTAAGATTCCTTTGTCTACACCCTAATATAACAGGCTGCTGCTGCCTTCAGTCAGCAAGTAGCACATTATGGAAGATCTGGGACACAGCAACAACTTCGGGCTAGAGTCAAGCATTTGTAGTACTAACAAATTTGGGAGGCAGGGAGCAGAGCTTTTGTTTCGCAAGAGGAAAATACTTCAAGTCTCGCAAAATACATTTTCTCCTCCACCTTTCACTGTCTGATGGAACATCATTAATAGTGTGCCAGGAATATTCTATCACCTGATTCCAGAAGTATGCTGCATTTCAAGAATCACAGGCACACTCCCTGCTCAGGAACATACAGCAGCAAAAGTGTGAAAGGTCTCTTATATTACAGTTTCAGAAGCCATACAAGAAACATGTATGTAATCTTAAATTTCCCTGCTGCTAAAGTCTGTTCACCTAGGTAATCCACAGGTACGATGATATGTCTCTCAACACCCAATGAAACAAGTGTATTCATAAGCCTTTAAAGTACATAGAAAACTCAGTTCTGTCCTCTGATGCTGTTTTCAAGTTTGCTTTATTCACTCTTTTGGATGACTATAAATAAGTGTTTCCACTATGGAAAAGAAAGTTAGCACAGTACATTTTCATGACTGGGGAATGCATTTTCTGAAGACATCTTCAAAAGGGCAAAAGTTTAGAAAAACGCAACCTGAATGGTGAATTCAGTTCCTTATAAAGTCCCTTGTACAAATTAATAATAAAAAAAACAATAAAAAAAAAGAAAGCAAGAAAAAAGTAAAGGAAAAACTGCAAGGCCCAGATGACTTATTGCTTGTCTTCAGTTTTTTCTTTGATTTCTTTCTTCTCAGATTCTTTGCTCTCTTCCTTTACTGAAAGCTCTTCTAGTTTTTCAGCCACTTTATCAGCACTATCATTTTTGTCTGTGCCTGCTAAGAGATTGATTAGGAAAAAAGTTACATACAGGCAGTAATGGATTTTCCTGTTACAGGGGAAAGAATAGACAAGTGGAGGGTAAGGGGGGTGGGGAGACAGCTAGTATTTAGAATAAGAACAAACAAAGAAATTCTCTGCTGCTCAGCAGAGAAATTAATTTGATTTCTTTTCCTATGGAAATTACCTCTATGTCAAAATTCAAAAAATAGCACTTGCATACTTTAATCACTAAACAAGGGCCTCATCAGTGACTGAGAAACATCTAACACTTGGTCAGCTTTGCTGCTACCAGTAACAGACTTCATATAATATCCACTCAAGTAAATCTTTCAATTCCATAGCTTCTTGCCTATCTTAACAAGAAAAGAAAACCAAGGGAAGAAAAAAAAACCTCAAAAAAGGTCAAGGTCCCCAGTTGCAAACTGAAGTTCTTAAGATGAAAATAATTCCATCTAAGCATCTTGGAAAAGTGCTGACTGCAGACCATTGGTAGTCTGTACTTTTAGAAGATGGAAGTGTTTAGTTTACATGGTGCTATACCTTGTCACGGGGAAACTCTAAAAGGTGCTGCATTACTCTGTTAAATACATACAGACCTGGGAAGAAATGCTACAGCTACACATGCATTCAAGACTACAAAAAAGAAGTTTTCTATTTTCATGATTATATACTTGTGAAATATGGAAAGGGGAACTGGAAGTAGGAAATATTGTTGTGGTTGCAGCGTTCACAGTTCATTTGTGTACTATAAACCAGAAATGCTTCTTTAGTAGCCTTTAAAAAACAAACTTAAATAAAATATGAATGTCCCAACAGCAACTGTGACAGCCTTCTACAAGCAAGAAGGCAGCTGTCACTCCTGTGAACGATTACTCTTGCAGACAGAAAAAGCACCTGAACTGAAGACTGCAGTTCAGTACAGAGTGAGTCTGCTAAAACACAGTGATGCTCCAGGGGGCTATGACCCCTCAAACAGATAGAAAAAGTGCCATCACTCTTAACCTTACCTTTCTTTGCTCTCTTTTCTACTTCATTCTTGCATTCTTCAAATTTTGCCTTGAATTTCTGTGCATCTGTTTCAGTAAAGACAGAGTATTTTTTCATTAGTTTTACCTCCTTGCAACACTGAATACTTCCAATCTTGAGGAAATGTACCCGAGAAGTTTTTTATAAACAAAACTTGCAGTGTTGTGCTAAATTCTCGAACCACATCTTTGTGCAGAAGCAGTTTATTTTCTTTAGAGAGTCCATTAAAGCAGCTTATTTTGCAAAATACTTAAAAGATAATGCCAGGAGGAGCTGTTTTGTAGTTATTGCAACTCCCAGCTGTCCCTCCCTAGCCCAAAGGAGCAAGCGTATGATGTCACAGACTGACAACACTGCCTGCAAAAGACTGAAGATCAGCTATGAACTACCATCCTCATCAGTTACATCATACCCTGAAAGATTTCCACATCCTTACCCTAACTCAGGATTCTCAGCATCAGAATGGAACATGAAGTCTGTTTCATTAGTACAGCATTCAGATTGCGTACCAAACCTCCAGACTCAGGCTATTCCTATGATAGCTCTGGAAGCAAACCTTCATTACCTTCTGGTGTAAGCCACAGTCATTCCAAGCAGCTGATTAAGTTACCAGGTTTCTACACAAGTAATACAAGACACAAGAGCAGATAAGGCAAAGTATTTTCTAACAGCCCAACTATAAAGAAGGTTAATTTGGTACGCCAGCTTGGTCTGACTGACCACAGGAGGTCACTGTTGCCCCACGGGAATTCAGAAGCCACTGTGAACACTAGTCCAGGAAGTATTTGTACTGATTTCTTTTCAAGCATCTCTAAGAAAAGATACCTTAAGTTTGTTCACCAGTTATTAGTCAGTACTGCAAAGGGTAAGCAGGCAAAGATGACTACCCCCTTAAGACAAAACATTCAGTTAGCTGAACTACCAGAAAGAAGGAAAGACTTTTCAAAGATGAGCAAATAGTTACCAAAGCCCTTTAGTTCCATATTTGATCAAGAAAAAAGCAAACACTAAGCAGCCAGATCAGGAAGATTTGGTTCAATAATATGATGAGACTTGAGGAAAAGGAAGCAAGCAAGATACACTAAGTTCTTCCCAAACGTAAGCAAATCCATCTAGTTTTAAAATATACAGTCACTTCATTAGCCATCTAACATGTAGGGAAAAGAGGTGGGTAACACTCTAAACTTGTGTTCAAATGATAAAGCAGGAAATGCAACGTTTTTCCTCTTTCATTTTACTTCTTTTTTTCAAGCAAAACACTCCACTTTTTTGGTTCAGTCCTGAGGCACTGGGACAGCTACACTGCCATCCAGCCCTGCTAGCAGATCCGTCTGCAGTTACGGACCTACTTTCTGTTCTGGTAGCCACTGTAGTCACTCCAGGAAAACCCACCATCTAGTAGGACACTTAGATTTGACTAGCACTTTCCACTGAGTGTTCCATTTAATCAAAACAAAGAAGGTATCACATACTTCACTAAAACTCATAGATGTTCTGCTAATGCAGATGCACCAGAAGTCTCAGGTCACTATCTCCATGCTTCTGTTGCTAAAAATGTCATCATAACTACAACTGACCACCTGAAATAAATGAAAGCAAGCAGCAGGCATTAATCTCTACTCCCTAGTATTACTGCTTTTATTTTTATTCTAATTGGCATTACAGTTGCATGAAATGGCTTAAGTTAAAACAAGTGCCTAGGGCAGGAAGCTCTGTGCATATTACTAGAGACCTAATGGTCACACTGTTTGTCAACACACACGGCTAAATGATTGACTTCTCTCAGTTAAAGCAGTAATTAGCCAACACTACCATGCGGTGGTAAGATACAGCCTAGCTACAAGAGTGGTTTACAGAAATGCTTAGGCATGCAGTGCAACATAACAGTACACAATCAACACCAGTTCAGTGCCAGTCCACTCACTCTCTGCATTTAAAAATCGGATTGCCAGAAGTTCAGCCTTGGGGCTTTCATCTGCGAAGTCAGCGTGTGTGTTCCAGACCCATGCCCTGTCGCTCCCAGCAATAGGCTTCAGCTCCATTAAGGGTGTGACTGAAAAGAAAGCATTAAAAGATGTACACAGCACAACAGTAAATGTTTGCCACCCAAGCCTCCATAAATCTTACTGACACCTGACTGTGATGGTTATGTAAAGTACTTTACACAGAACTACTTTTGGATCAGTAGAAGACAATGATCCCCATACATATTTTTCCTTACATCCTCAAATAATATGATGCAAGACCGTTGCTGTATAAGAGAATGCTAGATTCCCTGCTGCTAAGAAACTGAGATTTTGATTCAATTCTTGTTTAAAAGACATGATTGTGATACTAGGAGATGCAGTCACTAAGCATGCTTCTGAGGAAAAATGAAGTGGTTTAGGAAGAAAATGCATCCAGACAAACAGCATTCACTCTTCTCTTGCACACTGAAAATATTACATAAAAAAATAAGAAACATTATTCATACAATTAGTCATCAAATCAGGTTCATTTTTCTCTTATCAGTTTAAAGCTCTACTACAAGGTATTGCAGAATTCTGCAGCACTGCAAAAGATGCACAGGACATTTTCAATCCATTTGTTCCTTCCCAGTAAATGGAGCCCTTTCCCTCCAGGACACGATAATTACTTTACCTGACTGATGGGAGAAGCTGGAATGTTACCTCAAACTACTCTAAGACTTTTTGCATTGCACACATGCAAAGTTTAAGCAGGGCTTTTTTTTCTCCCCCAGCCCCTGGGTCCTTTGTTTAGTTCAGGAGAAACCACTTGCATTTTTTAAAATTTAGATATCAAAATACTTTTGGTTTCATTTAACATTTTGCAAAAATGGAAAGTCCTTTTGTCTGCCTGTGAGTCGGCATAAATTCCATAAAGAAATCTATACTGAAAGCAGTTTTTCCAAAGGAAAATAAAAAAGCTTTCAACATGAACAGTATAAACTTAGTGATTCTGTTTTGCATATGTGCAACATTTATTTTCCTAAACAAGAGGGTTATTCTATTGGTTGGTGACTACATGGCTTTCATATTTGCCATTTCATTTCCTAAGCAGGAACACCTGTGTCCTCTGAATAGTCTGACTTTCTGAACAGATCTGCCCTAAGAAGACAATCATTATTGCTTCTGCCTTCACATTTGTATTAAGCTACTTCAAACAAGTTACTTCAAGTTATCTAATGTAGTTTAACTCCACGGAACACCACATTCTTTGTATATAAAAACCCGAGTATTACAGAAGCAAGCAACAAAGCATTACCAGATTACTCTACTTGTTGCTAGATACATTCAAGTCTGTCTTGCCCTTTGATGTTTATTTTTATTCAAAGAGGATCAAAGGAACAAACCTCTCCTGCTCCATCAGCTCTCAATAGACATTCTTTCTGAATGAGTTAGTTGAATATACCACGTTCATTTCACTTTATTTCACCAGCAGAGAAAGGCAGACACAGATTAAGTTTAGCGCCTCAGTATCTGTTTTCTGATGATTAAGCAATTGCTTCTGCCAATTCAAACATTTAACTTAAAGTAGTAAATTATTACATGATTGCTTATTTCTCATTCTTTTACGAAAACAAGCTGGCATACACTAATTTTATCCTGAAGAGTATTAAGTCCTACATTTTCTATACTCAATCATTAAAAAACCACACGCATGCAGAACAATCATGTCTGTCTATCCCAGATAAATCTTAAAGTCTCTTTAGAATACTAGCAGAGTCTGAAAAAAAACCCAAAACAAAACAAACAACTTTAAGATTCAGCCTTGAAGGCAATCACCAAAACCAACTACAGCTTCTTTCCATTAATAGAAGCACTCATTGATTCTGATGCTTGTAGCCTTGTGTGCAGAGCAAGAGACAAATATATTTACAGTCTAATATGAATTTGATGCCCATTTAAAGACAAACAGCAATTCTCTAGCTACTACTGAAAAGCCACTGAGGTCTTAAATCTACAGTATACAAGCCTACAAAAATAAGAAGCATAGCAATGTATAACATACTATAATGGTTTGCACAGATTTTTAGGGTCTTATCCCTCCTCATGAGGAGGCGAATTGTTCCCTTTTCCTTGTGTTTCAGGAGTTTTACGTCGCCAGTTCCTCGTTCTTTCCATTCTGGAAGGTCATTCTCAGATGCAAATCGGAATAGCTTCGCTCGCCTTGAAGAAGAGAGAATTGAAGAAGTTAGTCTGCACGTAGAAACATTTATTGAAGCAGCAATCTCAACTGAACAGCACTGTTGTTTTTTTCCAAAAGCCATACACAAAAAAAGAAAACAATTCCTCGTGTAAAGTTCCCTGTCCTACGTCAGCATGCAAACTTAGTAACTGATGTGATGAATTCAAATTTAATAATAAACTACTAGGAATTATGTAACGTCTATACTAGAATCAACAGGTTCTGAAGACACTTTCGGGGGCTGATAAAGATTTTACATAGGCAGCTTTTTAAAGCAGTTAACTAACAGGTTTTGCTATAGGTGGAGTTTTTATATACATTATGAAAACAACTGCTCTATCTAAACAGCAATATTTAGTCAGGAAATTGAGCAGCTCGAGGCTAAGACTCTTGTATAATCCCAAATCCAATGCTTCATGGACTGTTAACTAAGTGCCTCGGTCTCCAGAGTCACTCATTTCCTTTTAACTCCAAAAACCTAGCTGTTGCTATTCTTAAATAAGAATAGAAGCAGCTCAGTGCTGCACTGCAGTGCAACATACCTGCTTCAGAACATCACTGTTTCATCTTCCAAGATGCCAGTGTGCCAAAAGAGAAACAGGAGTAGTTTGGGACATTAGTCAAAACTGACTCAAGAGACAGTCTGAGCTCTGTTAGTGAGGAGTTTAAGGCACTGCTATAGGAAAGGAAGCACGGGCTCACAATACAGGATATATATGAAAATACGCTTTTATAGAAAAGAGCAAGGGAGAGGGACTTGTAATAAGCCAAGTCCTTCAAGAGAAGGTGCCAGGTGTTGAAGCAAGCTACTCTAACAGATGCTCTGGCACAGATTAACTACTTTGTTCTAAAGCAGGTCCTTCCTTCCAAGTCCAGCTGGCATTCAGTAGGTGATACCCCTAAGTTTAGCTATCAGAATAACCAGCATTCAAAAAAAAAAATTTCTTTCCTCCTTCATTTGTAGACATAAAAATGAACCTACAGAACACTGGAACTTACACTACTATCAGAACACTGGAACTTACACTACTATTCCCCCCTCCTCCTTTTTAAATTAAATTAAAAAAAAAATTTCTTCTTTCCTATACTGTACGTCGCACGTGCAGAGAGGACTAATGGTCCAAGATCTCACCATGCTACTTGTCAGGAACTGACCATTGCTTTAGTTTTACCACAAACTATAAAAGGAGAACACAAATCTCTCTTCCAGATGAACAATACACTTCTGCAATTAAGTAAAAGCAGAATTTTTTTAAACCTATTTGACAAAAACACATCACAGACCAAATGTGAAACACTTCTGAAGCCCTTAGCCCACATGGTTCTTCAGGCAGACAACAGATACATCTTAAGCATGTTATTGTGATTTGACAATAAGCCCAATCCAAGGATAAAACTGTGTGTAAGATGCCAGAAAGGTACTGCCACAAATGCCACAGTACTGCACTGCATCTACTGCTTTTCTGGTTTCAGTATACCATACATCACCCGTCACAACTGGAGATGCCTGGCAGCAACACCATATAGGAAGAATTCTTTTCCCCCAGGATACTTGCTTTGTACTGTGATCATGCCATTTCAAGCCTCTAATTATTGTACAAGTTCATGTTTTCCTTTAGGCTAAACAATACTAAATCCAGATTTGTAATGTTGACCTCTTCACTGTTCCAGAGTTGAGGTTTTTGAGGCATTATTATCATTCATGTCCCCGCTCAATCTCTGCCACCACAGTAAATACTAATTAACTTAGATTAGCACTTCATACAGAGATTCCTAAGAAGCTACTTAGTTTTTTATAAACACATGCCAGTTTAAGTTTAATAAACATTTTGAAAATAAACAGAAATATTCTACTCACATCTTAAAGAGTTCTTCCTCATCCTCTTCCAGAGTTTTTATTTCTTGCTCAGGAAGGGAAACTATGGGCTCAAACTGAGGATCATGGTTAGAATCATCTGCATTTTCAGTAGAAGTATCATGCTCTTCATGTGTTTCCTGAAGACATAAAAAAAACCCAGAAAAAACACAAAACTTATTACATATTTAAAATGTGAAGTATTCACATCTGTGCTTACAATGAAAACACTTATGACTACTCAGGAATTAGATCTTAGTGAGTGAAATACCCTTTAACAATAAAGAAAAATTATCATAGCTGCAAACAAATGGTTTTAAACTCAACATACAGTTGTACTAAGGAAAAAAAAAGTGCTCTTGCAGTGCTAGATGTTTTAGTCCTACCACTCTTATTAATTGTGCAGAACCTTGGCCTTGGAGCAATAGTTCTTGGTTATGGAAAAATAACCTCAATTATTTTTCTTATATGATGTGTTCTGTGCTGCTAAAGCACTACTGTTTCTTAGTGGGTAATGATCTATCGTTTCTGGGGCAAAAAAAAAGAAAACACAACACCAAAGCAACAACCTACCTCAGCTTAAGGGACACATTACACCCAGAAGTTTGCTATTCTAATTTTTTGTATCATGATCACACACAAACAAAAATATTTCTCAAGCACAGTTACAACACTCACTAAATAATTAAGTTTCTCTCTTAAAGACACTCTGGTGGAATTTGGATTACAGGTAAATGGCCAAAATACTATTTCCTATTTAATTTTTTTTTTAATCTGTCACAGCATTCATTAAGCTTCAGAATTTATTTTAGTATATGACTAGTAAGTAAATGATAAATATCTCTAATACTTCATACATATGCACTGCCAAGATACATTCAGCAGAGGAGCCCAGAAGGAAGATTCATCTGCAAGTTTAATGAGGCCACAAACAGCTATCTCAGTTCAAGGGAACTGATGTGGGGTTTTTGTTGTTGTTTGAATCGCAGAGAAAAGAAAAACAGTATGTACGTCAAAGACACTAAGATCTTATTTTCACTTTACAGATGAATTTGCCCAGTCTTACAGGCTCTATTTAGGATATCCTTTACAGAGAGCAGGTACACATCACACATGCATAAAGCAACTGAAATGAAGCAGTTTATTTTAACTAAATAGTGAAAAAAAAAAAAGGCAAGGGGGAACTGGGTAAGAAATGTTGCAAAATAAATTCTGGTTATGTCTACACATCACACCAGCTACCATTAGTTTTATATCCCCAGCGTTCTAGTATATAAGAAAAAAAAAAAAAAGCGAGGAAGACATTAGGACACATCTGTTTTCAAGAAACAAGAAAATAAACATTAGCCAAACTTTTATATATTGTCCTCTCCAATAGTAAGTAGCACACCCGGTATCGTAATTCACCATCCGTGCCGCGCCTGACCAATTAATTAGAGAAGCCGTGAGAAATGCACAATTGACAAAAGCCACATGCGAGAGCAAAGAGATGCCGGTATCACGGGAAGATCCCGCCCTGCCGCGGGATAAAACACGTGGGGCTGCTCCTCTGGCCGGGCCGCGGCACGAAGGGTTCGGTCAGCCGGGCTGGGGGAGGGGCGGAGAAGAAGGAGAAGAAAGAAGGGAAACGGGGAGAGGGATCACTCAAGAGAGCCCGAGTCGCACACGAAGCCGTGGCGCCTACGAGAGGCTCTGGCTTCCCACGCTCGGGAAGGGCCGGTGCAGGCCGGGCGGAGCGGGAGCGAACTGCGTCGGCCTCCCCGGCTCGGCTCCCGCGGACAGGCCCCAGGAGACACACGTGCCCGAACCGCCCGGGCATCCCGCGCCGAGCCAGGCGGGGACGAGGCGGCGCTGCCACTCCCTGCCCTCCGACAAGGCCCAGAACTCGCCCTTCTCGTCCCAGGGCCCCGTCTGACCTCGGGTCCCCCACCTGCCCCAACCCTTCGGCTCCCGCGGGCCGCCCCACGCCACCCACCCCCGCAGGCCAGCGGGCCCTCCTCTCCCTGCCCGGCCCTCTCCCCAGGCCGGGCCCCGCCTGGTTCCGTTACCCCCTCGCCGCCCTTCCACCAGCCCGGCCCGCGCTGCCCTTCTCCTCCCGTGCGCTGCCCTCACCTTGGTGTCCGCCATGGGGCCGGGCTGGCTCCGCTCCGCGCGCCGCTGCCGCCTGCCCAAAGAGCTTCCTGCCGCGCGCGCCCCCGCCCCTCCCGCCTCTACCTCATTCCCGCAGCCCGCGCCGCTGCCGCCGCAAGGCCCGATGGGAAACACCCACTTTCCCTCAGGGCCGCGCTCCCGCCCCAACTCGGCCTGGCGCTGAGAGGGCACCAGCTGCCCCCGGGCCCCCGCCCGCGGCCCCGATCCCCGGCTCGTGCCCGTCCTGGCCTCGGAAAAACTTTTTTTCCCCCCCTTCCTTCCCCATCGTTGCCCAGTTCCGAGGCGCTTCCCATCAGCCCTCGCGGCATGGCGGCCGCCGTCCCGCGTCCCGGCCCAAGATGGCGCCCACGTGTGCGACGGAGGAGAGCAATATTTTAGCGGTTTTATTATTTTTAAGTGTCGCAGCTGCCCCTGCACGTGAGAAGCAGTAGCGGTGAGGGGAGGACATTAAAAAAAAGCCTAAACCCTCTCTTCCCCGGCCCCTCGTTGCTTTGGCTATGGTCTGTGGGTGACGCCACAGCCCCGCCCCCGGAGCCCGGCAGGAGGAAGCGCCGTGTGCGCGGAGCAGGCGGGGCGGGGCCTGACCTGGTGCCGGGGCTGAGGGGGCTGCCGGGAGCATGGCGGCGGTGGAGAGCGATCGGTGCGACCCCGAGCATGACCACGTCGTGGCTCCTGTGCCGGAGGCTGCAGATGGGGCTGAAGCGGAAAGCAAGGCCGGTGGAGGCGGGGGTGACCCCGCGGAGAGCCCCGGAGCCTGCCCCGACGTGTACAGATACATTAAAGGAGACTTGTTCACCTCCGAGATCTATAAAGTAGAAATACAAAACCTTCCCAAATACATTGGGTTTAACGATGTGAAAAAGTTCCTTGCCAAATACGGACTCAATCCTCATAAGATAAAACTTTTTGGTAAGCAGACGTTTGCATTCGTGACGTTTAAGAGCGAGGAGGAGAGGGACAAGGCCATGAAGGTCCTCCACGGGGTGCTGTGGAAGAGCCGGCACCTGAGCGTTAGGCTGGCCAAGCCGAAAGCCGACCCGATAGCAAAAAAAAGGAAGAAAGAAGAGGAGACGGAGCAGGGAGAGGTGAAGCGGCCAGCTCTCTCCGGAGCCAGCGGAGAGGAGCCTCTGAGCAAGCAGATAGCTGATGTCGTGACCCCGCTGTGGAACATGCCCTATGAAGAGCAGCTGGCCAGAAAGAAGCAGGAATGTGAGCAAGTGCTGCAGAAGCTGACAAAGTAATTCCCGTTTGTAAAGCTACTGTAATATTTACAGGACTTAGGCTGAGATATAGCTAAGTTTGCATGAGTTCCTCTCTCTAAAATTAAGTTAAGGGGTAGGTCAAAACTGAGATCCCCTGACAAGTAAATAAAAGATAATCTGTGATGCTAGGACTTAAAAACTGCTCCAGCTGACAAACTTGCTATTGCTGCTGGTAGTCAGCGTTGAAGATTGATAAATGAAGGGGCACTGTTTTAAGGTCTGTTGTTCCATAGACCTAATCAGAAGGATATTTGTGCCCTCAAAGTTGAAAAAAAAAATCTTGATGGTTAAATAGTGTAAGAGATAATCTGTAGAGATGCTAAATGACTATTAAGATTTTCTCTTTAAAAATCCCCTCAAATTTTTATGCCTGTCATTATAGATCAAAGTGTCACTTCTATTTCTTGTCTTGCTCATGTAGGTAAAATTTGCGTTCTCTTCGTGCAAGGGTACATTGGTAGATCTAGCACATACCTTGACAACTACACTTAACTTTTTTTTTTTTCAGGTTACAAGCTCTTATAAAGTTGGAGGGGGTTTGCCTGGTAAAAAAATTCTTCTGGAAAAAATACTCATCATCTGATAATATGATATTTTTTTATGCTCTGTACAAAAAAAAAAAAATGTTTTGTGCAACCGTTAACCTCAGTTTTTATAAATGTGTACTTTACAATTTCTGATTTTGGCAGGGAAATAGGAAACAACAACAGAGCTTTACTACCTTGGTTGTTCCTGCAGAAGCAGAAGTATAATAAATTGTGTTGCCCAGTAGAGGGGGTGAAAGCATCACCATTACAGGTAATGTAATCCTAGGTAAGTGTGGAATGGGGTTAATATGCTTAATTAATCATTTGGTTAAATTAATGATTTGGTTTTAAGAGAGGGTGGATGACTTCAGTATTTGACTTGATCATGCAATGAACGAATTCTAGATATGGCCTTTCCTGTACCACTGCGTGGAAATACTTGCAGAAAGCAGAAGAATAGTTAACAATTAGCTAGATATTCTAACTTTAAAATGAGTACGTTGTCCCTCCAAGTTTGTGTTGTAGGCCAATACAAACGTTTCTTAAGAGTTACTAGTACTTTTTCATTATTGCTGTTAGTTCATGCATTAAAATGCATTAATATCTTCCATGTGAACTAAATGTGCCGTGCCCATTTGCAAATACCTGTAACCGTGTGAGGGTTGTTTCAGGAGAAACTTGGCATGTACAAATAAGTGCTATGTAAATATCTTACATAACTTTCTTTTAAATCTAGACTGAATATCGCAACAAATGTGAATTCTTGATTGGGATTGGTGTAAATCAGGAAGACAAAACTGTGGGTTGTCGTCTTGGAAAATATAAGGGTGGTACGTGTGCTGTAGTGGAGCCATTTGATACTATTCACATTCCTGCTATTGCCAAAAAAGTAGTAAAAGCTTTCCAAGAGTACATAAGGTGAGCATTTTGATAATCTTACTCAAAAATACTGATACAATTAAATATCGTGACATATACCAGTCTCAATTTTCACCAAGTCTGTGATGATTATGTCTTGTGCCTACATCACTGCGTATTTTCCTCCTGCTTTTGCTCAGCCGTTCTGAGTTGGAGGGACAGGTACCAGCCAAACACAGATGTATTGCAAGCAAAAAGATAGATAAGTCTACAGTAAAACATGTCTGATCTTTGAGAGCTTCTTCCATGAACTGTAAAGAAATACTCAGAAAAAGACTTTTTGAAAGAAGAATTTGAATAACAAAGCTCAGTTGCTTCCTTGGATGAAGAGAAGACTCATCCTACAACAAGGAATGAAACAAAAGTTGTACATTTAAACAACAATACTTTTTAGAAAAGGGAGTGGGTTTTTTTTTTAAAAAAAAAAGGCAATTAAATCCTCAGAAATGGAAATCTCACAAGAATCATAAAGGTGGAAAGTTTGATCTTGGTGTGAAGCACAGAAGCCAGTAAAGGCATTATAAAAGGCTGTGTCATGCTCTGAATGCCATGAGCAGCTGCCTATATCCTATATATAATTTTGGTTGGGTTAAAAAGGGTAAGAGGGTTGTGAGAAGTAGGGACAGGTTATTTTGCATTAGGAAATATTATCTGTTCATCAGTTCCTTCCTTCCGTCCGTCGTTCTTTTCCTGACAAATCAACATAGCCTCTGTATGTAACAGTTTTCATCACTTTACATGACGAGCTTCTTCTTTTTCAATAAAGTGTGGAATGTTATGCAAAAAAAGTATTTTTCTGTTACGTAACTGGGCTTCTGAAAATTGCAGGTCAACTCCTTACTCAGTTTACAGCCCAGAAACCTATGAAGGCCACTGGAAACAGCTCACAGTCCGGACCAGCAGGAATGGCCACATCATGGCAATTGCTTATTTTAATCCTCAGGTATTTAAGTTGATATATTCTATGCAGCCCAGACACAGAGCTTTAAAAGTACCTAAATTTGATTTTATGAATAGTGCATGAAAAGATAAAATAGAGAAAACAGAATAGTGCATGAAAAGAGAAGTAGAATAATTACTTGGTATAGTTTACCTTGCGTTACTACTCCTCTCTTTACATTAACCTGATACATGGAAATAAACAAATAATTAGTATGCTTCTAGAGGACATAGACTAAATTATGTTTTTAAGTCACTCAAATTATTCTTCCTTCTTTCAAATGAATTCTTCAGAAATTAAGTAAGGAAGAGCTAGCTGACCTGAAAATCTCTCTGGCAAAATACTTCACTGAAGGGATGGGAAAGAGCAGTGGTGTTACTTCTCTGTACTTTGTGGAGGAAGGACAAAGGTGAGGGAGTTGACTTTTCTTTGGGGGATTTTGGTGGTGGGTACATTTTTGGTGCTTGCAGCAGAAAGGTAGGTAGCACTTCCACACCATTATTTTACCTATTTCGTGAAAGCAGCAGCTCTGTTAGTAACTTGTTGAACAGTTACTTACATTTTCCACAAGAGTCCTGAAATTTCCTGCCCTCCTGTAGTGTTCACTGAGTAAAGTTTCAGTAGGTGAACCTGCTGCTAGTTGCCGACTGTCAAGCTGTAGAAGTGTTTACTGCAGTAGATAGATATTTATTATTATTAAGTAACTTCTGCCCCCTTGCTTCCCTATTTTATGTGGTTATTTTAATCTCCCCATCCTCTTCCACAGAGCACAAGGCTCATGCTCTCTTCATATGATGTATGTCCGACTGTTTACACTGATGGAACGATTGTATACCTTAAGAAAAAAAATGGCCAAGAAGATAGTCCTAAAAGGATATGATAAATGTGGGCCCACTGTAAATTACTGCTTAGTATGTAATACTGCAATTTTTTTAAGATGACTGCTGCTTTGGTAAAAAAAATGTAGCAAACATGTTTGTTGTTTTTTCCCTCTCTATTTTATCTCGCTGTGCCTTGCCTCACTCCCCCAGGAAATCTCCCAATCTAGAGGACTTGCCTTTGGAGCACGTGGCTGGTGATAAGTACATTTATGAAGAACTTCTTGGCCTAAAATTTAGAATTTCTCCTCATGCATTTTTTCAAGTAAGGATTTCACAAAGTTGCTAATTTAACTGGGTTTGCATTAATGCCCTTAAATTGGCTAATGTCAATAAGATACTAAGAGATTTAATCTTTTATGTATTTGGTGTGATTAAATACCTTTGAGTATGATGTTTGGCTGTCAAAACTGTGAACGAGAGGCAGCACGTGTAACATGTAGTTCAGGAATCTTTGTAGCACTGACTTTTGTTTTTCCAAAACATATTTCTGCCCTTCCAGCATTTTAAAGGCTCAGCCGGTAGCCTACAGCATGCAAAGGGGAAGTATCGAAATAGAAAGGAAGTACATTATCACTTGCCATCATATATACATTGACATTAAACTCTGTTTTCTATTATTTACCACAGATTATAAGCTACTTTTTTTTTCCAATCGTGTTTTGCTTGCTTTTTAAGAGAAAGAACACACTCGCTCTAAACCAGAGGCACTGGTTTAGAAGGCTGCTTATAAAAGCTTCCTTAACAATAATGTGTAATTACAGCATTCACTTCAAAGCAGTATTACAAACAAGGTTAAAATAAAGCTTGCTGAATGTATTGTCATGGTTATATTCTCCTTTTGAACCTTTCCACTTCCTGTTCAAGGAGAAGTATTTCTAAAGACCCAACTTGACTTTATTGCTTAGCATTTTGCTTAATTACTTTGCTGTTTTGTAGTTTACAAATTTGCTTTTGAGATGCTGGAGAACAAGGCAGATTTTTACTAGAACACAGATAGCAAAACATTACTTCTCCGAGAGAATTGAGTGAGACTTCAACAGTGGGCTGATAATCTCAGCTTGTGCTGGTTTAGGTCAGTTATATGTGATTTTAACATACACATAAAGTTGACCTGTTTCTTAGAAATGAGAAAAAGAAAACATATTTTCTTAACACTCATTAAACCACAATGACTATTTATGAAGATGTAGACCTATTTGAAACATAACTTCCCAGGTAAACACACAAGCTGCAGAAGTTTTGTATACTGCCATTAGGGAGTGGGCACAGCTGAGCCAAGAGAGCACTGTACTCGACATCTGCTGCGGCACAGGAACCATTGGGATTTCTTTGGCAAAGGTGAGTCAGTAATTTCTCTTCCTGGATGTAAGCCACTTTAAACACATCTAGATCTTTAGTTGTGCTTACAATTAAAGAAAATACTTGATGTATTTGAAATGCAATAAATATTTTTTCAATTAATTTCTAATGAAACTGCCTGCAGCTGTTTTAACAGTTCATTGTCAAAGCTCACCCTTGTGTTGAGCAGCCTGAATTATTTTGAAACCGAAGCCGTACATAAGTTCTGTAAGATAGCCAAAATTTACCAGAATCTATCCACTTAACTGGTGGGGGCTTTCTTAGCTTTGGATATGAATAACCAACATTTTAAAAACATTTTTAGAGCAGAGCTTGCTAGATGATGTAAGGAATTCTGGCCCCTGAAAAAGGCAGACACCAGCCTAACTGGAGTCTGTCACGTACAGGTTGGGATAAATGATGTGCATCCCACAATTTCAGTCTCAGAAGTCCCTATTTATTTGCACAGGTCCCTTCTCAGCCTTTTTTGTGTCTGCAAGGCAGTAATTCTCTGATTAGGTATCAGAGTTACACGTACAGTAGTTGATTGCTGGTGCCGTAAGTAACAGTTAAACTTACATTTACGTACAGATGGATCTTTTTTCCCTTGATTCTATAGAAAGTAAAGAAAGTGATTGGAATTGAACTCTGCCAAGAAGCTGTGCAGGATGCCAAAGTGAACGCCCAGATTAATGGTTAGTTAAGCTAAAACACTAAGATCTTAGCAAGCCAAGAAGTGTAGTAGCTGTACAGCTAGTTTCTCTTTACGTTATCTAAGCAGCCTGGAATTACACATTGTTGATAGTAATCTTGTCCATTTTAAACATTTAGTCTCTCTTGGAAACAAATACCACGTTAGTCTGCGAGATCAGCTTGCCTGTTGACTAACAGCTAGCTTTTTTTATCTCCAAAGCTAAATCATGTCAGTGTAAAAGTGAGATGAAGCCTCATAAATAAAACATTAACAGTAGCTACTTTTTGGGGGGGTTTATATTAGTCCAGATAATGGAAGATGGTCAAGTTACTGGTGTTTAAATGGTCTGAAATTCCAGTGATTGTTTAATTTTACTGACTTCAGGATGGACTGAAAAATGTGTATTTTCTAAGGCATCCAAACTTTGAGTGTAGCGAAAGATGCTTTGACTAGGTAAGTACTCGTGATAACAATTTTTATTTTTATTTTTTTATAGAACTGAATAATATTGAATTTCATTGTGGGAAGGCTGAAGATATTGTTCCTTCCCTAATTAACATATTAGCCCCTCAGAACCTGATTACTATCGTAGATCCACCACGAGCAGGGCTGCGTAAGTTCACCTTCTCTTAAATCTGTTTTCCTAACTGGTGTTTGGTGGTGAACCTAAGAAAACACCAATGGAATAAAGTGGGAGGCTTCAGGTACAGCTTGAAGCAACTGGGTATTGCAACAATCATGTTCATGCTGCAGTATAACCTGGAAGGGCAAGTCGGTTGCACACACAACTGGTAAATGGCTGTCTTGGTTTTTATCATCTAGATTCCAAAGTAATTCTTGCCATTAGAAGAGCTGAACATCTGAAGAGGCTTATCTATGTATCCTGCAATCCCAGAGCTGCAATGAATAACTTCATAGAGTGAGTATTACTTGCATTAAGTTGTCCAAGTAAATAAGGTTAATATTAGTAAATGCTGACCATATCAAAGGATATTGACTATTAAATAAATATTAATTTAATATTAAACAATATTAATCATATTAAAATTTCCATATTAAATATGGTAAATGTGTGCTTCTTGGGGAGGACTGTCATTGGGTTTTTATTTTTAACCCTTACTGACTGAGGCTCACCTTTCACTGGAAACAACTGAGAGCTGCTGCACAGCAAGCTTGGAACTGTGTTGCCCAATACACTACTAATAGTGGAAATATTAGGGGTGGTGAATAATCCTATCATGGAATTGAGGGCTAGGGCAGAAAAAGCTTCCTTAGAAGAGAAAGCAGTGACAAACAGTGCATTGAAAAGTTAATACCGTTCTTCCTCCCCTTTCTTTCCCATCCAGCCTTTGCCGGGCCCCTTCCAACAGAGTCAAAGGAGCGTCCTTCCGTCCTGTTAAAGCCATGGCCGTGGATCTCTTCCCTCAGACCAGGCACTGCGAGTTACTGATATTCTTTGAAAGGGTTGAATATGCAAACGGGAGCTCTGCTGAAGCAACGCCTGGTGCTACTCAAGTCACAACAGCAGGATATGACTTGGAGTGCTCGGATGGCACCAGCCTATCTAACATTGATGCGAGCCAGGCAACGCCTGTACCTGTAGATACTGTACTTGAAAAGAAGGAATCAACTTAACTCCTGAGAGACACTTGCCAGAAATTACTTTTGCTCGTTAACTGCTTCAGCAGCATTGTTTCTGTAACATCCAGGTAATAAATCCCCGTGCAACAGAGTAGTTGCAAGGCTTCCGATTTATTTCATTATACTGATCTGAACTGAATTTCATTATGTACTATGAGGCCAAATCCTGCTTCTCTCCTCCTGCCCTCAGGGGGAGATACAGGCGAGTGATGTAATATCTACGATGGGCTCACTCTTTAAACAGTTGAAGCAGCTTTAAAGTAAGTATTCTACAGCTGTATTAAAATACAACTATTTGAAACCTGGGCTGACTTTTAATGCAACCCCCTCCCTTCCAGTGCGAGTATAATACACCGTGCATTCAGTGCGGGTGAATAGCTGCTATTTATCAACAGCTAAGCAACTGAACGCAGTACCCAATTCCAACAGCAGGTAAGATTGTTACAGGGCCCTGTACCTGTACTCACTTTTTCCAGCTCTGCTAGCCTCTCACAACAGTGCGGTGTCTTTTGAACGAGGCAGTAAAGATACAGCAATCTTAAATCTTCTGTAAACCATTCACTTGCTAAATCTTCACTAGGAAGTTCTAACAAAAACGCTACAATTTTGACAGTGGAAATGACTGATTACACTATAAAGGCTTTCCTAGACAATTTCCTACAGTGTACAAGTAAAGCTGAGGTGACCTTACTCTAGGCACATCCTCACCAGTGAAAACTTAAGTGCCAGAAGCTTAACTGTACAGGCACCAGCCAGGGCCATCCATCTCGGTAAGAAGTAGTAAGAAATTTTTCAATTGTGATAGAGTCTGCTCAATGGCCTTGTGTATCACAATGATCTCTAGAAGTTCTGTAGCCCCACGGAGGCTTTTTGATTCAGGATTAGCTTTAAAACCTTCACAGAAAATGTATTTATGGAAGAGTGTTGTGTACTTCAGTGATTACTGAATTATAATAAGAAAGCAACAGGAATATTACCTCAGCTTATTTAGTATTTGAGGTTTTAACTGAAGTAATTTTGGACACAGTGTTTTCTTTCTACAAAAGCTCTGCCCTAGACTCAAAAGGATCTTGTCTCCCTTTACTAGGAGCCCAGTGCAGTAATAGGCAGTCACAGCAAATGCAAAACCTTAACATAGCATAAGCACAGACGGCAGACACACAGCTCACGAAGTGAACACAGCTACAAGGCCCAGCACCTTAAGCTGCACTTCCAGTGTACATTCTGGCTGGGAAGACAAACCTGCCTGAGACTCTACCCACGCACCAGTTGTTCTCCAGTCAGGATTCATGCTTTCACACAGATGCTCAGCACCTGGCATTAATCCGTGCTACAGAACAGACAGCAATACTGAGTGGTAGAAGGAATAAGCACTTTTAAATCTCAAACTTCTATTGTACAATACACTGCACAGACTGAACAAAAAAAGAAAATCTACTGTAGCACATGGACTCGCTTATATCCCCTCTCTTCCAGTCAGGTGGGCATGTGACAACAGGTGCCAAAGCCAGAAATTTGGGTTGTGTCACCTCCAACCATGACATCACTTAGAAATACAAATTCCAATTCAAGAAAAAGTTTGATTTTCATTCCAAGTGATGTGTCCAACCACATAAACATTCCTTACCAAAAAAGTGATAAAGTAACTACTTCCCTAACCAATGAGCCTGTACTAATTTAATTGTTATTTTAAAATACCTACAGGAATTCAAGGAAGAGGAAAGTTCTTTTCTAAATATGCTTAAGGTGTCGTAATACTGATCACACTGGAGCATTTTATAATATCAAACTTTATTGCTCAAAACTAATTGTCTGAAAAATACACATGTAGTACTTAAAAGACCAAACACATAGGATTATATGATTGTGCAGAAAAAAAAGCAAGCAGAGGCTCAGTGAAAATGAGGCTTTATAGTTGTACCAATTTAGCACTGGCATCAAGCAACTGCACCCAACACAATTCAAACAGCAACCATTGTTACCTACTTGGGCAATAAGAATGGATTTTGTTTTGTGGTTTTTGTTGGTTTTGTTTTTTCCCCTCTCTCCACTTTCTCAGATACACATCAGAATACTGTAGCTGATCATTTTATTTGGTTAACAACAGCATGGCTTCTTGCACTTCACATTTATTCCCACGGAAAGTCAGGAGGCTATCACTTCCCAATTTTTACTCCAGAACCGAAGTACAGTCTAGAGAATTAGTAAGATAATAATGATGCTTTTCAATACTTGGATGTTACAAATATATTTGTACAAAGCCTAACAGCATCACAGGAAAGTGGAAGTTTACATACAACAGTAAAGTTTATGCATAATAGTCTTTCCATACTTCTGAGTACCCAACTACTTCATCAGTTTTGTTTAATAAATAGGTAAGAAAAAGCTGAATGACTGGTGTTTAAATAGGTAGCATCTGACTATTCACTGGAAGTCACAGTAAGTTTTCCATCAGTACCATAAAGATTTGAATGCACACTAATTTAATCCTTAAAGTCAATATACCACACTTTTGTCGAGAAGCACAGAATATGCAAAGCAAAAACTGTCTAATTCCCAAGGGATGGAACAGTTCTTAAAAAATACACTCCATCCCCATAAAAATACCCATCCTCCTCTGGATATAGAAGGGATAAATAACAAATACCAGTGACAAAAGCAGCAGTTGTTTTATGCATTCATACAATCAAGATCTAAACCTTTACAGCCGATTACCTAGAAAACACACAAGAGTTACAAGACAAGTTTAGGATACATCTTGAATTCACACTGTAAGTGTTCATGCAGAAGCTGAAGTTAATGCAATGATCTATCCTCTATCACAGCAGCTCGTGCTTATGTGCAAATGCAAGACTGTTACACTCCAAACAATAGTAAACATTAAAACACAAGAATACTTCACAATGACATAAACAGCAGTTAAGTTGTTTGTTCCAGCAGTTATTGCGCTATTTTTCTGGACATCTCTCCAGTTAAAGGCTGCAGCAAGGTCTAATACCATTTTTATTTTTATTTCTTTTTTAGTTTAGAATGCATAATATACGTTCTAGCTTTGGTTCACAATGAAATATCTGGATGTTTTAATTAAGGGCAACGGTCACCTTGTGATTCTGATAGTGGCAGACTGAGGTAATACAGCAATCCTCTTAAAAACAATGAAAATAAATTTGTAAGCGAGGCATCTATGGATATTCTGCAGGTGACCTGCAAATGCATTGACATTCTGATTTCAGAAAAATAAAGAGATCTACAAGGGTGATTTGTCTTTTACAGTGCCATCCAAGTACAGATTTTTCTGCTGAAAACACATAAGCTGAAGTAAAACCTACCTAAGAGAGTAATACGTTCAGGCATAGAAGATACAAGCCCTGTCTTTATGAAAAGAAAAAAAAAATAAAATGAGAGACAAACAGTAATCACTGCCTGTCACTACTGCACCAATTTTATATACCCTTCAAAAGATGGAGATTTATTAAAGCTATACAAAAAAAAGCAGAGGCAGTATTTTTTGTTTTTGTGTATTTTTTGTTTGCTTGTGGTTTTTTTTTTGTAGTTTTGTTTTTTTTTTTTTTAAGATAGGCCACTTCTTTAAATAATAGTTTCTGTATAGTCTTCCAACTACCCGTATCCTGTTCTAACAGGATTACAACTCATGGAACTGAAAAGCTAAATATAGTAATAAAAAATGTGTGAATTCGTATTTGCAGAGACCTCTCAGCATATCACTCAAACACAGGAACAGGTAAGACTCCAAGACTACTCCTGTTTAACCTCAAACTTTATATGCATATTAGAGAACATCAGCTCAAGATACAAGTTAAAATCCACGTATTTCCAAAGTAATGGGTGATCTTAAAAGGAGGCCTTACAATACTGCTGCCAAGATTGTTAAAATCCAGTAGGCACTAAAGTCGTTATACTGCAGCACTCTATATATACATGGTAAAAAAACCAAAACAAAACCAATCAACCAACTAAAAAAAAAAACCAAAAAAAAACAAACAACCACAGACCCTAAACCCCAACAAAACAAAAAACCAACAGACCATCATAAAATAAAATAAAATTAAAAAAAAAATCCAACATGACCCAGAAACCCTTAAGCCCCCAGCTCACTGTCCAGGTAAGCACCAGGAGCTGCAGCAATTATAAAGAACCACCTTCTCTCACTCCTGCAGGAGGGTAGAACAGAGCAGTGCAACTCCTGGATAAATCACTGAAGCCCTACCACTAGCTTGGTGTTGGCTGTCTTCTTGAAGAACAAACCAAAGAAGCCACAAATCCAGCTCTTGGAGAAGACTTACTGCAGTCACCCAGTGAAGAACTGCGTATGAAGAATGAAACCCAGAAAGCAGTGCTTTCACTACAGCCAGAACTACTAATTCTGTGCTTGATTTAATAAAGCCTCAGATGACGTAGTGAGTACTGCCTGTTTTCCAAGACTGTATTTTGTAATAGTTGCATATTTGTGATTTTCTTATTTATCAGTACAACCTCTGTTATGGTCTCATTCTACTCGTTACTCTATGGCATATTCCAAATCTACATTCTAATTTCCATTGCAGAAGTTACATTTTTTTCTTTAAAAGCTAAAAATGTAATTAAAAAAGTAAACCCAAAATTTTCTTAAGAAAAACTAATTTGCTGCAGTTATTTCAGATTTCTTAGGGATGTCTTGTGGTGGTGTTGTTTTTAAGTTACTTGCTTTTATGGTGCAAATGAATTAAGACTGAATTGATCAAGTCAGATATATTCTGACTCCAAACAAATGCTAAATTGTTTTATTGCTGGGAGAAGGGAGTGGAAGGTCTTGAAACACATCATTGGCAAAATATTTTCAGACTGTCGACCATCATCAGCTGCATTTTGGCTCCAAGCTTTGAAAACAGCCTTTCAAATTACAGTTTTTATTTTAATCAAATAAATAGGGCCTTATTTTCTCCTTTCAGCTAATCTGTAAACTAACATAGGCTCTTTTCAATTAAAATAAACCCCAATAATTTTGGAGATCCAGCCTGTTGCTCTTAACACTACCAGGTACACTTGTTCTTTTCAAGTAATAAAAAAAATCTGCATACTGTGATCTTGAATAACTAATCCTGGCAGGAGACATAAAAACAAACCAAAAAGAAACAGCATTACTGGCCTAATCCTATGGCATTAGGAACATTGCTCGTTACTTTCATGTATTTGTCACCAAAGTGTCTTATCAGTGCATATTATTATGTGCTGAAATGCAATGAAACTTTTCACAAAAATAGTTTTAGGCATGTTCATACAAGAGGATGTATATATATTTCTTTTATACATACATATATATGAATGTGTGTGTATATATATATAATAACGGCTTCAACCTGTACATAGATATTCTGAATTTCATCCTTCAAACACATCCATTTCAAACAAAATGGCTGGCTTTCAAGGAAAAAGTGCTTGCTTGATTTTATCCTGTGTGAACATGCCTGTCCTCTGTGCATTTGCCCAAGTAGAGATCTTTATGATCAATCCTTTAAATGTACATATCTCAAGAGGTATTAAAAAACCAACCAAAAAAAAAAAAAAAATACCCCAAAAAGAAAAAGTAATATTGCCCTGATGATGCAAAAAGAACAATGCATAACTGAAGCAGCTTGGATTTTAAAAGTTATCTTGCATTCTGCAGCAAATAATTTTTAAATAATTGTTGAAAATCTAGTTCCTCCGTTTGTGTTATTGCTCCCACTTGAAAGTTTTCTCATTAGACATCAACGGTACAGAGAGGCTCGCTGCCGGGTTGAGCCGATTCCACTATTGTCATCTTGGGTTTCTTTCGTGTTTCCTCCTAAAAGGATATGAAACAAACCCCACCACACAGTCGTAAGAGTACATAATAATAAACCACTGGTTTAAAATTCTGAACTACTTTAGCCAAACTTGTGTCTATTGTTGTGAAAGGCTAACTTGTTCTAATGGTAAAAATAAATTCACTGAAGTAGATAAACTTAAGTTATAAACCAGATTGAAAGAGATTATTAAAATCTCTCCAAAAGTAGTCCCCAAACAGGTTTGGAACAGTTCTCTTTCTGTGAGATACTGTATAAAACAAGCAGAAGTTCTGACCATAAGTAAGTCTCACCCAGTCTGTAAATACAAAAGAGCAGATACTCACTCTTTCTTGTGCCAGTTTTTTCATTTCTTCCTGTAACTTGTTCAGGATGTGCAGATTTGGCTTGTTCTTTTTGGCATACTGCTGAAGTTCTATCACACTTTTATCAGAGGTTTCCTATTCAACAGAACCATAAGCAACAACAGATGAGCTTGTTTGAGTAAAAACAACTAACCCAAAAAACAAGGAGTGGGATTTTCATCTGCAATACTTATACTTTCTTAAGTAATAACTTAATATTTAACTCATGGAAATATATGTGGGTTACATAGTTTTGACCTGGAAGCTGAAAGATTAACACAATTATTACTGTCAATGAACACTGCTCTTATGTTCTGGCTATAGGAAGGTATGAGAATCAATTCAGAAGAACAGAGAACTGCTCACCAAATGCATACTGCCTTTACCACAACAGGGAACAACACTCTTAGGCTAAACTAAATACCATTAAAGCTTTGTTGGGCTAAATTTAAAACCGCAGAAAAATACAAAACCAAAACACAATTGCAAGGTAGGTTACAATCAAGGAAAATCATGTTCACCTGTTTAACCATCTTGCTACTCTCTCTACCATACATACGCAAAAGAGAGCCCCAATTTTTCACGTGTGGATGCAGTAGCTGTAGGATTTTCTGAGAAGCTAATTGTTTCCCAACTCTTTTATTTTTGCCTGCAAAAATAATCATGACATTGTGTCAATAGTGGCACTTTATGTACTTAGATGAATACCAATATTTACTTGTTTTATTTGAAACGGAGATACCAGAGAAGAGTAGAATAAGCACAGCTAGATACAGCACAGGCTAGACAGCTGAACAAGCATCTACCAAATGGACAACACACGAGAACAGGAAGAAAGGCAGATATTATCAGAGGTCACACTAAGTACTGTACTTACACCAGCCTCGCACCGTGTGCTTGCCACAAGTCATGACATATTCGCTCTTCTGATTTTTACCAGGAATCACTTCAAACTTTATGGATGTATCACCCATTCCATGGTTTCTTAAGCACAAATGAAATCAGTATCATATACTACAGCAAAATTACAAACGACTGAAGCGGTTGCAGTTATTGACAGTCAGTGCAATAGAATTAGGCACGTTACTAATAAATTTTAAGACATTAGTTAAGAGTTCTGGTTTAGATCAGTAACTTGACTTAAATGGAAAGGCAAGCAGGGAAAAAAACCAAAACCCTGAAACCATATATATTTCTATGTCCCACAGCTAAATGTTATTCTCAGAAGACAAGAGGCATAAACAGCAAATACGAATTAAAGGAAGATCCAGCATTAGCCAGTTCATTCCACAGCTTGTCTCTTAGCAGCCACAGCTTGGCCAGCCCACAATGTCCAAGTTACTAACAAACACCGCGGGTACCAGCAACCAAGCAAAGAATACGCACCGACCCAAACACCTGTACACAACAGAGCCTGCTCCTTACTGGGCTGCCTTACCTTTTAAGGCACTCATGGAGAATCTGATATGGAGATAAGAGTCCAGCTTTACTGGTGAGTTCATATACCCGTGAGTCCTCAATACTGATATGGTTAAAATACTGAAAAGGAATTGAAAAGTGTTGTGATGCTTTTGCACAAATAAGACCTTAATACTGCTCATAACCCTCACTTTTCCTTTGCAACATTAACCAAATTCTGTTTCTCTGTGCTTAATACTTTAAAAACTATTTTTAATTCCATAATGGAGGTATTTACCAACATCACTAAAACTGTCACACCTCATGTACCTGCAGACAAATTTAAATCTTTTAACTCCAATTTTACATTACACAAGATAGACATAAAAATGACAATTTTTTTTTCTTTATTACCCTTTCTATCTCAGGACAAGTTAAGTAATTATAAAATTTTACTTACCAAAATGCTGTGGTATAATAAAAGAAAACATAACAGCTACTGGAGTATTCTGTATTTTATTTTAAAACAACAGAAAAAAAATTTCTAGATTTTCTTCATGACTATTTGATAGCGTAGGGCACACGACACAGTTTTAAGCAAGTGTACAAACAACTTGTTCTGTATATTACACTTATTAAAATGAAAACATTCCTTTCAGGCTGATCACCAATACCTGCACATATAGCACAGACTCGACACTTAAAGAAACTCTGCCTTTGATTTTCTTATATACCATGGTTTAAAGTCTGAAATTTTATCTGTCTGATCTGGCAGCAAGTAGCTGTCATAACTAAGTAAAAATGTCTCAGAAACCTGGGCACTTTTAGTTCTTACTTAGTCTTCTAAAACGATCACACAAAACCAGGCAGCATCTAGCTCTGAATTTTTCAAGGCATCAAGCAGAGCATTCTGGAAGCCAGGGCAGTACAGACAATCTAAGGTCTTGCAGCATTTCAGGTCTTCAGGAAGTGACCTGGTATTTCAACAAGGGCAAGTTCTCTGTATCACAGTAAATTTTCTCTTAATTTTGAATAAAGAAAAATAAGTATTTTCATTGTCATAGATCTTGCTATAATATAAATGAAGATTTCATATTTCCAGCTGGCTCGAAACCAATGCTATGAACTTCCATTAATATTTCTGACACTGAAGGCGTAATGTTTTTAAAACCAGGCTCCAATAATGACAGCCAGTCAGCAAGAGTTCAGTACCTCAAGTTCTTCACTGTCTTTGGGCTTCTCCTCAGAGGTCTGTTTAACAAAGTCAGGAATAAGGATTTCCAGTGTAGCACGAGCTGCAAAAAACGTTTAAACATCTTGATTATGTTTATCATAAACAATGGTTGTAAAGAAGAACAGCAGAGTGAAGCACTTTTAAAGCAAGCCTCACACGTCCACTAGACACATCCACTCACATAAGAAACCAACTTCTGTCTTCTTTTTATAAGAAGTATATTCACTTGCACTTTTTAAGGCAGAAAAAACCCCAAGCAACTACTCGATAATGAAAGTGTCACAACTGATTAAACTAAGAATTAACTGCTTTTTGCAAATACCTATGAAAGTAAAAAAACTGTCAAGCCTCATTTTAGAAGTGGCGTAGAGCCCTTCGGACCTAAAATTAGAGAGCCATTATCATGCCTTAGTTGTTATAGCTGAACCCTAGTACTGTACCACTAGGGAACTCAGAACTCTAGTACTGGACAAAAACCACACTCAGAATTTGCCTGAATTTTCACAGCAAAACACCTTTTTTTCGTGCACAGATAATTCTGGGCTGGCTTTTGGTCATTTAGATACACTGACATATTTCACAAGTGCACAAAGTACCAGGGGTACATTATAATCTTTACATTTTTAAAAATTAATTTGTCATCTTCAGAGCAGAAATGAAAACAGATAAACAATTCTGCCCTTGGAATTAAGAAAGAAAGGGAAAAAAAATACCAGCTTTATTCTTGGCAAGTTTTTTGCTGCTGGCAGTTCCTGCCCCATAAGTTACTCCATCAATAATCACTGAGGCTCCAAAAGGTTCACTTGGGTTCTCTGGAAACAAAGAAATGAAAAAGAAAGCTTTTAAGAATTCTGAATGTAAAATACTCATCATGAACTCAACATTAGTATTTAACTATTTATTTCGTATTTAATATAGTTCATTTAGTATTTAAAAGTGTAATTATTTTTTTAGGACTGACAATTCACTCAAACAATGCATGCCCTACAAATGGATTTTCTGGACGTCAGTGACAAGAAAATTAAGCAAACAGTAATTGTGCACAGTCAGCAAACGTGGACCATCAGTGTCCATGTTTCACTGCTGTGCCCTTTTAGATGCAAATAAGTTACTCAAATCCATTTCCACTCAGGCATGGTTTCCCAAATAAAAACCCTATACTGTTATACATTTAACTATGTCTGCTCTTACCCTCAAATGCCATGTTTAAGATACAAAAAACATTTTCTAGCTATAACTTGACTCACACCAGACGTTCAAGACGTTCCCTAGGAAAAGTGTCCATCATTTGTTTTGGGTTGGGTTTTTTTTCTTAGCTATCCAAACCCAAGCATGAGAAGCCCTTCAAAAGAGCAGGTGGACAATTAAAAAAAAAACAAACCTAACAGACTTACCACATTCAAAGAAATTGTAAACAGGGCGAACCTTTAGGACTCGTTGCATATATTCATGCAGTATGCAAACTTCAGATTTCCCGTTGGGATTAATGACAAATTCTACAAAAAGACGAGGGAAAGAGAGCTAAATAGTTCCAGTCTTTGAAAGGCAATTTCTACTACAAATAAATAAATACATAACAAGCTCCAAGGGATCAGTGCCCACTCAAATTCAGTGCAGTGCTGTTGAATCAGACATGGATAATTATGACCTCCAAGTCCATTTTCATTCAAGTATTGAGAAATAAGCCTGAGACATTTCTATCAAAAACCAGAAGTGCATTAATTATGAGCGAAGTCAAATACTCTATGTTCAATGTTTGCAGTACCATTGCCTCTGGACCTCAACACACAGCATTTCCGGCAGCTAATAATTAGAAATCCTCTAATTTGCTCCTAAACACACTGTATCTCCCTCCTAACAATAGGCATGCGGACTTCAAATGCAGAAACCAGATTCCACTGCACTCACCCCACCGCCCCAAAGTTCTGTTTAGCAAGCTACAGATCAGGTCACTGTCCCCGTGCCCTGACTGTGCAATTTTAATTTGAATGGTCTTTTATTTTTTAAATTTTTTATTTTCCCCTACAGCAGTATTGTTAGTGAAGAGCACAAACCCCTCCTCAATGGGCACTGTAGTGGGATACTGCAGTATGGGACAGAAAGATTTAGGTTAAGTGCAACAAGTTCTTAGTTTCAGCATGTCTCTAAACCTAGAATGTGAGATAAAGTATATTAACTAAAAATTCAACTGCACCTCTCTGTAACAGGGAACAGTCAATATGCAACTCATAAACTTTAGTTCTTGCTTAAAGGAAAAATCCTGGAAACATGCCAAAGTGCAAAACAAGAACAAAACCCACACCACAGGTCTATGGACATGTTAAATGTTAGACCGCAGTTAAACACACTATTATGGCTACACAGCCAATGCAGGTAAGAGCTAATTTCCACACCTTTTCATCTAATGAGATATCCACTCTGCACATCAGAAGACACTACACACATAGTTCTTTCCTAACCACATCATCTGTCAAACTGCTTTAAAACTGTATTTTCAATTGTAATCTGTATCAAACTGGCACTTGTAACCAGCCCTTAATTTGTGACAATCTAGAACTGGTATAGCACCGAGACAGTAGCAGCGAGTGACTAGGCAGGAGGGTTTGCAGTAGCAACCAACAGTAATGAGTAGCTGATGGTAGTAACCAGTTATCAGGACTGCAACCTGAAATGAAAATACTTTCATTTAGGAATTATTCTTTTTTAATAGGAAGTACATTTTGACAGTATTTTTCCTTTACTATGTAATACGATGGATTAAAGTGTAACTACTACAAGATTTTTTAATATTTTTTTTTCAGTCAAGCTGAGAAGTGTAAGTAGTCTTTGATACAGAGTATCTGAACTACAGGTAGGCAAACTAACCTTTCTTTGTAGGTGCATCTTGCACAGACAAGGTAATGAGTTTCTGATTGGCAGGCAGAATAGGCCTCTCAGATTCTGCTTGCTTCCGTTTCATTTCACGATTGAATTGCCGTCTCTCAGCCCAGGTTCTGAATTTTTTTACCGTAACTTGTTCAAAGTCAAAACGCTTCTCAAGGTAGCGCCTAAAATCTTCCAGATCTAAGAAACACAAGCAAGTTACTCTCTATCACTGAACAAGCATCAGATTCACTGTTTCTGCTGTTTTAAACATGTTATGGTTGGTTTTTTACACTAGGAGCAAAAGTAACACACTGGAGGTTAAGGCACTATTTTATACCAACAGAACTAATTACAAGCTTTTCCGTTACTGGGTCAAACACAAAACATTTGTGCAAACTGGAAAACACCTGACCAGCACGATACCCAACTGAATTTGTAATAAAACACTAGTAATTGTTCTATGTCGTCACCTATTCACCTTCTCATTACCTGAAGCAAGATACACAGGGAGTAGTTACACTGTCAGCTTCAGTTTCCTGAAGTCAAAACTGACTATTGCTGTTTGGTTTACTACGCAGTGTACCAGGAAACACTATGTAATGATGCTCCGTGAGCTCCAGAGTATCTGCTGGCCTCTAAACAGAATTTAAGCATAAACATTTTCATGTACAGAGCACTAAAACACTGTCCCCCCCCAAAGTACAGCTGCTTCTCCTTTATAGGATATTTCTGTAGATATAATCAGCAAAAAAGAAAGGGTAGCATTGCAAGATGTACACGAACAAAAGCAAGCTGCTCATGTTGTTTCCTTCCACAAGGAATTCCAAGTGCACTTATACCTGATCACTCAGTATTTTTTTTTTTTTCAGTAATACAGAACAAATCCTACTTAAGAGAGAGATAAACAGGTGAACTTCATTTAGAAAATAAGTGCTTATTGGTTTTAGTTTTGATCATAAATATTTGTGATTTTTCTTTTTTTTTTAAAGAACTTCTTGCATGGTTTTTGGACCAAACAGGACAAGGAAAAGTTTCATGTTTGAACGCTCTAAAGGTCAGTGACACCCTACAATAATCAGTATTCTGAGCATACAGGTGGAACTTTCAGGTATGTAGCTGTAGTAAGAAGCACATGAGTTTTCTCTCCAAGTTCCTGTAAGTTTGGCAGCAATTTCAGCATGACTTCTTTAGGCAGCTTTTGGTGTAAAACCAAAAATCAGATTTGCATAAATAAAATAGTGAAGCATCATACCCCTCGGCATAAGTGCAATTATTTTTGTATGACTTGCATAACTGATATAATAATACTTAGAATTGTGCAAATAAGCAAACTTAGTTTAATTATATCACTTATCTTAGAAGATCATACTGAAAACAGACATAATTCAGGCAATACAGACTGCACGTAAAAGCCTATTTAAAGAAACCACACAGACACACGAGACAAGAGCAATTCATATGTACACACTGACTTCATTAACTCTTAAACTGAGATAAAGTCTACTGGATTAAATGTCTAAAATTTCCCATTTCTGTGTGTAAAACCTTTCCAGGTGGATGCTCAAGCCTGCAGCAAAAATCCCCACTTTAAGTTCCTCTTCCCATTAAAATAAAAATTGATTTCTAATACTGCATCTATTTCTCCAGACCTCTGCATACAAAAAGCTGTCCAGAAGAACAACTGACCACTTGGTCTCAGGCCAGATATCATTCAATTGCCAAGTCTGGAATAAAGCATACGTATCCCAAACGCCTTTATCCCAACTCCAGCCAAGAAGACTCCACTTTCCATACATACCTACAGATTCATCTTTACATACTTCAACTTTGGCCTTAACTTGTCCTAAGGCTCCTTGTGCTGCATCTCCCCCTGAGGGGTCTTTGTCATCTAAAGGCCCAGAATCAGCAGCAGTAGAATCTGGTTCTTCTGTTTGGCAGTCCAGTTCTGAAGATTTATCTAAGTGTTTTACAGGTGATACTTCGCCATTTGGGGTTATGTCATTGTTTTGTTCCCTTTCCTCATTTTCCTTCATTTTTTTGTAATGCAAGCAGGGAATGCTACTAAGGGGAGGATCATGTTTCTGCAAAAACAAAATAATACAGAAAGTTTCAGTACTTCAAGGTCACCAAACACAAAAGTCAAAGCCAAAAGATGTAATCAAGATGGAAGTTACTTTTATTTAGTTTACACTTAGGGATTTACTCAAGATCCAAGTACATCCACTCCTACAGTATCTTCGCACTGGGTAACACCGATACTAACCTCCAAAGTACGTTTGCTGTTTTGGACCCAAACTATATTCAGTGCAATTATATGCAAATACTACATGCTTTCATAAAATCCACCAAGTTCCCTTGAGGTTAAAGCCCACGACATTATAACCAATTTCTACAGATTCTGTGGGTTCATGCATGTCACATGCTCACTTCTGTAAACATGGAACAGAAGCCACAGCTCAGGCTAATACATACCTACAAAATAAATGCCCTAAATGTATTTCACAGTGGAAGAAACCCAACGTTTTGCAGTGATATGCTAGAGCAACAAGGCACCAAACGTCACCGTATCAATTCACTTCAACTGCCCAAACTCATTGCGAAAATGGAAAAACAAAACACTAAGAAAAACCTGATCATATTTTTCAGAAACAGAAGTCTATTTTTCAAGCACACTGGAAAGATGCCTGCTAAAGCAGAAAAATATTCAACTATTTGCAGGAACACATCTAGTTTCAAATCTCGGTGAGTAATTGACAGCTCTCACCCTTATGCTTCCTGTTCCCAAGAAGTAAGGTCTAGACCAGGTAACAACTCTAGATTCTCTGTGCAGATAGACAGGAATGCCTGAGTTATGGAATGTCATGATCCATCCATCTGGTAAAGGTTCTGTAGGAGGGCGGCCACGACCTTTAAAGCAAAGAATGGCTTTAAACTTGGATAGACTGCTTAGAAGAACAGAAAACAAATCAAGGAGATTTTATATTTTTATTGCTTTTTATTTCTCAAAGGATAAAATGGCACTGAAACAAGACCTAAAAAAGTTTTCTAAGAAGATTCTGTTTTGCTTTAATAAATAGTCATACACTTCTAATCCACATTAAATCCTGCAACATTACAGGTTCCATTACATTTTCAACTGAAAAGCAATAGCAGCGCTAGTTTTTATACAGACTGATTTGTTCACCAGTGAATTTTCTCATCCAATAAAATTAATCCTCATCCAATGAAGTTTCTCTTCAGTCTTCTTCATGTATTTATAGCATCACAAGCATCACTATATTTAATGGAGAAATGTGTTTACTTTTGAAAGAAATGAGTTTTCCAGTAAAAATTTCTGCACTTGGCACTCAGGGATAAATTTGCTTTGAGACACCACTGGACCCACAGACCAAAGCAGCCAGCAATGAATGAAGCTGTAAGCTTAGGCTTTCCTATTATATGTTTCAGTGTAAACACATAAACCAGGATCAAGTCTACAAGCCTTTATGCTTAGTATTCTTAATGGCTAAGATATTTATTTCTTCCAGAAAACAGGAGTGAAATTAGAGTACAATAAGCCAATATCGGGAATCACACAGAAGAAGAAACAATATTACTAACGCTCAAGTTAATATAAGGCCTTGCTCCTTTCTATTCCAGAAACCAGAGAATGGTCTTCTCTACATCAGAGATCAGAGACCAGACTCAGCTGTGAGCTTCCTGGCAATCCTATGTTAGTATAACTTTTTAGAGGGAAAAACTGTTTGGTTTCTTATTCCAGAATACGGTGATGCTGTAAAATACTCATCTACAGCAGGTTCACATTTTCATTCTAATTCAGACTGTTTTCAGTTACATTCTTCCAGACTGGTTCACAGTCTCAGTTCTTCATTAGTAGTTTGTAACAGTTCCACAACAAAACTGGATAAATGTAAGCCACTGACTTTCCTAATGATTTTTTTAGCCTAGCAGTGCATGCATTAAGACTTCATATAGAGCAATTCCAACAATAGGAGTTATATAACTCAAGTAGGAAGAAGTCCACAATGACCTCAGTCTTCAGCTGTTTCACAGTATTTGAGACAAAAAACCCAAACAAAAACAACAAAAAAAACCCCAGGTCGTCCTTGTTCACCCCCCCACCACTGAGGTAACATTCTTCATGTTTCACAAATCCACACACTCGAAGACATTCTCATTATATGCAACAGATGAAAATAAAAAGCACTCCCAAAAATCAACTTCACTGTTCAGGAGTGTGAAAAATCATATCCAGCAGCAAGAACCCTTCAAAGAGTTAATGTTACAGGATTTTATTATTTCACAAGAACCACTACCCTAAATTTTGCTTGCTCATGCACTTTTATTCCACAGATAAGATGCCAAAACACAGAAGTAATATTTAATTAACATTAACTTACTTTTAAGTACAGTTTTAATTTTGGTCATCATTGGCTGCACGCTTGTTTCTCCATCAGACTGGTGATCACTCTCACCACCGTATTTCTCATTTTCTAGTCTCCTTGTTTTGGGTGCTCGAAGACCCTCTTCCAGCAGAGCATCCACATCATTATCAAAGTCATCCTGAAAGAGACTTTATCAGACAATATCCTTCTGGGTCTAACCTCCCTTTCCCATTGCAAAGAAAAAGTATTCATTTTTGCTATGTAATTCCATACAGAGAAGAAAAAAACAAAGGAATTTCCAATGATTCCAGTAAAAGACTGAAAAACAAGAAAATAAGTTTTTGTAAGTGAAATCTGGTATTTTTCATGATAAAATGAGCTGCAATTTTCTAAGAAGCCATTTAAATGCTATTTTTTAAACAAGACTATAGAAACTGCACATAACTCAGAAGTTTGATCAAGACAATTGACAAAAGTTTTCAGCCAAATTTCGATCTGGAAATTCTGCATTTTTGACTCAAGTACTGCACCTTTCTAGAAGAGACTGTTTCAGTGAACATCCTTGATATTATTTTCTAGCCATGCGGAGACCTCTTACCCACCAGAAACATGTGAAATTATTTACCTCATATGAGTAATTCAATGTTTCTTCATCCACTTTATCTCTTTGAACAATTGCTTTAGATGTGAATCCTCCTCCTTCTTCATCTATTTCCATCAAATTGTCGGTAAAATCTTCTAGCTCATCCAGAACTGCATATTCCACTCTCTTTTCCTGATCAACATCATTTTCTTCATCCTTCTTGTCATCACTTTCACCCCCTATCCCTACAGCTTTACCATTACTACCACCAAAAGGACAAACATGCAAATCTCCATTGACATTATTAATACCAAAATCTGTATCTGCCTTATAATCCTGCTCAACTCCAGTGTACAGAACTTTCCTATCTTTGCTTTTGCAGCTTTCTGTAAAGCTCACACTAATCTTTACATCTTTAAGTAACTTAAGATCTGGGGTGAACTTTCGAACTGAAGGTGCATGACGAGCAGTTCTTGGGCTTTGGTCACTATTGTTGGGGTCTATTATAAGACGACTTTTGTAGCAGGCAGATCCCTTTGTGAGAAGCTGTGTTCTGCAGATACTGTGCGTGTCCCCAGCAGGGGTATCTGACTGTCCATCACCACCAGAGCCAACGTCCATTACCTCTGCGTCACTGGACGTTTGCAGGGGAGGTGGTGGAGGCTGTTCGTTAGGCGGCAGAGGTGGGGGACAAGTATGATTCTCCACATTCATTTCTCTTGCAGGTTCTTTAGGGAGGGGTGGTACATTTTCATATTTCTCCATTTTTAAAACTACTTCTTTTAAAAAGAAAAAAATCTTTAATAAATGTTTATATCTATATTCCTAACATGCGTAAGTCCATCAAGATTGGTTTATCATGTTCTATTCAATATGCAACACTGATGATTCAGTTAAGCTGACTACATTGTTCTTTTCATTAATGTAGACAGCTTTCAGAATCACTGTCTCAATTATTGGAAATCACAATGCATTCAGCTTAAATAGCTGAAGACTAAGAGTGCATCTTCATTGGACAAGCAGGTTTCCTTTTCTTCTTTCAACCTACAAGAAGAAGAAGAAAAAAAAAAAAAAAAAGATCTTTGTCACAGGAAAAAAAAAAAAAAAAAGGAAATAGTATCCCAGGCAAAAAAGAAAAAGTCACTCCTGGAATGAATTTCAAGTAGAAGAGTGACACTTTTACAGTGAAAAAAGTAGGGTACCTTTATAGCATTTTGAATGAGGCAGAAATCAGACTGTTTTTACTGCCTGATCTGTACACCAGCACAAGAATTTGCTAACACATTTGCCTGCATAATTTATTGATTATCTCTGCTTGGTTAGCAGGCAGGGTGTTAAGCAAGGCACTTGTAGGGACCAGACTGAAAACTGTGCATTTTGGTAGCACTCTCCAATTATTTAAAATAACGTGCTATTTGAGTCATACTTACCCAACACAGCAGAAAGATCAATTAGCTTATCATTTAAGACAATCTGCAACACCAACAAGGTTTTAACAACTATGATCTTATAGGGGTTGTTCATTTGTTTTTTACATTAAGTGGGTCCTTTCTACCATATCTATGATTCCTTTTTCAATTATACTTTTGTCATCTGTGCAGGACTATAAGCACCTGGGGAAAGGAAGCATAATTTCTTACCTGCTGTTTTGGTTTCTACAAGTCCCTCCATGCCACCCCAAACTGGGCTTAAATCTTCCTACTAGCTAGAAATAAAGCAGTGTTACTCTGCCCAAGACAGCCAGCTGGCTGTCTTATCTGTTCAAAGTATTTCCAGGTAGTAGAGAAAGTCTACCAAAATATTCTAGAAAGATAAACTCTGAGTCCTTAGTGTCACTGTATAACATTTGAAGGGAACAGGGTAGAATGGCTGGGTTGTTACAAGGGACTTAGAGAAGCCAAATACAATTCTCTAACATATCACTACATCAGCCCAGACAGAGCAAACAAACAGCAATATCCAAACACCAACTGGGATAAGGCAGGAAGATGAGAGTTGTGAGTTATAATGGGATCAATTAAAATTCAACAGCATATAGAAGCCACCTACCTGGAAGCTGGAAGAAAGCAAAATATACAACAGAGCAAACTCTTAATTTTGGTGACTTGGCAATAAAGAAAGTTTTGTTGGGGCAGTAGAATAGATCATATTTTGTGGTGGGGTTTTTTGTCATTTGGTGGTTTGTTGTTTTTTGGTTGGGTTTTTTTTTGGTTGTGGTTGTTTTTTGTTTGTTTGTATTTTTAAGTGTACTCAAAACTGTGACACATTCAGTAAGCTGAGCTTGATATGCATTGTAGAATTAAGGAAAAAAGAATCTAAAAAAAGAATCAAAAGTCACAGTTCAAGTTCAGTAACTCCTGGAAACTAAGTGCATAAGTAACCTATTTTTTTCTACCTTAGAGTCTTTAGAATACTCTTGAAAAGAGCAAACAAAAGTAATTTACACAAAAATTGGTATGCTAGAACTTGAAAGAGCTCTACCCTCCTGTATAATCAAGAGGATACCTAGTCCAGCTAGAAAGACTATTTTTGACATATTAGATACGCTCAGAAATGCACTTTTCCACACCGCGATAAACGTCCTGTTCCTATGCTAAAGATGTTTTAACAACAGCAATGTCAAAACACAAGAAATTAATCTCTACCTGCCTAGCTTTGGTAGACTTCTGATACTACACTTCCCCTCTTTGCAGAAAAGATGTCTTGTTACTCTATCCATGCACTATTAACAATGAAACGCTTGTTGTCTTCCCCCTCTTGCTGGCCTTGAAATAATAAATAGCATCCCAAATCAGTGCCAGGGACTGTCTACTACTCATACACATACTGCAGCCGAAAAAGTACTAGACCAAGATGAGTTTAAACTAGCTTTTACATTTCCAGCCATAAACCTGCCACATCCCTAGGGTAAGACAGCAGAGCCTGGCAGCCCTACAGTTACAGTAGGCAACAATACCTTCCTGTAAGCTACAAAAAGACAGGGAGAAGCTGAGTAATACAAGTCCAATTCCCATCTACTTTCTTGCCAACTGATGCTACAATATGCTCTTTATATCAAGGGTTGGAAAAAAAACCAAAACCCAAACAACAAACCCCACAACAAAACGAGTAAGAACTCTCCCTTAGAGATCAAGTATTTCAAATGAAAGACAGAGGGAATGAAACATCAAAGGATGTTAGATAAGCTTGTAGGTTAAAAAAAGTCAAACCTTAGATCAAGGAAACCCAACCACCATGTATAAAGACAGACTTAGTACACAAGCTTATATAATATTAGAATATAGAATTGATTAGTCTGCCTATTGCCATCCTTAACTAACTTGCCCTGAAAAGAACAGATTTTATTATCCAAGGCTCCACCAAGTTCCACTGACAGTTTCCGTAAGGACTCCTTGAAAAGACAGGGAACACTGCTGACAGCTACAACAGCTACAACAGCCAGCATAACACACCTGAAGGAACTCTGGCTGAACTGCTGAAAATACAAATGCACACCTCATGTGCTGCAGATCACTGATACATTTTTTTCACATTTTTCATTGCTTGTTCTTAGTTTAGCAGATCATTTGAAAAAGCTTTATGTTACAAAGTAAACTTCGAAACAGATACACAGTGGAAATATATATGTAATGTAGCAAACTGTACAGGTACAAACAAAAGCAGTGTCTTGGATCAATAGGAAAAAAAAACCAGCCTGTTTGTTTAGTAAGTGCCACTGCCTATTCCCATAATCAGAGCAGATGGGGAAAAAAAGTACACAGAGAAAAGGGTTTATCTTTCCAAAACAGGAAAAAACAAGAATCTTAAAACTTGTAACCAGCACTGCCCAAACTCAAAGAGGAACTCCCTTCACCGTACAGCACACTGTCAGCTCAATTCACAACATACCTTCTTATGAATGCCTTCAGCTGCCCTCAGGAACAAGGAACAGAGTACTACAGATTCTCTCTTCAGAAATAACTTTTTAAAAGAAACTGGATTCCTTGTCAGAAACTGCTTCACATTCCGTAAACCCCAAAAGGAAGAGTGGCTCAGATCAAAATCTCCTTACTTGCTATCCAAATACAAACCATTTTTCTTCACCCTCCAGCTCCAAACATTAACTCCGTAGAATTTGAGGCGCTGATTATGCTGAAAGACCTGACCCACTAAGCTTTAAATCTTGTCAAAATAATTCCTCACTCAGAATCATCTACCTTCTTTTTTATCATACCTATTGTATCTTTTTGATACACACCATCCTAAAAATAAGTTACTCCTATTTATTATCAACTGCTAAAAAACTCAAAACAAGAACACTAACTTTATTTTCTTTAAACCAGAACAAGAAGTCTCAAAAGAAAAGTCCTCTGTAAGTTAATTTACTATGTACAGGAACTCATTTCTCTGCCCATTATCAGCTTTACAACAGAAGATTCTGAAGGAAACAGCCACTTTCTCCAAGTCATCAAGGCAGTTAAAGAAAACACAGTCAGGGCCCAATCATGACATTACTGGTAGCCAGTACTGACACAGCTTCTGTACTTCACAAGGTTTCATCCCATTTCTGAGCAAACAGAATAAATAATTTTGGAAAGGGCCCCTCAGAAATGGCAAAGCTATTGCTGCTTTTATAGCTTGACAAGTTTTCCGATGGGGTTTATAAAGTTTCAATTAATTGTGTACAACAGGAAGGAGTTTTTTAAAAAAAATAATCTGTAAATCAGAGCACAGGAAAGGAGAAAAAACATTCCTCCTTTAACATCACAAATAATTTCTTGTAAATAAAAGCAACAGACATAAGGAACCAAATTCCTCTCTAAAAAAAAGCACAATAATCCTGGTAGTCAAAACGAGCTGCCCAAAAGAACTAGTGATGCAACTCCTCATCCAGAACTGAAAATCAGAACCCTTAGGTTTTATTACCTAAACATAAAGGAAAAGAAGTACACTCACTAGGAAGAAATAAAGGAAAAAAAAAAAAGTACTCTAATTCCAACATCTCTAGCTCACAACCTAAGGGAATAAAGAAATCGAATGCGTTCACACAGCAAACCCTCAGTCCCAGTTTATAAGGGAGTGATGCCTGGATGTTATGGGGCCCACTCACTGGGCAAACACACTTTATAGATAAACCTGAAGCCTAATGAAAACAGGTACAAAATAAAGAACTCTATTTTTCCAGCCCAAAAAGGTGAAGAAAATGAGAAGAATAATCCTTTTAAAGACTGAATGAGATATGTTAGAGAAAAATATAATTGTACTTCACTAGTAATAACAGGAACGTATGAAGAAGAATCCTGAGAGTTAGGGGCAAGCCCACCGCCTTCTCTTCACCGTCCCAATGTCCCAGAACAAAACACAAAAAAAGTGAATGGGCGTCCGCACACGCTTTGGAGAAGGGCTGCCTGGTCTTCCTAACTTTGCACAGGAGACGACGAGTTCTTGTCCCCCGTATAGACATGTGTCCAGCGGAAATCCTCCCTGTCCCTTTGCCCTAAGAGGCACACACGTACCGTGGGTCACGCTGCGGTGCAGAAACTCACGGCAGAGTCGATACTCCCCAGCACCCCCCTGACAAGGAGGCGTGCGGAGGGTAGAAAGACATGGCGCTTCCTTTCCTTCTAGCACCCTGAATGCAATCCTACGGTGGGAGCGAGTAGGAACGGGGCTGGAGGCGGGGGGGAAACAAACACGCACACACACAACCCCCTCCAAAAAACACCCTGAACAAACAAAACACCAGCTCCGAGGGAAGGGCGCTCCAGCCGGGGGCGGCCCTGGGGAAAGCGCCGCACGGCTACACCCGCCGGGGAGGGCAGCCCCTGCCCCCTCGAGAGACAGGATGTCGGTGCCTTCGCCTCCGCGGCTCGGGGAAAGGCGCCTGACGGCTCCCCACGGAGAGGGGCCGCGCCGTGCAGGCGGCGGGCAGCGCGGGAGGCCAGGTGGCCGCCACAGGCGCCGAGGCCTGCGGGGACGGAGGGGTTACTGCCTGCGCGGCGGCGATTGGGCCAAGCGGGCCCACTCGTGCACGCCCGCCCCGCCGCCCCCCCGGGGCTGGCACCCACCTGAGCCATCCCCGGTGTCCCGGGCGCTCCTCCGCGAGTTAGGGGCGGGGGTGGGGGGGAGGAAGAAAGGCCGAAAGCGGCCGCTTCACGAAAACCGTCCCCCACTCCGCGCCGCTGCCGCCATCTTTAAACGCCTCTTCCGAGCTGCTCCAGTGCCCGCGGGCGGGACTCCGCGCCGAGCAAGCCAATCGCGTTCCCAGCTTCTCCTGTCACGAATTTGAAATCTCGGCAGCCGTTGGTGGACTCCCCGCCATGTTAACCCGCCCTGCCAATAGAGACGCGAAAGGCGTACGCCCTCTCAGCGCCGGACCAATGAGAGGGAGGCGGGGGCGGGACCGACGCTGCGGGAGGGCGGGGCAGGGGGCAGCCGCGGCCGGCGGAGGGCGGGCTCCTTTGTCTGGTGCCCGGGGAAGGCGGCCTGGGGGCGGCCCCGAGCCGCTCAGGGCCCCGCTGCCATCGCGCTCCTTTCGGGGAGGACGCCCCGGTGGCAGGAGCGGTGCCCTGAGGGTCGGAACTCGAGCGGGCAGGGCAGCCCTGGTGGCGCTGGGGCAGCGGCAGCGCAGGAGGGCCCGGGGGCGCCTGTCCTGCGGGCACGGCCTCTGATCCCCTCGCAGCCAAAAGGGAGCCGCCGCTGGTCTCTGCGCGCAGGGGCGAACGCGGCCCCCCATGGCTCAGAACGACAGGGTTACTGTAACTGCTTTGAACCTTTGCAAGCCTCCCTCGGGACGGGAAAGTTTCTAACTTGCCCTCACAAGGTGCTGCACTCCAACCCTTCGCTTTTTAAATGAGGGCTGCTTTCAGGAATGTTAAACCACTTCAGAATGCACATTCCTGAAAGGCCCATGGCTTGCAGAACAGCCATTTACATCCCTCGGCAGCCTGCAAGGCTGAGGGAAAAAATGTCATGCTTTAGTACAGAATCTTTTTGAGCTGATGCTGGCATTTGCTGTAAACTAGCTGTGCCATGGCACCCCCATTTGCTAACACTGTGAGAGAAGAAGATCGTCCTTTTCAAAGAAATGAAGTATAGCAATGAAGTATCGTGACTCATTTGCATCCAATTTAAAACCGTATAACTGAAGTATTAGAAAAATTTAACCCATTTTCTGGAGCGTGCATGTGCATAAGCGCCAACATTCCAGTTAGAATAGGTAAAAACAACAGATTTTTGCATGGAGCTGGAAGAATTAAATTGCCTGCTGTGCTTTGAAAGTGAAAAAATAACCAGTATGATAGTTTTCCATTCTACTTCTTTTCAGAGGTTCCCAACAGTATCACTTAAAGCAACGGGGCAACAGCTGATTCTTTGAGACACGGACACTACAGAGAAATATACTTCTACTTTTTATATACAAAAGAGTAGCAAATCCAGCAGCAAAAGAGCAGTTTCATCAAAACAGTGTTAAATACATGGTTAATTTGTTAACCCAGAAAGCTCAAGCAACCTCTGCAGAATTAAATCCAATCTGCAATTACCGGACAGGTTGCAAATTTACCTGAAAGTTTTGATCACTGGACGTGTGACAAAAGGCTTGTTAAACACGCACAAGCCCCCCCAGCTAGACTGTGGGATCAGAAGCGTGCGGGTCCACCCGCACAGCACAATAAGCATTTCAAGTAGCACCATGAACTATCATTATCATCAAAAAAATCGGTTCCTAATGACAAAGGGATTTTCATCTGGACAGAAACAACTGCTGAAAACACAAAATGCAGAAGACAAACCTGTGAGGAAAACAACTATGAGCTTCCTAATAACGTTAACAGGCTGCAGTCATCAGAATGAAAATTAGGTGGAGCCAGTGCCTTTCTTATTCTTAAGCGCAATACCAGTAACTGCAGCACATACCGAGCTGTTCCAACACAGAAAGCTACTGGAAGACAAATTTTGCTCAGACTGCATTACTTTTATTTCAGTAAAAGAAGTTGTTTTGCAACTAGTATTTGCTTGCATTATATATTTGTGTTTCATTTTTTCCTGAGACCTCCTCAACCTAACCTCCTGTCAGTCACTACCTGACAGCCATGGAAAGATGTCAGAAGGAATGAGGAAGCTCAGATCAGTCCTCTAATGTTGAATGAGGTGTCTGATTACTACAGAGGGCGATCGAAGCAGACACATCCTTTGGCTTAATGGTACTGTTGTTGAAAGTAAAAGGTTAACAGGCACAAAATTGCAGGTTTCACAACCTGGTGGACTTGTGTAGTTGCTAAGTGTGTGGGGTGGCATTAGACCTTGGAGGCACCAAACTAATCTCAAAGACAGAAGCTTTGAGATAAGAGAATGGTAAATTTCTACTTTCATATGTGAAGTTAGGAGTGAGGAATGACTGATCAATCATTTACTTTACTGTAGTTTCTTCTTTGTTGTTATTTTGTATATGAGACTTTGCAAATGATCACCTGGAGCTCTCTTCTGTACAGAACTGACATGAAACAAATCTCTCAGCTGTGTGTCAACTGGTTTTTGCATACTGGTTAAAGAACCCACATTTGGGACAACAGTACCATAAAAAAAATCACTAATCTTGCACTAGTCTCCATGCAAATTTAAAGCAAAGTAAACCATGTTGTCTACAGAAGCACATCCAACTTCTGGGTTTTCTGTTGGAGAAGCTTGAGACATTTGGTTACTTGTCTGAAGTTTCAGACTGCTGTTAGCATTTTGTCCAATAAAGCAAGCATTTTTCTAAAGACAAGATTACATCCAGTGGAATACAATGACTAAGAGGGCAAACAAAAAGTAACAGCTTTTTAAAAAATCCCCAAATTTGGAATCTTTTTTGATGCTGATTTAAGTATTTAAGAAATTGGACTGCACAAGTCACTCATAAGTACAATTCTCTGCAACTGCTAGTTGGACCTGGATTGGTGCTATTGTACACTGAGCAAGGCTGCCCTGCTTCTTCTTCATACATAGAACCAACTTGGTCCCAGGGCTGAAAATCCTGCATTCTTAAATACACACAATTTATTTGTGGAAGTATTAGAGAAAAAAAATCAAGACTCATGCAAGACAGAAGATCAGTTTTCATACTTTGCTTTCTATACGCCCTTTTACCACAATAGTTCAAAGCACTTTTCCAGAATAGGCAATATTTATCTGCTATTTGGAAAGACAGACTTAAGCATAAAAGAAAACAAAATCCTCTGAGCCAGCCTCGTGGCTTCTTCCACATCATGCACCTCTACCATATGGTACTGCAAGTGAACCCTAGTTACTTTTCAAGAGCTCTAGTAGTACTCCATTGACAATGACTACTTTAGACATTCTGGCTTCTCCCAAACTTCTCCCGCCTGTGACTTCTGTTGAGTGGCAAGTTTTTGTGAGTTATTATTTATACATCATTGCGTTTTAAATTCAAACCTGTGATAGCAAAGCGTATTTTGTCATTTCACGGGATGGCTGTGAGCTACAGCTAAGAAACTGCTGCATCAATTCCTTAGCTTGGTCTACTATATATACTGCTGGTGGCACACAGACATCAATGCAGAGCATAATCTACTATATACATATATATACACACACACACACACACACACACACTGCTGGTGGCACACAGACATCAATCCAGAGCATAATCTTCGGCTGACAAAAATCCAGGTGTAGTTGCTCTTACATGAGCAAACCCACATAAGTCAGAACCTTTGTTTTCCCCAACAGAGGCAAAATAAGTTATGCTTCTGAAAGCACAGTTGCACTGATATGGCTGTTTTTATGTAACTGCCATTCTGGGATTGCTTTGCCAGTCTAAACACATGCATATTATAGCAAAGAGCACTCAGACTTGACTGGCACAATATATTGCTAAAGAAAACAGTAAAAATTGTAACTGCCATATTGCAAGGATACCGACACAACACATCTATCACATGCTATATCTATAAGTAGACCAACATAAGGAGATTTATACAGCAAAACAATTGGGTGTTGAGTACTCAGTCTCCATGCTATGTGCATTTCAGACAGTTTTGCTTCAGGCTAAAGCTACTACCTGTTGGAGTACACTTAGCGCATTCCTGAAGCACATCTACCAGTTCTGCACCATCTGAAAACAGTCTAGTGCTTGTGATCAGAGGTAGCCCTGAAATGCGAGGCAAAGCACAATAAATAGGGACTAGCAGGAAAATCATGTAAGGGCACTACTAATCAAAATAAGGTACTAATACAGACCCATTTGTAACTGAATGAACCGTTAATTCCTCTCTAAATGTCAGCCATCAAGTAAGCTATGACAAACATGAGATGAATAAAAGCATTTGACTAAGACCTCATCTGTGTGGTTATTTCCAGTAGTCATTCACCGCAGACCTAGTACAGGGAGAAAGGGAAAAAACCAAACCAACCCCAAACCCTTCTCATTCACCTTTTTCTCAGAAGAGCGCATTCTTTTAACAACAGGCAAAAGCCTCAGTTACTGAATACTAACTATGATGTTGTAACAGAAGAAAAGACACTATTGGCTCCACATATTCTCCAGTTTATTATTTAATCTATCTTAATGAACATCTGCAAAGTGATGTGGTTTCCTCCACCGAACAGAAGCAATCAATGTGTTTACACAATCTGGTAAATTAGTGTCCAAGGCTGGCTCTGTGCCTGTAAGGGCTGACATGTCAGATGAGATACCCACTGAAAACACTCCCTCTGTCACCACAGGCAAGCTTGTAAAGCACCATACTGCATTAGTAGGCACTGTCCTTCTCTGAGGCCACAAAAAGAACAAGCTCATAGAATGAAGTTTCATAAAACCAGCTCAGTTCCAGAACATTTTACTGAGAATATTTAAGCATATAAGGATTATGAAGAATGTGCTTAAGTCCCATTAATGCAGAGCAAATTAAATGTGAGGACTAAATATGCTTCTAGGGGCCCATGGAAAGGGCAGCATATACATTTGCTTAAATTCTTTAAGTTACTATTACATAATCATCATTGCATAGAAGAAGCATAAATTACATTTCGTATTTTCAAGGATAAAAATGCTTTCTGCATGAATAATTATGAAAATAGTTTATATGCTATTCAAAATAATGCAAAGTTCAAATCCCATTATCTATGTAACAATCATTATTTCAGAGGAAGCTTTATAATCTGTGTGCAGAGTTCTCATATAGTCACTATCATTTTTCTCCCTCATCTATGATCCTAACTTCAGTCCTTATGTCTTCTGTTTTAAAAGATATTGTAAATTTGGGTACTTTGATGTGATACTGCTTTTTCATTGTTTCTAAGTTCTTGATACAGGATGTTCTAGAGATAGTTACTTTAGATATTCATTTTTTATATTTGACATTTTCTCCTCTCTGTTCACCTTAACTTATATTTCACAGCATGAGTCATACAGATGGGTTATGTAATTCCCACAGTTTATTCAATTGCCTTTCCAGTTGATTATAATACAGATTCTATTTTCACCAAGTCAAGACCATTTCCTAAATCCTCAGAAGCTATCACCAAGACCTCTCTGCAGAAAATGAATCAGATAAACATTAGCTATGTTCTAGTACATGAATCTAAATGATATAAAACTAATTACTTGTAGCTAATATTGCATATAAATAGGGATGCTTGCTAAGCATTATTTAAGTTCCTCAAGCTAAACTTGAAGATGCTTTAATTATTGCCTTATTACTGCTTAGTATTTCATTATACATTTTGAAGTTGCTGATTTCCTTATGGTATTATGAAAAAGGTGTTCCAAGTCTTATCAATATTTTGTCTTAATATTTACTTTGGTATATTTCATTTGTAACAATAAATATCAGTTCAGCTTTCAACATATTGAGTACCTCCAAAGGCCTAACTCATTCTCTGGTCTATAAGAGTGTATTTATTAAAGCTGCTGGTAACAAGGAGAGGAGCCAATTACATCCCCACTGCAAAGTCCAGGTATGGAAGAATATTAAGGTAGACTCAACTCACTGCAACAAGAGTCTCAGGTCTGTCCAGGAGCTGGCCTTCTCCACAGCGAACCTGGATTCTTGCCCTTCAGGAGCATTATGTGAGGCTCTGGCTTTTCCCTAAGGAAGCACTGATTTTGCTCTTTCCTTCCTATTTGCCGTATTGTATCTCTGCTGTGATTATTTCAATTGGATGTGTGTAATCTGAGCACCTCAAAATACTTTTAACATATATTTATCATTATAGTGATTTTCAAGGTCCCCGATAATTAATATCGTCTCTTGCCACGAACATTTGATGCAGCCATGTAATTTCAAGACTGGTAATCCAGACCACATTTATCTTGTTGAATAGACAATTATCTGTGACAGCTTTAGAGGCTCATGAATTAATAAAGCTTTTGTTTTTGCAGATTTGAGAATTCCCCTAGATTTCATCTGGGTTACCACCTTAACAATGACAATATTAGTTGCTTGTCTTCTCAAAGTGACTGTCAGTTTGTTAAGGTTACTTGCTTGTAAAGCTAAAATGAGCTCTGACTCATAGCTCCACCATTTAATAGTCAAGAATACACCAGTCCCTCTTCCTTTAAGGGCTTGCTTGGCAAGTTCTAGCATTAAGATTTGAAGGACACACTCCAGTCTGCAAGGGAGAAGCCAGATTCCAAGAACCCTGAGATCATGGCAGGAAGAGGGATGCTCCAGATATCACTTAAAATATTCAGTGTCTGAGAACCTTTGTGTTTTCTACCTGATCTTGTTGTGCTTGGAGTGGAATCCATCTAGGGCTAATAAGAAGACGACATTTGATTTTGGAAGGGGAAGTGCTGGGCACTTACTGTTTGCTTGAAGTTGGAGAGTGTTTCAGAGAATTGGTTACTGTGACACAGGGTTTGGGAACATTCCAGCCACTACATTGTTTACTAACCTGAAAAACAAAGCAAAAAAGCTCCAAACCTGGATTATTAGCTTTAAAGAAATACTTTCAATTTCTTACCTGAATAAGACAAGTATAAGCATGCAACAGCACAGAATTATAAAAACAACCAAACAACACACAAAAAACCAAACAACCCCCCAAAAAATACACATCACTCTTAAAAATTAAGTACCAGAAATGGACTTAACTTCAAGCTCTTACATTGCTAATGAAAGATTTTACTTTGTCTTACCACACAAAGTTAGGCAAATGAACATAAACATACGTGCAAAAATGCACTGTCTAATAACCCTGCCAAAGACTGGTCACCACTTCTTTCCGACTGAGGTTTTGAACACACATGTAAACAACAACTAGGAAACAACTTTAAGCAAAAAAAAAAAAAAATTGAGTTTTTACAGATACTTTAAGTGTCCTCCATTTTTATAGAAAAAAAGACAGGAAAGAAAAAATGTCTTGCAAATTTCTGACTTTGAAAAGATGTTATATATAAGCAAACTTAGGAAAACACCATGCAATAGTTTCCTATGTACACTTTTTTTTCCTTAGCTCCTTTAAAATTTATATTTAAAATTCCCTTTTAAAAATACTTTTATTTTGTTAACTTTAGCTACAGTTTACTTTTTGCAGTGAATTCCTTGCAACTCTAGTTTTCACACAGTAAATTACGTACTTCATGAACACCTGATCATTTCCGTGGACGAGCACCATTTGTTGATATCTGCACTGCACTCCTGATCCTGTTTCCATGCAAGCCAATGACAAAACTCCCAAACTTCAAAAGAAGTTTAAAAAAGCTCACTTTATTCTGACATAATAGAAAATAACATCAGAGGGTTTGGGTTTTTACTGTTTATTTTAATTATCAGAAAAAGCAAATCCCAGATTTAGAATTTTGTTTCAAGAAAAGCAGAATACATTATTAACCCTTTGTACATCTAAACTGTAACTTGACTTTCTTTTGCTTATATGTAAAAGACAAGAATAAATGTACATTATTGCAGAACTACTATAAAAACTAAGATTTATAAATGCTTCTAGCATGAAGTGTCACGCAAGCATTTTGCTTGTCATTTAGGTAATGTGTTCGAAGAGAATGTCTTGTTCAAATATACACTAGTGGTTTGGTTTTTTTCCTTAAGATATAAAAAGAGTTTGCTATGTGGCCTGTTAGTCAAAGCAAGCCATTGAAGTTGAGTTTTGTTTTTAAATATGCATTTGTCAAATTGAAATTTAAGACAGCTATAGCTATTTCTTTGCATCTAAAAATAATAACATTTGTATTCATTCAAACATGTGGTTTAAACAGTCATCAAAACATAAGAGCTAACCATTTCCTACAGCTCCAAAAGACAGTCTGGAGAGCTCCGAGTCTGAAAAGATGTACAACCCAACAAGACTGGATTCATCACCTGGCAATGAAGGTGGTCAAAAAGTCATTTAGATAGTACCAAATCAACCACCTCTGACTGGTCATGCAAGCAGTCTTGGTATCTAGAAGCTATTTAAATATGCAAATACAAAGGAAATAATTGACTAAATGCTGCTTTAGCATCTCCTGGCAATTAGAAATCTGGGAATGGCCTTTCACAGTACTTCACCTCAATGGCAAGTTTAATTTACTGCTGCCTCCGTTACACACACACACACACACACACACACACACACTTGACTACAGAATAGCTGCACATCTTTGTGAAGAGTATCAGAAATCTTGATACTTTGAAATATTTAATTAATAATTAGACGCTTAAAAAAGGAATACATTCAGCATATATAGAGAAAAAACCAGCATTGATCCATTACTAACTTAATACTCAGCATTCAAAATAAGTCAGAACAGAACACCAATAGCAGCAAAATAACTTAGGGTTTAAAAGTATCTTGATATTAGCTAGAGTCTTCCTTCACCTACACTGGTATTGAATAATTGAAAAAAGCATGCATTTAAATAGCTTTTTAATTCACAGATGTTATACCATACAAAGTGCATCTTAATACCCAACTTTTCCAGCAATATAAGACTGCAATAATGTCACCATATAACAAATATCTATTTTTACCAAATATCTATGAGCAGTCACTCCAGGGTTTAACATATTATACCAATAAAGAAAGGAAGCCAAAAGTGTACAAAACAGCTGATATACGTAAACTTCATATGCAACCTCTATTGGCAAACAGATACCTACTCCTTACCTGACTGCTGGGGACAAAAATTTACAAAAATAAATAAATTGCTAATTAGACTAGCAGGAAACGATGTCACAATACAAATAATTTTATTCCAATCAAAGATAAGCAAGTCTGCTCCCAGGATTTTTTTTTTTCAGTAAAACTGAACAGAGACTGGACTAAATTTCCTATCTGCTCTCAAATCAAGTTTTAGAAATAAGTCATATTGCTATACTGCCTATAGGAAAACAAACAATGCCCCCTGCTCTGCTCTCCCCAGGCAGAACATGGCACCATGGCACTGCTAAAAAGTTTAAATGTTATTAAAGCACATACACCACAAAGATAACATACATTCATTTAACACACAGTGGCATCAGCTATACAGTCTTAAAAGCGTACGTTGAAGGGAAAGCAATGTTTGGTAAAACTTTCTGATAGAGCAATAAAAGCAGCAAATGTTTCTCCTCCTGAGAAGTGAAAACATGTTCAAGAGTCTACTTAAAACACCTTTGGAAAAAGACAAACCAAACAACCAAGACCATCCACAAAAAAAAAGTGACTTTGTCTTGGGCAAAGATGGCCTTGCCCTGGAGGCAGAGTGTTATTTATAAATTTATTTAGGATTATAAATTGCTACTTCATGTAAAAAGTTTCTTCTTTTGGTTTCGTCCAAAGATTTGTGAGCCTGATAGAGTGTGCTACGAGTATTTAAACTTCTGCTTTCCTTGCTCTTTTTAGCTTGTGGAGGCTGGTACAAAACATTTACTAAAGTTTAATGGCTTGTTCTCTCATTGCTATTATTACGGACCATTCAGATGGAAAGTTGTTAAGTGTGCAGTTTGAATTCATAGGTGCTTGTTTCCCAGTGGTTGACATCTGCATTGATCATGTTGCGCTCTGTGAAAGTAACCCGTCCTTCGGAATCGATGAGAATGACCGTGTTAGTCCTGAAACAACAGCAGGGTAGGAGGTTCAGCCTTGCATCTGTTATATATATATTTGCAAGGTCCCATCCCTCAACCCCAAAGGTTTTAGCTCTTTTTTTTTCTCTTGACTGCATTATTGCCACAATAACAGGGCAGAAAGCACCTTGGCAAGTTCAAATGGGCATTTCAGTCCCTTCTTCCATCACTCCACTCTCTGATTCCCTCTTGCACTTGCAGCAACTGACACACAAAGCTGCTCATTTACAGAGTATGATAAAAGGTTAAACTTTTTTTAGTGCCCAGTGTTCCATTCAGAGGTAGCATAAAATCAGGTTTTTCTCAACAGCCTACACAGACCCTGATGGGTTATTCATATCAATAGCACTCTTTCATTCTTGCCTTTAAAACCCTTGTCCATTAAACATTGTTAATTATCCTAGTACACTGATACATGAGCACAAAAAACCCTCTCTTCTCTCTACAGGAACATTCCAAAGATGAAATCTGTTTTCATGAAAAGCAGATTCCACTCAAGCATCTATGCCACTTTGTCACTTGTAAGCTGTCACTTCTCTATGGACACTGCAGTACCCTGCCAGAGAGAGATGACTGACAGAAGCAGGAATTTTCCACTATCCTAATGTGGTGGCCTTCCCCAGGTCATTTCACAGTTGCTCACTCCTGTGAAAACGTGCTTTATTTCCTCAGAAGAATATTGTCAAGTGTAATTAACAATCTCGATTCACTAAGCTACATTGCTAAGGGAAAGATAAGTGTGAACATACAATTACAGTAGCAGGGAAGATCTGAAATAAAGTGTTAATTCATCAGTAAGAGGTGAGTATATCTACCAAATTATCCGTGTTTCCTGCAATGTGTGAAACAAGGGGAGGAAGAAGCTTCTTTACCATCTGAAGTCTTCATTATCCCATATTTAAAGCGTTCTTTGATGACACTTTCTAGAGATACTCAGATTTTGCAGTGGTTTCTCTCTCAGAATACCAGCTTCAAATACATACAGAGGTGAATACACTCTGCTTAACAATTTACATCTCTACACTGAAATACTATGGCTGATTATGCCAGAGAGATCAATCTGACAAAAGAGTTGGCAGACTTTTAGAATAAGAATTCCCTACCAGCAACAAGACAGTTCACCTATAAATTTGACCCATTAATGATTAAATGCAAGATGCCTTGCATTACTCTATTTTTCTTGCAGCTTTGGTAGAACAGTCTGAGCAGAAAGTGAGAATATCTCAATAAAACCAGCATCATCAGTCAGGAGAAAAGCAGAAATATATGTTCTTTTGAACAGGGGTAATAGGTTTTTAATTTATTAAAATTGCAGCTACATATTACAATGCCATGCATAAAGAAACTTCTAACTTAGCTATGCAGATTACACTATTCTTACTCTTGGGAGGGAAATGAGTGCTGCAGTTCTGCAGATACAGAAGATAATGGCAGTTTTTTGACAAAAACATGACATCAAAGCTTTTCATGTTTTGATAAGATCAAAATTAAAGGTGATCAGATCTGCTACTACACTGGGGAACCAGAACTGTATTATCTTGTCTTGGACAAACTGAAGCTATTTCACACTCCACACCAAAGAGAAACCGTAATGTGTGCTTAAAATACTCATCAGTAGCAAACCTGAGATATGAGAATACTGAGCAAGGAAATATTTCACTGAATTATACTTAATATCTGAACAAATGTAGAGCAGTCACTACAGAATTAAAACTTACAGCAGCACAACTTTGATTTGAGATATGCTTTGATCCAGTACACATCTATTTCTGACTATGATTTTTTTACCTTGTTCCATAACCTGGGCAACGAACACATACAGCTGCATATTTGTTCAATATAGGACGAATATAATCCTTCCCTTGGTCTTCAATCGCAGGGTCTGGTAATTGACTGAAAAAAGCAGTAAAGTAATTAAAACCAGAATTGACTTCTCCAATATTAACACATTCATTCAGCTTGAACCAAGCTCTGTTGATTAAGAATTGCACTCAAAACTCAAGTATAAGGAAAACGAAAGATAAAACAGCCTCTAAGCTCTTTCCCAAAGACATTCTTTCAAGCTCTTGAACTTTTGTCTCATTCTAAGAAATATTTTTCATATCTTGACAAGTTTTTCACTTTCCTTGTTACTACTCTTTGTCTTTCTGTATTTTAGTTTCAATTAATACATTAATGATCGAGTAATTTGAGGCACATCACATAAACCAGCATTTTTCCAATTAGACTCCTGGAGTTCCTTTTATGTCAAAGACAGACGTCTCTGTAAAGAGCTCAAGTATAACAATTTTTTGTAAAAAATCACTTGATCTGATACCAGATGAAAAAAGTAGACTTTCCATTACTACTCATTGCTCGTATGTTTGAGTTCTTATGTAAATTTTTCTTTTGAAACACTGCAAAATGCCACAGACATGAATGCTAGCATTAAAATTGACTAATAAAGTTAGGAAACTGGATCTGTATGCCAGAAAGTGCTTTGCTTCAACACAAATCACCCTGAGACAGGTGAAAAATCTAGCTAAACATGAATGTTTCTGGACAATGAGCAGTGACATGAATTTAGACCACAGCACCTCCTGCTCCATGTCTGGACATTGAAACTGGTATCAATTTCTTCTACTTTCTAAACATCTAGCTTATGGGCTCAGGTTCACTGTGTAGCCAGTAGTGAGTGCAGGGACCTTATTTAGATACTCTAACATCTCTTTGGAACTTCCTCAACCAGAAGCCTAGAGCTGAACTATGCTCAAATACTCCCTTATGTCCTTGCCCCATTTAGCCTAAAACAACTGCAATATTGAGTAAGGCAACTTTGAGAACAGCTTGCTTCTCTACCCTCTGTCTGCACTCTGGGCAGCAACACAGAATAGCTGCCAGCTAGTAACACGAACCTGCTCACGTAAACAAGTGCTTACTCTGGGTGCAGTAAGAAATGAAATCTTACCCTCCAGTGAGCCTCCACAGAGCTTACAGCAAGCAACTTACACATCCCTTGTCTTGCACTCATTACCCTTACTAAGAGAAGTGCAATCTTTAAAAGAAAAAGGGCACAGAGGAATCAGTGTACAGTCTATGAGTACTAAGACTGCAGTAATAATGTTTACTGCGCCTGTTACTTAAAAATCAATATTGTTGAAAGTCAGTCTCTGCGGAGAGAAAGAACACTACTTTTGCCCTTCATTATTCAGCATTAGTGAATTAATACAAGGCTAAAGTTTCTTTCCTGTCAAAACAGTTTCTATATGTAATTTTAAACTGGTTATATCACATTTTGAGTAAACTGTCTGTCATGTTCTTACGGCTCTTGATTATTCATCACTGTAAGAAGCTCCTGCACCAAGTCTTCTTTGGTAAGATCTTGACTTCTCTTGACCACTTCTGTGAAAAGCTGTTTCCCATATTGAAGTTTCTTCCAGGGTGTATCCAACAAAGAATTACTCAATCCATATATTCCTAAACATATAAAAAAAACCCAAACACCCTATTAAGCTCTGGAGCAAAGCAAATTAACTTACATGCTATGCACAAAGTAACTTCCTAAATATCTTACTGCACACAGTCCAAGGGACAAAACCAAACACTATCAGCAAGCTCATATGATTCTATGAACAATTAACTGCTTAGGGAGCAGTCCCTGTGGATCACTTCTAGCTGCATAGTATCTACATACTTACTAAATAAGGTTCAGGGTGTAGGGGGGTATAAAACAGCTTAATTGAGAAGCATATTCTGGTAATTTGCAGTTGTCATTACAGATTTCACAAGTTTTAATACAATATAAATGATTCCCCAGCTAATCTTTATCTGCAGGTATTCTATAAGAAAACCCAAAACAAATAACATACCCACTCCCAAACAGGAGATACAGCAGACATGCATTTTATGCTAGGCTGTGCTTAAGCACTCTTTTGTCCTCATATTGAGTACTTTGTTTCACAGTTTGACTCTAATCCATGTTTGCAGCAGTTATCTTTAACCTCTGGTTTGATAAGCTATGAAAAATGTACAACAGAATTATATCATTTTGCAGTCTAGTTTTTTTTTTTTTTTTTTGGTTTAGCTATATTAATCCCATTTTTTTTCCCCTTTTTTTTATATTCTGCTTTTACTCTTTAAAAACACTGCAAAGCAACATTTGATGAAAAGGAGGGTATCTCTAAAGAGAAATCTATATTTCTCACCACAGTCCAAATAAATAAGCACAAAGATTACCACAGTAATCTACTATAGTCTACAGATACCTAAGATTTGTGATTCAGTTTCTCATTACAAGTAGCCAGATGTTATTTTTTTAATGTTTGGATTAAAACCTATTTTGTGCTTGTAGCTGTACAAAACCCAACAGCTGTTTCCAAGAATATATGTTATAATTGCTACAGTAACTGCTTGCCTACTAGCAACAACATTTTGACCATTAACCTAAGCAGGCAAAAGAAGCCACTGCCATTAACTGTTACCAACCAGCTACACTGCTCAGGGCCTTCTAGTGTCCATTTAAATTGGCTTTTTGGTGATGAATTCTCAAGTACTGTTCTCTGTACTTGGCTAACAAGGGACTAGATTTTAAATGTATGAAATCAATCCACCTGATAAGACAGATGTTTTTTTTCCTCTTTTCCCCTGAAAGCCAACTCTGTCCCCAGGGGAGCAGAGCCATATTATGTCCTTAACACTGCTGGGTAAAGAGTCAGGTCAAGCCTACAAACCTGTGAAAATTCTACTCCTTGTGACAGACTTCTGTCCTTCAGTCATAGTTACATAAGGAGCATCCTACTCATTGCAGTGCAGGTGGGTATGCTGACACAGAAGCTTTTAATGAACTATTTATTCTTGAATGAAATTTGTTAGTAAATACTATCAGAGTTTAAGGGCAGTTAGTTTTAGGGGGTTATGTTTGTTTATAAGAATGCAAAGAAAACGTTAATGAAGACGATACTTAAAAAGCTAAATTACTAGAGCAATACAACTGCATCCTGGCTCCCTTAAAATAACAAAAAAAATAATATTCAGACCTTTCTGAAGAAAGCCTACCAGGATTTAGGAAAACAGGTTCTGGTTCTCCTTTGTTTCCATAGTAGCAAATTACATCTCCTTTGGTAGTACTGAAAAATATAAATAAGAATTTCTCCTTGAAAAACCATCAGCTTCTATATTTGATTATGCTCTAATTTTGTACAATCTTCAAACACAGCAAGATGTTTCTCCCATTGTTACTGCTATGATACCACAGCCCAGAGATTAAATAATGAGTCACATTGCTTTCCTCCTTTCAAATTAGCTGTACCACTGTCAAATAGTACCATTACCATTTTTAAACATAACCATAATAAAATTCACTAAAAACCTAGAACTGCTTCACGGAAAGTAGACAGGTTTAATGACAAAAATCAGTACGGTTTTGAATAACTGGAGATTTAGTTATTACTTGGGGGAAAAGGAGCACGGTGAAACAAAAGGACAGTTCATCACAGCAAGCAACATTTCAACATAACTTCTTTTGGATCACTACTGTGCTCTAAGAGGATGATTACCCCTTTATCTGGTAGCAGCAAATTGTAGGCCCATTTACAGCAATGTCTAGGGTATTGCTGGGTCCTTTGAAGTGACAGATAGGCATTTTCCAGCTGTTTTCAGGTAATTGTAATTACTGTTTGTAAACTCACTCACTCTCTAATTGTTGGTACCGGCTTCAGCGCGTGCTCTCTCTCCTGCACAGTTTAGCAAAGGATCTCACAAAACATCAGACAGCTTCCAACATTGCAAATACCTCTCACTTGGCAGAGATGATACCAGCATATCTGAATAGCACCGGGTTTCGGGATTTTTAGGGTTTGGTTGGGTTTTTTTTGTACTGATATTGACAACACAAATACCAAATCAACTGGTAAGAAAAGAAAAAAGTAAAACTACAAAGTGATCAATAAAACTCGTGAGAAACGGAGGGTGGGGAATGGCTTGCCATTAGGTGACTCCCTCTGAACATCCCTCATCCCTTCAGCTGATAGGAAACAGCGATTCCTCAGATTGCTGGCAGTTGCTGGGGTTTGTGGTTTTATTTTTCTTTTTTTTTTGGGGGTGTTGTTGGCTTGGTTTTTGTGTGTGTGTTTTGGTGATTTTTTTTTTCGTTGTTGTTGTTTTGTTTGTGGTTTTTTGTTTGTTTCTGAGGGGCTTTTTTACACGTTTTTGTTGGGTTTTTTGTTTGTGATTTTTTTGTTGTTTTGGTGCTTTGTGTTGTTTGTTTAAAATTTGCCAGGACACAGCCATGAGGTCATATTTCACGCTAGTGATTTTCTTGTTCACAGTGGAAGAGAGTATTATTTCAGTTACCAATAAACACATTTTGACTGTAGTTCAGCTTTTCATTTGTCCCCCAAGCTCTAGCTCCTTAGACAACAGAGAGACTTCTTGAATTAAAAAAGCCTAACCAAACAAAACACAAAACTTGCAGTTAAGATTGAATTTGGATTGAGTAGAATAAAACATAATGCAGTAGAGAAGCCATCTCCATCCAGCTCCTCATTTTCTCCCAAGATAAAACAACATTTGTGGCTTGATGCAAATAAGAATATATAGAATGCAATCTCATTAATGATGTACTGGAAGTTAAATTGCTCTGCATAACATCCGCTACTCAAACCTTAATAACAAGCAAAACAGTCTTGATTTAGCTGTTTATATTCTTCTTAAAAAGCTATTCTGAAAGATGTTCTACAGCACCCCTTGCAAGACAGCCAAATAAAGAGGGAAATATTAACTTATTAATCATACAAGTCAGAAGAGGCAAGTCGAAAAAAAACAAAACCAAACCCAACAAAACCACATGAGGCAAAAATAAAGGTGCCTTTCCTCCTCTGTGCACTCCTTTTCCTCCCTTCCAAACCCAAAAGACCTTTGTAGTCCTTTACAGAAAAATGTCCAAGTTTTTCAGCATGGTTAGAAGATGGTTGTTGTAGCAGGTGGTATCTATGTAATGTTACTTTTAACTATCATGCATGAAACTCTGAGTTACTCTGTTTACAATTTATCTACTGCTAAAAGAAATGTAGCATTTTCTGAACATTCCTCTAGTGGGTTACAAGACATTTCTTTTCCTTACCTTGGTTTTTCTTCTCAACATTAAGATGCCTGTTCAAATTTACCTTATGCTCCTTAAGACTCCTAACTGAGCATCCCAACTCTTCACAGAGTACTGCCCACATCAGAATCATGACAACTCCCATGCTTCTGTTTTGGCAGGGCACTGAGTACTGATAACTCCTTTCCTCTTCTGGTCCTAATGAACTGAAGATTTTTACTACTCTCTGCTAAGAGTTCTCATGTGAATGTATCACCTGTGATTCAGTAAAAATATTCTTATCCAACAGTTAAAAAACCAAAAAGGTATGTTAGTGAAAAGGGCATTTATTTCTTTACCCTGTTGGCATTGGGAATACATAGATCGTCCATAACAAAAGCAGCTGAAACAAAGTAGAAGGAAAAGGTAAGATATGACCAGAATTTTCTTTCCTTAATTTCTTGAGATACCAATTTCTGTTCCACTACCCAGATTCAATTGCGTACAAGACCCATTTATGAAATCTTTAAAGAGTTGTATTTTCTCAGAGACAAAAGGGGTTTTTAAAATACCATTTTTAAACACACTATGGCATAGAATACAGCATTTTCAGTGAATATGAGAAAGTGCTGCTGAAAAGTATATAAGTGGAAGAAAAAAAAAAAACCCACTCTATTAGCAACAACCTGAACTTCCCTTCTATTTCCTGAGACTCCTTCAGGTACAAAAAAGTTCCGAATTAGAAGGTACATAGGATATATACAATGCCATATAAAACGGGAAGTCTTTGACTCCTTTTCCTATTACTAGCTCCTTCAGTTAAATTACCAAGATATTTTGCTTTTAAGCTAGATGGACACTACTACAAATTTTCTAAAATTTCAAATGTAAGACTCCCATGCATCCTTCCCTTAACTGGATTCTGCCAGGTCTTCAAGGAGACAGGAAAAACTTGCTAACCAGAGAGCTTGAGCCATACTTTATTTGGCTGCAAATACTAAGCTACATATCTGAGATGCCTGAAATCTTACATGAGTAAAGAAAGAATGGAGTTGAAAGGATGAACAGACCTTCTGTGAGGTGTACGAGTTCAGTTATCACCAAACTGAAACCTCTGAAAACAGGATGATGTTAATCATCTTGCTCAAAGCATGTTACTGCCCTTGCAAAGCCTTACATAAACAAAGTCCAGACCCAGGCTGAAAACTGAATAGAAGTTATACTTAAAGCTCTCAAGTCCTTGTTTATTAATGTTTGGTTAGGACCAGCTGGTCATTTTCCCAATGTCAGGCCTTCCCTCTCCTCAGCATTCTTTATATTCTCTCCGTGGCTACGTAATGGCTAGCAGAAAGTGACCTTTATGTGCATGATGCATGTGTATCCCAGCTGGGGTTAGACACCTTCCTACAAGCCTGCTTCTGGTTAGTACATTTAGAGGTGGCACACAGTTAGTACTAACACTAGAAAGAATCTCTGTCAGCTAGAAAAGGAGAGCACTGACCCAAGTGGTCATTAGTAGACCAGTCTGCCTGCTTGGTCCCAGTCACATGCTAGGATTCAAGAAGTCATATACCTGTAGGAGTACACTGCTTTTTCTGTGCCCCTGTTCATGGCAAATGCAATGTGCAAGTAAAGTACTTTAGGTCACCTGAAGTTGCTGAATTGGTGTGTTTCATGGCACAAACTATTTATATTGTATCTCAAAAGCAAGAACTAGTACTTTGAAAAATATAACCCATTAAATAAAATCCAGTCAGAATTAATAAAATTAATAAAATACAATGACTAAGCACAGGGAGAACAAATAAACCAAAGTTAAAAAATAGGGAAGAAAAAAAAAATTGGCTGCTAATGGCCTATTTTTAAATGAACCCTTAGGTCATTAAAATAAAAATATTAAAACTACAGGAGCAATTATAATACATAAAATACTTGTAATATATTTAAACAGTTAAAGCAAAATCATTAGGGTCATTACAGGGTTGGTGGTTTTTTCAGTTAAAACACCAGCAATTACACCATTTTATTGGTGTATTAAATACTGTATCTTCAAACTGTTGAATTGGTATCCGCTGTAGAAGGTCTATGAATAGAAAAGATCAAGGCAATAGTTATCACCCAAGGTCTCAAAAGACAATTTTAGATGGAAAGGTGGAGAAATGGCCGAAGTAAGCCCTTGAACACTGCTGTAAGACATGTCTTGTCATAAATGAGACCACATGCTGAATAAGTAGGCACTACTCACTTCCTTTAGCAGTGGCTTTTTATGGGAAAGAATATCATCATCTAGCATCTGTTCAGAGATTCTCCTGACTGACAAATTCAGTAACATGATCCCCTGGAGTTTAATAAAAAGATGGGGAATACATACAATCTGCAGGATCACTAATTCAGGACATCTGCACCTTATTGTTTCTCCATTGCACATTCCCCCAGGTGCGTGTTTTCTATTACACTTCCCTCCACTGCAGCACTGCTGCTGTCTTCTGTCAAAAGAACTGAAGCCTTCTAAGAGACTTCTGTAATGGGGATACTTCAAAAAATTTAGTTCGCTGTGCCACTCAGCTACTCTTTCTTTTATTATTTGGCTCTGCCTATTCTCTTCCTACTGTTTACAGATACTTAGTACTGAACATCAAGGCAGAAGCCAAGATGAAAAAAGTCACTGTAAGCTTGACCACAGCAAGAGCCTCAACATCCTCAACTGGACTTAGATTCTTTTCCTCACAACCTTACAAGTATAGATACCAATTTCACTGGAGAAGTAATAAAGGCAAAATTAAAGTGATGACAATAGGACCCAGCAGACATATTTAATTTCTTTTTAAAATCCCAGCCATAGCTGACAGCAGAAGACACTAACGCTACATAAAAATTAGGCTCTTAGCTACATGATTCTTTAAAAAAAAAAATGTAAGCAATAATAAATGTTCTAAGAAACATTCTAGGCAGCATAGATCTCAGTAGTAATAGATGCTTCATAGCAACATGAAAGCCTTGCAGAGTTTGCCACAATTACTTCTTAATGATGATGAAAGGTACACAATGTCCTTTTGCACCCCTGCCACAACTTCAAGGTAGCACCAAGTCATGTTCAACAAAAATACAAACACAAAGGAAAAGAGTAAAAAGGCAGTAAAGCTCCACAGGGTGTGGTTATCACCAAGTGATCACTCCCCTGGGCACTGAGATCCAATCTTCTAACAGGGTGAATATTTTATGAACAAGGAGATTGAATTGTTTTATGAATAATGTGTGCACGTATTTTTTGTGCAAGGAGCAAAGAAACCGAGAGGTTGAAATGCTGAACAGTAGTTCCAACTGAGTAGTATGTTTCACAGATTAATTTTCTATTCTTCAGTGTTCCTGAGATAATCAGAACACTCTTTCTGTTCTGAAGTTAAACACAAACAAGCAAACACCAAGCCACCAACTGTAAAGCCCAAACTTTTTTGTACATATACCACCTACCATCAAACAAAAAGGTGAAAAGAATACTGCTGGATACTCACAGCATACAAAGTCTGCTTTAAAGCACTACTCTGATTTTGTTGTCAGTGTCTAAACATTCTTTTTCGTGTTGACCTAGTTTGCTTGGTTTTTCTTTTAAACTGGGTAGAAGCTGACTGTGCTGAAGGGAAAGGTTTCAGAAGCTTTTTACCTTCTCTTGCCATATCTTGTCCACCTCACTACACTTGCAAATGACTGAGGATCTATGCAGAAACATTTCAAAGGTGGTAGCACAGAAGACATTAGAGAAGTACCTGGATACCTCATTTTCCTGAGGCAGTCACAAAGAGCAAGACAAAGGTACTCTGCAGAAGGTGGTATTAGGACAGACAATGCACAAGAAGAAATGTAAGGGAGCTTACAAGAGCAATCATGATGACTTGCCCATCTACATTCTTTCCACACCATCAGTCTGACCCTATCTTGATTTTCATTGGAAAGGCTCTTAAATCTTATCTCTGGAGAGCAATCAAATCCCTCCCATGAAGCCTTGTCTTGATAAACATCCTGAAGAAGACAGGCCATGTTTCTAAAACCTGGTCACACTGGTCAGGTGTTTCAATCTTATGAAGGCCTGCACTACCAACAGTTCAGATAACTCTTCTTCCATGCACCTTTTCTTCAGTTTGCCTTTTTTTACCTCACCAATGATACTGCTACATAACTAACCAACTATAGATTTCCATATTAAAAAAGAAAAAAAATATATATATACAGTCTCTGTGTTTATATATAACATATATATACACACATGTATTTTTACCATGTATTTTATATTATATATTTATGTATCTGTTCTACTCCACACACATGTTCCAACCCCATTGCTTTGAGGATCTGCAGTTTCAACTGGAACCCAGACCCATCCATCATCACATCAAGGGAAAAAAGAAATAAAATAGAAATTTCTATCTCCAGATCAGAATGTGAATAATACATTCCAGTATATAATCTCTATTTTCAATGCATTACCAAATTAGTCAGTGCAGGTGATGGTAGAGTTTACTACCTTTCCCCTGGAGGGACTGAAAAGTGCCTGGCACAGGGGAGAGCTGAACAGCTTACCTGAAAGGCCCTTTTCTGTGGCTCCCTCCAGCCGACTTGTTTTGTATGGGACAATTCATCTATTCCTCATGGAGAAAGTGATTCACTCCTATTGCACTGGGTCCTTGGTACACATAAACAGTATGCCCTCTAACTGACAACACGTTAGAGACTCTAGACTTGCTGGGAGAGTGACAAACAGCTGCCCCTGGAGTTCGTCCTTCAGAGCACCGTGTATTACACACTTGGTGGTATGGAACACAAGTCAGATGCTGCCACAACAGCCCTAGCACAAGTTTGGGGTACCCATGAAAGGCTGAGCAACTGTAGCAAACTACATTTGTTGGACATAAACACAGGTCTTCCCAAGAGAGAAATGCTATCCCAGTCATCAACAAAAGCAGCTCACTATTACTTCAGATATCACGAAGGGAGAAAGAAGGAAAACTGCTCCAAATCTTGAGCAGATATTTTCTTAGAGACCAGTCCAGCCTCCAATAACCTTGTTCCCCTCTAACCAAACCTACTGATAGTCAGAATTGGAGGAGTAGAACCCTGCCTTATGTAAAACTAATTTTGCAGCCACACAAGACTCCAAATAGACACCGTTTGCCATATGTCATACATTCAAACATAAAAGTACATTTAGCATAGTGGGATAAGCATTTGTGACTCTTATACTTTACAAGATGATAAACTGGAAAGACAAGAAAATTGAAAGTACCAAGTATTTTTTCCAATACAGTATTCTAATTAAAAAAAAAGAAATGAACAGTGACTAAATTGACATCACAAGATGCCACAGAACAAATAGATTATAGTAAAAGCATCAAAACACCATGCATGTTTAAAATAAGAGTCACACAAAGTTGTGGAAATAAACAACGAGATTTTACAACCCATATGGTGGTTACCAGCTCCCCCTTCTCACATCATTGCACCTGTACCATCTAGAACACTGGCATCATAATAATACAGAGAAGATAAAAATGTCCTTTCCTGAAATGTGTACCTGAAAACTCAAACACTGTAAATCTCTCTTTAAATGTGCTGTTTACAGTCAGCAGTATCATGTGCTCGGATATACTCCTCCCCAAGAGTGCTTCATTTACACTTTCCCCTCCATTTCACAACACTCTAACAGAGCCAACTCACTATTTGCTACACAACAGAACATGTCAAGAATGATCACCAGTCTTTGCTTTGAACAGTAACATGGCCCAACAAAATAGCATCCACTACAATAACATTTTCTATTTACATAGAAAGACTAGCTTCCATTTATATAGTACATTTCTCTCAGGAGTACTTGTAATTTCCTAAAATGACAAGTTTACATATCTTATAGAAATTGCTCTGCATCATTAGCTTGCCAAGAATTTCATTTCATCACCGTATCCAAGGCTAAGGACACGTCAAAATGGAGAAGTTAATCACCACATACATCTTTTAGAGTGATACTCAACAAGGAATTATGAGCTGCATCACCACGGAAAGACTATTCAATTGAGCATGCAATTCTCTATCAACCTAGCACAGCGGAATTAACAAACAAAGCCAACACATGAATAATTGCCTTCATAAATAATGTCAATCGAACCTACTTTAATATCATAGAAGTCATGATGACTCTTCTATTTACCTAAATTAGAACAAAGAAACTCAAACTTACTGCTTGCTAGGTCACACCTTGAATATCATGTTTGCTTGAAAACAGTGAGACTATTTCTTCTGGTATCTTTTCAGTTACAAATAGCTTTCCAATTTATGAAATTTAGCCAGGCAGCAATGTGCAGCAGAGAGCACAGAAAGACAGATCCCCTGACCACAGTAAAAATTAATTTCAGTAACAGAAATATATTGGGAAGTCTCCGTTGGGATAATGAGCTTTGTGAAGTAGAGATAAAAATAACAGAAAAGCAGCAAACCCTTCAATTGCCTAACTGGCTTCTGGATTGAACTTGTGGAAACATAACCTATACGCTTATTTCTTAAGCGGGCACATGAAGCAGAAATACACTCCTAGTATCTTCCTTCACAGGTGGCACATATCTGCCTTGCTATATTCACTCTTTTAGACATCAGTTACATATATGAGTTTCATTTCACTTTCCCATCATATCACAGCAAGTTAAAAAATGAAAACTAATAACCTGTCAGGATTTGAAATAAAAGTCTCTCCTGAGGAGAAAAAAACCAAAACAAACCACACACACAAAAAAGCCCTACAACCTCCCCCTGTAAAAAAAAGCCAAAACAAACCCCAAAAAACCCCAAAACCAAACCACCACCACCAAAACAAACAAAAAACCCCAAAACACAACAACAAATACAAAACCAAAGACAACACCACACTTGCAGAAGAGTGGGAGAGTAGGGAAGAAATGTCTGGTAAATCAGCAGCTGAAGGTGGTCTAATACGGAAAATGAAAAACGTGAAGACAAGGCCAGACAGTAGTAGGGTGCTAGAAATTATTTTCACTGAAAACAGTGAACACTATGACCTTCTGCTTTAAGTGTATGTGGTTTCCCAGAAGCATGTAGAAAAGCTGAGGGGGAGAAGGCCCTGCATCATCAGGTTGTCTGATAAGATTAATGCTTCTACAGAAATTGTGCCAAAGCAGTAGTGTGCTCTTGGCAATTTACACCTGCTTATGGTCATGAAGTATGCATCTAACTGAGATTTGATGCATAGCCTGGAGATGACTTAGCCCTGGATTTCCATTCTTATGAATCAGACATAATGAAAAGAAAAATCAGTATATACTTGTGTGTGCACACATGCAGGTGCAGTGAAAATGATCATGCCAACCAAATTGACTATAATCAAGTATCCAAGGTTGTTTTGTCAGCTACAGAAACTTGAAGTTAACTTATTTGATACGTGCTGTGCTTTTTTAATGTTTCTGCAAAGATTAATGATACAGCCACTCTGACAGGAGTAACAGCTTGAAAGCTTTCAGCTGTTTCCAATCCTGCCACAGCACAGCACCTCTCAGACGAAAAAAAATATAAAATCTGAGAAATTACAGAGCCAAAGTTTTGTTTTCTCCAAAACACAAGCCACATAGCCTTCAGGGTAAAGACTGACTACAGCCTATTAAGGAAAGAGTCGTGAGAATTTTTGCAGGAAACAGTGATTAGAATACAGATAGCCCTTCAGTATTTTAAAGATGAAAAAAATAACAAAGGAAATTACTGCTACAGTAACATTAGGACCTTGTAGGACAATTAACTAGAGCTTTTTTTTTTTTTGTTTGCTTTAGTTTGTGACAGGCTTCTGTACTGTTACACTTCTGTGCTAATAAGTATACAGATGTCACTGCTATTATCTTTCTCCATTTGACATTTGAACTGTGATGTTTTGTAGACTTACTTCAAGTCAGCCGCTAATAAATTAAATCCATTGTAAAGGTGTCCTTCTACCGAAACTCTCTTCAAGTAAGAATAGCTGTCCAGATCTGCAGTCAAGAAGTTTGTTACAAGAGCACCTAAGAAAAAGAAGTACATAGAGCAACTTCCATGTGTGAACTTAACCACTCTGAGAGGCTTGGTAAAACAAACAGCAAGAGACAAGATTCCCGTCACCAACAGGGTATAACAGTGGGAAAAACCCCACCAAAATACCGAACAACCAACCAGCCTTTAAAAGTCTCACAGTATTGTATCATGTTCACATTAAGAGTTTAACTTTTACTCTGAAGAACTCAGTCAAAAGCTCTTGGTCAAAACTTCTACAGAATCCCTATTTACCAACTATTCTGTACTGGATCTGCCTTTCCTTTCCTCCTGACAAACTCTTTCTTGTCTTGCTTCATTTCCCTGATACATGACCATAAAATGAAATAGAAATTACATGGTTCATTTGTTTCTCTGTATAACATGCTTTGCCATTGCAATATATTCCCAATGCAGTACTGTATGACAGTTAATAACAGAGTTATTTTTACTTAAAAAAAAATCAAACCTGAACCCACAGATGTGCTCTTCCAGAAGAATGTTTTTTTCCTAAAAGGGACTACAATAATCTTTTAGGTTAAACTCCAGCATAATCCAAATTACACCGTTTCCCTGTCTTAGGTGTTTGAACAAGAGCATACACATTAAAAAACCCAACAAACCAACCTGTAATCTAAATCTAGCTCAATTCTTGTCTTGTTCCGACTGCTGCTTAGAATTACTTTTGAGAGAAGGTGGTGCTGCATTTCTTGTCCGAATGTAGCTTCAGGCTCTGGGCACTACATCATGTCTCACTTTTGCCTGTTTGATTCAATGTCACTATCCAAGTCAAGTTCCCCACACAAGTACTCAAATTCATCAGTTCACAAACACTATTTACAGCATGGTTTTTTTAACAACACTTTATGGACAAATAAAATTGTTACTACTGTAATTATTGTTATTTTACTGGGACGCCAAGGCTTGTTTGTCCCCTTTCTTCTTTTTTTTCTATTTCTACTCCCTCATACCTCTTCCTTTTGCATTTTTATCAATCTTTGGTTGCATATAGTTTGTCAGGGCTGCCATCTTGCCTTTCTTACTGATTCCCAGCCATGTCCCACCTTCTTTTCCTTCCTCCATATCCAGACCTATTGGAATAAGTAAGAGTTAGGCTATTACACTCATTAAAAAAAAAAATCTCAAGCTTAAATCAGAAGTTCCTAATGCAAATCCAATCTTGATCAGCCTGGATAAAATGCAGTAGGTACAAGATTGTCTTTCTGGACAAGTGAAGTAAATCCGCTTAGATTACCTGCCCTCCAATTCTGCACTATCAAATATTTTCTAAGGTACTGCAATAATAGATGAGAGATAATGAGAAAATTAAATGTAAAAGCAAATTTATCAGCTTTGTCTATATGCTAAAATATACATAAAACTTTAATGAAGCTGAGAATACTTGCTAGCTCAAAAGCAAATCTCAGAAGATCAATGTTATTTGCAAGTTTAAATTCACCTGTAACCAGAACAATTTAGAATAAGCTATGTAACTGAAAACTCTTAGACCCTGATAACAGTAATTTATGTTGAGGAGGGGGACACACAGAAGTGAAACAAAAAACAAACAAACCCAAAAACCCCAAAACAATCAAAACCCACAATCTTTTTGTCATGAGCTCATGCTACCCAGCAAGTATTAAATGGAAAAACAAGAACTATGTAACGCACATACTGTTAGACATCTTTTAATTCTGAATCGTCATGCCATAAGATAACTTTCATTGCAAGATCAAAACAACAGCTCTTAATACTTATTCAGAAACCCCTTTCTTTCTTCACTATCTGAAACTTCAATATCAAGTTTAGCCATATCACATCTTCACAAAACACTTTTACTATTGCTCTCTTCCTTAACTGAAGGACACACTAGAAGAAAAACATACAGCGTTGTTCACCAATGCCCAGTGATAAATACACAGCAATTACTGTTTTCCAAAATTTATGTAAGTACAAAATATTTTTTAATTTTTAAGTCGTACAAAGAATAAGTTTGATTTATTTTGGTTCAACTTCTTGCTTTCATTTGAGGTAACATTATTAACTCAGAGGCATGTATTTCATGGAATTTCCACAGATACACACCTGGATTGAGAATATACCAGTTTATTATGACAAATATGGACAGAGCTGACAAGGGTATAAAAGACAAAAATCCAAGGCCCTTTATTTTCAGGATAGCTTTTTGTTTGTTTTTTTAAACTGCTACATAGCAGGGGAAGCAGCATCCAGAATGTCTGTCGTGAAACACAATCATCAGCCAGAACTTCAGAAGCAAGAGGGCTGCAGTGCAGTGGGAGTAACTTATTCTCACAGGTCTCCTTGCCAGTGACAATAACACACAGCATCAACAAAGAGCATTCACAAAGTCAAAATCTTGCATTTAAGCAATACTTTGTCTTCCAGAGCATCATTTCTGTTTTCTCAGAAAAGGGAGAAGTATTGATTATACTTAAAAATGACTACAGACAGATTCCCTACAAAGGGGAAGCAGACAGCTGAGTGACGGTACTATCAGTTTAGCAAAATGAAGACACAAAAGCTAATAAACGTATGGATCAATAACTAAGATTATTCTGTAGCCTATAAATTATTAACTGATAAAATATGAGAAAGTTTTCACTTTCTTGAGGCTTGGTTTAGTGATTTCAAGTCACTGTTACAAAGAGTCTGTGGAGTAACTGATTTCACCTTATTTTGAGAACTACTTCAGTGCATATGACAAAGCTAAAGTAATTGTTTCTGAAAGACAAATTAATCTGATATATTTCCACTGCATTGCTCAGATTTAAATCAGTTAAAGAACATAAAACTGGAAAAAAAAAACCCCACAAGATATTAAAACACAAGATAATAATAGCAAAACTCATCTTTCAAACGTATGACATTTTTTCCCCCAATAAGTACAGGGAAGAAGCATATTTCTTATTACAAATGCATCACCAACATCAGAATAGCAAAAAATCCAAGCCATAATTCCCTTAAAAAAAAAAAAGTATGAAAACCATTTAAAACAACAAGGCATACATACCACTAAGGATTTCATTGCTGCTGTCCCAAAAATCTGCTGATTTGGATGGCCTGTGGTAAAATTCATCTCTATTAGCTGCTAGAATGAGCCTGTAGAACACAAGAAGAAGATACTATTACTTAAAATAGGAATTTCACAGTACAGGCAGGAACAGAATCCAATTCTTGTCTCAGCAGTAGCTCATTTTAAATAGGAAACCATGCTTTATCCTCCTATCTCACCTTTATTGCTCAGTGTAAAGCTCGAATGACATCTGACAGCAGCCTTCTCTCATTGTCTTGAGACATTCAGCAAGTCTACCTTGTGTGAATTGGGCAGCTGTTATTTTCAAAGAATAGTATTTACAGTGTGAGAGATTGAATTAAGCAATCACAAGATTCCTAGGTATGTGAAGTTACAGCTTAAAGAAAATTTAAAGGTAGCCCACATTTATAGGTAGCTTACAAAAAAAACCCAACAAAAACCAAACAAACCAGAAGCACGAGAGCATGCTTTTACTGGATTGTTACTTGGGATCATATAGTCACAGAATTTTTTTTTATTTTTTTTTTGTAATCTAACTTTGATACTAATGTTCTATTTATGTGGTTCAGAGACACAAGTCAAATGTTTTTGTCCATAAGTGCTCAGAGGTAGATTTGTCATAGCCTCAAAAGTCCAGAGCCACTGAAATTCATTTGAAGAAATGACAGCACACTCAAGGAGGCGGAGAAGTAAAAGGAAAAGGCATGAAGAGATAACAGTAAAGATGTATTTTGGTGGGGCTTTTTCACCCCTCTGATTTTTGTTGTTTTGTGGTTTGCTTTTTTTGCATGTGCAGTTGCTTGCTTAATCTGAGCTCCACCAGAACAGTCAGACAAAATAATTGTATCACTAATGAATCAGCCCTTGTGGCAAAGAAAATACAAGCAGCTCTGGAGGATACACAACCAGGAGGTAGGAAGAAGTTATGAAAAATAATATGCAATTGAGAACTGCTGCCATATGAAATCCATTAGCTATACTGAGAAATAACACATCACTCCCCAGGACCGAGGGCTGTCCTGACAAAAATCATGTTGCAGCTCTTCATGTAAATTTCACCTAAAATTTGGTAATTTTCAAAAACTTGTACTTTGATAATTTTCTTTGTACTTTAATAATTCAAGTTCAATATGATATTTGACATACAAGACAGGTCTTCCTCAAAACTTCCAGGCTTGGCAGCAATGCAGATCAGTCAAATTCAATGATGACAAGAGTTCAAGCTAGTCAGGCAGTGAACTTAGAGAAGGTTAAGATATAAAGAGTGCAGACAGACAGCTTCAGAGGGATTTAGAACAGTTATCCTTTCTTTCCTTTTAAAAAGTAAAAACTGTTTCTCTGTCCATTTCATCCAGGAAAGTTATTAAGGCCCCTTGTTTGGTGTACTCAGATCACACAAACGCCTTACTCAGTGTATGCTACAGTCATTTCATAAGCAGTGTGAGTACTGGAACACCAGAAGGGACACCCTCACCTGAAAAGCAGGTGATGAATGTGGCTGACCCAAGGAAAGGGCAAAAGACAAGCATGAGCCTAGACATGCCGTATGCAGAAGACTCAGGACAACAGGTGACTGCAGCCACCCTTGGGCACAACTCCACCACACCCCACCATAATCCAACAGCTACAGCTTCCAAAGTCCTGCTCATTATTACCCATAACATGACTTGCCATCGTTTCAACTGTGAGATTGTGAGCCTCCCCACTGTCTCTAGCTATGCTGCTTAATATTTAATTTTAATGAAATGCCATCTTTCAGAAACCTGCAGATTTTCTTAGCCCATCTCCTGTAACCTCAGTATCTTGCTCATTGTCAGTTCCTCCTACCAGCCACATGTCAATTACATTTATGCAGCAGAAGCCAAGCTTGCCACTGCAAACTAGAATGAAAATTGTATTGTCTCATTTAAATTTAAGCCACAACATGCAAGAATCAATTCCAATGAAATCTCATTACTTTACTCAGCATTCAAATGTACTAACATTTTCTGCAGGTTTCTGGCCCTTCCTGTAAATTCATCTGTTCATTAACACAATGTTTTAAAACACGATCAAAAGGTGCCAGTTGCACATTAGAAATACTACAGATAAAGAATTATAATCAGCTACAGAGAAAATAAAAAAGGCTAACACTTCAGTTACATCCTTTGTGTAAGGATGATGCTTAGCATTTTGCCCAACAAAGAGAGCATCTGTTGGAAAACATAACATATGTACATTTTTATCTTTCCAGTGCCAAATAATCCTAATGTCATTTCTTTCAGACTTGCATTATTTATCCTCTTCTAGCTGATCTAGTCTTTGATCAATAGGCTTTCAGCTAGTTTACCATATTTCTGTCACCTTGCTTGAATATCCTCCTCTTACAGCGTGCATCCTCCTTTTACAGATTTTTATTTAAACAAACATCTCTACTGTTAAAATAGTTCGGTTGAAGCGCGTTTCTCATTTCCTGAAGCTCCAATTATGTATTGCCTCAATAATTCTTGACACAAAACCACAGGGTTTTTTTATAGTGTCTAAATATTAAAAATAAGCAAAGTCTTTCTGGTGTGATCGAGTATTTCCCATCTCAAGTTTAATACACAGACTCCTAAATTCAGCGCAAGGCTCATAGACAGGATCACTATAATAAAAACAAGTTTATTTTATCTTTTATGAAACATAATGATACTGAAAAGGAGGACTACTAAGTGACCCTCATCTTCTAATAAACTGCAAAAAGCCCATTCAGCTATTTTTATAGCTAAAATAATTCAACTGTATTAGCATTTACATATTAAGATTGATTTTAATTTTGAGACAGAGAGATGAAAACATGAGAAAACATTCTATTAAAACAGTTTCCTACAATGTAATTCAGTTCCATAAAAACCACTCTGTGATGACAGTTTTGAAACTGGAAACGTATTTATTTGTGAGGCTCACACAGTGTAGTTCAGAAAGATGTAAAGCCAGCATGTTACCTTTGGTAGTAATAATGGACTACAGGAATGTGCAGGTCCAGCAATCCCCTTTTTGCCAGGAAAACTGTTCTAAGGCCTCATTATGAAATAACCAAAGCTATAGCAGAGTGTAACACACATGACTTGTCAGGAAATTACATTTATCAAGAGACCAGTATAAAGAGGACTAATGGCTTTAGCACTGTTCAGAGAATTAGGAGGGGTGGGTATTATTCCCATCTGATACTCAGACTTATCTTTCAGAAAGCTGACACAAAGGTGAAAAACCTTAGAAAAATTCAAGAAGAAAGAACTTCAACATTCTTCTCAATAAAGAAAAGGGAAAAAAATAGTTATGGTGTTAAGGAAAAAAAAAGGGGGGGGGGGGAAGGGACACTAAAGTTATGTATCGGATATTAAAATCTGACATCAAGAACACTACAGCCTGGCACTTATCACCAAAACAGATGGCTCAGAGTAATTTAACTCAGAGGTATAGAGCAAGATCAAGCTCAACAAAGGTACTAGGAAAGTTAAGTACAATTAAAATATTCCTGAATTTGAGTCAAAACATCTCAATAGTGTTTTCCTATTTTGATGCTGATAGAAAGTTGTTTTCTCCTATAAATCAATATTTTCATCTTCCTGACATTTTTTTTTATAGTAAGCACACTACTGTAGGTTTTACTTTTAAATATCGATCATGGCAGAAAGTTCACTCGGCAAGCAACTACAGTTTACATCCAAAGGATTTTCCCAAGAGGCACCAAATTGATGAATCTCTCTTTTGCTAACTAGCAACACAAAAAGTCAGACCAAATAAATGGATGTATTAATTGAGCACTGCTCCCATCATAACAAAACCCCTTTTTAGGTGGATTCCAAATGTAGAATGGAATGCACTCTACGGACAATTGAGGATTTGGTTCTCATTTCCTTTCTTTCTATAGAATGGCATCTGCCTTTCAATACAAAAAGGCAGAAAAACAAGTCAATGAAAAGCATAATGATTTACTGAGCATACTGACTCAGATGGTTTCTGGATGAATACTTGTACCCCCTGAAGTAATAAGGAACCTATACTTACGTATAAATACAGAAAGCACTAGAACTCTACCATCTTCTTACTGGCCTGAAGTGCTATATTTCTATTACCTACTGAATGTACCCCAACATACTGATGTTGGATAAGAACTCTTAAAATTAAGGGCTGTAATGAGAGAGAAGACTATAACGAGTTTAATGTTTGGGAAACTCTGTATGACACCCACACATCCAGTAAAACAATAAAACTTAGCACAGATGCTTATTTTGTCTTAAGCTTTTAGCTAAACACTTAATACATATGACTATTAGTGCTATTTCACAATTAATTAAAATTTTAGATATTTTAACATGACTGTTTGCTTATTACCTACAATTTATTACCTACCATGCATGTCGGGGGGGGGGGGGGAGGGGGGGAAGACCAGGACACTTATTAAAAATTCCTTATTTTCCAGTTCCAAGCACTACTTGTTTTACATTGAGACAGGAGTATAATCAGTTTGAAAGCAGTGAGATTTGAATTCCAGCATTTTCTGAAATTTTAAGTACTTACTGTTAGGATAAGCAGCAACTGAAGATCTTGTACACCTTGTCCCACAAGTAAATTGATAGGCGTAAGTAGCTGTGAGGATACCTTAACCTCATCTATCCATACATTAAAAAGCAACTGCAGCTATTCACAAGCTAGCCAGCTCTGTCAAAAGAAGAGTGAGCAATGGTAGCCATGCTGAAACACGGATCAGAGCAATGAACTATGTAAGGAACAAGAAGGTACCATCCTCGGGAGGAAACAGTGGCAACTCAAAGTTAACAAGAAGCTACATAAGCACTTCAATTTCAGTATTAGTACATTCTGCATTCACAGTGTACTGCTCTGTTGGCTTACAAGGCTGGACCAGCACATATTAACAGAGGAGAAATTAACATAACTGCAATACTTATGCTCTACTGTTTGCCCATTACTTTCCAGGATAAATCCAAATTGGTGGTTTCAAACTGGAAGCCCTAAACATACCTAGCCTACTGAAAGAAGGGTACAGCCACAGCTGGGATGCCCCAAACATGGTTCTCCTTTGATCAAGTAAAAAGCAGGACTTTCTAACTTTGGATTACAGTATTTAAAGGATTTATCCTACCCCACATCACAGATCACCAGCAAAAGGTCCACGATTACAAAGGCTAAGTCTTCTGGCAGTCTCAAACCAAAGGGTTCTCAAAAGGTTACAGTAAGTCCTCCAGTGGGGTAAGTCATGAAGCTAAACATTATAAAAGGATAATTGAACACAATAAGACAGTAATATGACTTGAGTTTGTAATTCAAACACTGGCTACAGAAAGAAATGGTATAAGGGAATTAGAAACAAAGCTGTTTTAACTGGAACCATCTTTACCTGTATGCATTTTTTGAAACTGGTCGGGGGTCAAATTTGAATAGAAGGATGCACATTGAAGAACTGATGTTTAATCTTCCTTCTTCCACAAAGACTCAGTGTAAAGTCATTCTGTAGTAGCCTACAATGTAAATAAAGATTATCTGTCATGCTGCAAATTACAAAAAGGTAACCTTGCTTCTACACTGAAGCTTAAAGACTGCAATGTACTCACTAACAACTCACAGTAAAAATAAGTAAATAAAACAGGACTTCCAAAATAGATCTGTTTCAGTGAATGGTTTACTACCAAAATCCTTATGGTAGCTGTTTCAAAGTTAAGCTTGGCTATTTCATATTTTTAGGATTGTAACAAGCATCAGGAAAATACTGACGAAGTTGAGAGTGCTCACAGAACATGAAAGAAAGACTATTATGTAATTTTCTGTTCATTACCAATAAAATAACCCTTTCCTTGCCCCCTGTCTTAAGTAATGCAAAATGCTTCTGTCAGAACAAAGGAGAAGTAAGACTCAAACTGTTGCAGAAGCTGGAAAAAAAGCTTTATTTACAGGTCTGTGTACAGTGTGTTTGATTAAGTATACTTTAAGCCAAGCTATTATTAAAGTCAAGGATGAAGGATTATTGTTTAGCCATCAGGAAAAACATCAGGTACACACAAAAATATACTAGACCAGAGTGTACACTTTGATTAATAGTTTCCAGCACTTGCGGTATGTTGAAAATTCTGGCCACGCTCAGATGGCATGGCAAAAGTGCTTTCTACTTCAAAACCACATTTAACAGCTTTCAAATATTTTGTGTTGCCTCGACGAACATGTTTCAGGTAGTAGAATTGAGGCCTGATCTTTACTTTGTGTGGCTGCTAAAACAATTACCCAAATGCTACCGAACAACCACACACAACCATGTTTTATGGCTGCTGAGAGCTTTTTCCATGGAAGTGTTGACAAGGGAAGCAAAGAGTGGTGGGAGAGAGGCAGAACTCAACACAACTCCAAGGCTGATCAACTGTGCAACTGAAGCAACTTCTGGACAAGCACCAGGATTTTTACCCATACTTCCAGATAGACACTTTTTACCTCTCTTGCTCTTTAGTTTCCACGTCATTTACCTTAAGAAGCATCAGGAAATTGATAATCATGACTACATTTGATTTATCAGAAGGAAAGCTACAAATGCAGCATTGATACAGATTATTTTTTTTTTAATTAACAGCTTGCCAGTACCTTCTGGCTCCTGGTTCTTTTAACCTTGGCATTTCTCAGTCCAGAATCTTCTTGTCTTGCTTTATGTCTTTCTCTCACCCCCAAACCTACTTGGCCTTTAGATACTTGCTTTGTCATTGGACATAAATTTTTCTGTTCGGTAATTTTTGTGACCCCAGAAGAACATGGAGGATGGGTTTCTTCATGACTCACATTCTTCAGCAAGATTATTGTGCAGCCAGAACATGTACATGAAGATTATTCACTTAATAGAACTATTGACTCTTCCAAACAGGTCCCAACCATACACTCGTCACCAACCAGCCTAGTAGATGAACTACACATTGTATAACCGTAGGAACCTGAGGTATCATCAAGCCTGGCAGATTCTCCCTGTTGGAAGACTGGGCTCCCAAATAATCCATCTCAAGGGTGCACAACCCTGCATAACACAAGCCTCCAGCATGGCTGAGGCAAGTAACAGTTACGCCTCTTTCCTGAACGATGCACATCTCACAGTTGTTATTGTTTATGTAACTTAGTGCACAGGCTACACAGAAATCAAATGGTGTATTTTGAATATATTTTTGCCTGTTTGTTGAGCAATTTGTTATAAAAATAAGATAGTGACTTACAATTCAATTTAAAAAGCAGTCCATTATAATTACAACTTTCCATGTGCTCTGGAAGGTAAAGGGCTACAGCTTCTCTGTACTGTTTGCACATCAGAAATGAACTTATACCCATAAAATGTTTTATTTAAACACATTAACAGAATGGTTCACAGAACAAGCAATACACTAGAATAATATAGTACACTATTGTTCACTGGTCCCAGCTTCATAAAGACAGAACTATGAGAGCTTCATTCTTTTTGCCTTTTTCTCAGTGTGAACATGAAGATTGACATTTATAAATATTAAGCCATGCCAGACCATTTCAGAAACACTCATAGCTCAGAAGAGATCCCCTTCAAATCTATACTTGAGAGGTACCCATTTACAGAATCAGCATAAATATGGTAGGTGATCTTTAAAACTTTCATTGCTGTTGTTGAGAAAATACAAAAATGCACACTTGGTGAACATAGGGATATAAAACACAATTTTAATAGGCAACTGTCACTGACTGCTCTTGCTGGCTGGGGAGAGATACAGCTCCCAGTATTCATTAGGTGTCCTGCCAGCTAATTAAATGGATTACTCAATTAAAAAAAGTCTAACAATTAATCACTCATAAGACTACTATTTTAATAAACAAGTTTCAGGCTCCATTAGCTGATTTATTGAGATCCCTTAAAATAATCAATTCAGTCCAGCTGTTTGTGCAAAGTTACTGGTGAACAAAGCTTATGCAAAAACTGTCACTCAGAACACAGCAGCAGTTAGTGGCACAAATATTTTCAACACTTTCATGCCTTTCTAGAATGCATATTGTTTATTATTGGGTACTGTTGCTTTGACAGAAGTATCTTTTTGTCACCTGACCAACCCAGCTTGATGTTATTACAGTTCTTGAAAGTTACAGATGTGCTTTTATAACTCCAAATATCAAAAATGATATTATTTATCTTGGGCTCCACCTGCCGGCCTTGAACCAAGTAGAAGTGTTTATAGGTCCTATATAAACAGTCTAACCTTTTCTTTAATTCAGACAGAAGTGTTTAAGCCAGCTAAAACAGAGCCACCCCTTAAAATAGCAGCAATACTTAGCTGGCAAAGGAGGCAAGCAGTGTATTTTGGTACCTTCTTTGATCGAAGCTGACATTGCATTTCCAACACCTGTTGTGTTTTTATACCCAGGGCTTGATGGTAGCCTTAGAATTTGCAAATATAAACCTATTGTAAGGAAGATTCAAATTAGGAATATTCTGAAATTTAAGACAACGAACAAACATTTAAAGTAAAATAAACCTGAAGGGAGGCTATCATAGACATGGTAAGTACAGAAAAGTTTAAACAAAAAATCTTTACATAGGTGTCATTCTTTCAAGCTCATATACATGTAAAAGAGGGTGCTGCAACTATAGGGACAAGAGAAGCATATTGCACGGAGCTGCCATGACAAAGCAGATGTGCTCCACTCAACCTCCTTATTCAGCTGTAGTCTCCCACAGATCAAGGGGAGAAGATGAAAAAGATTAGGTCAGCACTGGCTTCCATACTTGCAACTTGATCCTACAGCATGTCCAAATCTTGATCAAAAGCTGACTTGCCAGCTCCATTTCAGCAGAAAAAGTGTCTTCAGAACTATTCTTAGAGATGCAGAAGTTGGCTTAGTTAAAAAAACCAAGCAAACAAAACAACAAAAAAAGAGAGTTCAAATATAAAAGGCTAAGTTATGGCACAACATGTGCCTCCTGGTTTTCTTTTGTGAAGACAATAAAAGCCAGAATATGCATACTGTGCAGCACGACAAGCCTTGCAGAATGGGGGGGAAAAAGCCTCCACTCTAAGGTGGATACAGTGCAGACTTCACACTCTCTGGATAATGAGCTTTTATAAAAGCCAGTTTGATTATTCCTAGTGAACAAGACAACAGTTATCAAGGATGAAATGATAGCAACAATCTCCTGTTTCTGTAGTATGCTTCCAGTTTGCTAACTTATGCCTAATACACACAAACCAGCTTGACATGAATTACAAACATCCTGTAATTAAGCCTTCTGCTCCAAATGGCACTGCCGATTTGGAAACAAAATTAAAGTAACTAACGTTCTTATTCTGTGCTGCTGTACTCTGTTAGACAGCACAGTGTGGTCTAACGATCTGTTAAAAGCCTGAGTGGGTACATGCCAGCATAAGGTAGCCTTTAGAGGGACTGTCAAGAGACCAAAACATGATAGATTGTGTATGTTCTTTTCATAGGGTTCTACCATCATTTGGTTGATTAGAACCAATCAGTTCACAATTTGGCATAAAACTGTTTTACTCTTAAGAGTTCCCAGTAGCAGCCTTTGAAAAATTAAGCCATTTGTTATATATTTTGTTCTCACAAATGAAGCATCATAAATAACATCTGTCAGTTACCACAGTGATCTCAACTGCTTCTCAACTGATCCAAAACTGCTGTTTAGGTGCAGTCAAAGAGATGGCTAAAGATCATTAGTCACTGGATTCTGATAGCTTTATGTACCACAACAATAACTTGTGGTCAGCAAAGTCTAAAACTCCTACGTCTGAATTTGTCCAGAGGAAACTGAGCACTATGCTCCTCAAATGCCCACAAAAGCATAACATTGGATGCATTTTATTTCAGTAGAGGAATGAGATTTTTTTATATATACACTGAACTTTAAAGTCATGGAAAATAATAGGTGCTTCATTAGTTTTGAAAAGTAACCTACCTTTTTTGGCACAGAAAAAATGTCTAACAGTTGAATTTTTTAAAGCATTTTACTACTTTGCTTTTGCACTTCCCTTGTGTACCACATGCTCATGTGTAGCAATACTAGTCATTAAAGGTAAAGACGAGGTGAAAGAGATGGACCCATGATCTGATGCCTTTCAGGTTGCTCTGTATACAGACAATTTGTAACTAACCTAAGGCTTGTAACCCTACCAAGTGAAGAGTCGGCCTTTGCAGCAAGAGACAGCAATGCAAAGCAGAAAGAACAGTTATGAAAACACAGAATATAACATGTAAGGTACATGCCATTCCCAAGTTTAATGAGCTGATTTATTTTCAGCTCCTCAATTTGTCTCTCTGGCATCTTACTAGATTAAGTGCACTGTACAGCTCCCAAGAGAAACAAAGGCCAGTGAACATCACCTTTCACCGCACCATGTTTTAAAAACATTTGCAAGGAATGGAGTAAGACAGCCTTTCCCTCAGTTTCTCAAGAGTGCTATCTTCTCCTCTGCCAAAGATCTGCAGACCCAGAGTCTTTTGCTAGACGACGACTTTCTTTCAGGCAAAGTGTTATGTTTAGCTTTCACAGTTCTTGAGTTTTCTTTAGTAAGGAACCAGTAGGAATCCTTTTTTCGGATTTTTTTTTTTTTTTACTCACAGCAGTTAAGTATATGAAAAAAGTCACATAAGTAAGAAAAACACATACACTTCCTTCAAGATAGCAGACACAAGACGGACACCGTAACACAAGAAGAGCTTCAAAGCTCCTTGCTTTGAGTTCACAAAATCCTTCTAGAAGACAGAAGGCAAGGACAACAGAATTTTGTTAGCTCTCCCGTTAAAGTTATTTATTTAATTGTAATTTCAAGGTGCTCTTTAAAAAAAAAAGCATGCTATAAAAGTAATTTGTCTGATCACTATCAGCATTCAAATTGATCTCACAAGAGTAACACTAGCGTCTAGGCCTACCTAGAGACTTCACTGCATGTATGTTACAGGTCTGATTGTTCCCCCTTCCAAGAATACAATTGCTACGATGGTAGACATTCTATTACTGAATCTGGAAGAAAAGTAAGTAGTTAATGAGAGATGCATAACCGCACTGAAGCTGACAAACATACCAAAGCAATTACAGAGGAAAATACTAGTGCTTCGTTTAGCCACTTCATTTAAAATATTAACTATTTATAATGAAAATAGATAGCAAGTCATCTTCAGTTAGAGATAAAAATCTTGAATCTCTTTAGATAGTCAGGGTCAATTCAGTCAAACCACAAACTGCTCCTAAGAACTATGGAAGCCCTGAAAACAACTCCAATAAAAAAAAAAATATATAGTTACTGAATTCAATTAGGAAAAAAAGAGCCTAGTTTCTTACTTATTTTGACATTTAAAAGCAGCACAATACACAGCGTACAGTGAGCTACTGATGTCTCAGAGCAGCCTGTACCCTGTTGGCCTCACACAGACACAAAAGGTATCTTGCAAAAAAAAACAACCCATGTTTTCAGTACCCAGAAACGGCCACATCAGTAGTTTTCAATGTCTTTCTATGACTATTTCGTGATCAGCTGCCATCAAAGAGTCACCATATATTAAAACGGTTACTGCTATCAAACTTGCATGTGACACAATTACCACTGAACCACTACCAGCGCAGGAAGGAGCTGCCCCCACACAACCAACGAAAATAAACCTTGATAGACACTTCAAAATAATTCCCGTAGCTGCTGCTGGATGAATTGAGGACACAGAGCTCCGAGAGCGAAAGGCTCCGAGGAGCCGCGGTGTCCTTCCTGCCACTCGGGGTTGAGGGGCGGCCGCCACCACTGCCACTGCCGCGGGTCGCTGGGCTCGGCCTCGGCCGGGAGGGGCCCGCCGCCGCCTGAAGCCACACAGTCCCGCCCGCCCGCCCGACCCCCCAGGACAGGAGCGCCCGGCCCGGCTGCGCTGCGGGCCCGCACTCCTCACCCCTAACAGCGGCAGCAACTCCAGGCTATCTCCTGAGCCTGGCCCACATCCCCCCTACACAACCGCGAGCCGCCAGGAGCGCGTAGGAAAAAGGACCCAGCCCGCGCAACTCCCCCAGCCCCCTCAGAGGGAAGAAGCCCGCCGCGCTCACCCAGCGCCCGCCGCAGACACCAGCCCATCCCCGCCGCGCCGCTTCCGGGAGCGCAGCCAGTTCAAAACAACGCCCACCCCTATTGGCTCCGCGCGCCCCGCCTCCCCGCTCGCTATTGGGGGACGCCTGCCCCGCCTCTGCTCTTCGAGCTGTGATTGGCTGCTTCGCACACAGGTGCCCGGGGGAGACGCCCGCTCCCTTTCCCCTGCTGCCCGCCCGGCCCCTGGGCCTGCCCGCCACTGCCTGAGGAGCGCCCGGCCTGGCCTGGCCTGGCCGTCCCGACAGGAGGCGGCACTGGGTTCTAGAGCCTCGTCACCTTCATCACAGCCCGGTATCCATGTCCACCATCGTGGATTGAGGTCTCTCATGGAATACAAGTACATGGGCTGCTTCTTCTGCCTCAGCCTGTTGCCAGTGTATTTTGTTTCGAGGTATGAAATAATAACATCAAAGGCCTCATCTGAGCTTCAAAGGGCTCGTACCTGTGAGGACTGATTCCCCCAGGACTGGGCTGTTGACAATCTTGGTGAGTTTGGATGTAGCTACTTAGCCATTTCTAGGGTAAGGTCACTGGGTGGGAACCATGTTAGCGTCACTGCACCTTCAGGAGAGACACTGCTTCCATAAAGGCCCTGAAGGTATTGAGCCTTGAGCTTGCAATGGTATCAATTCAGGCCAGGACAGCTTTCCTGAGGACTGAGGAAAACACGAATAGCAAAATTGCTTTCAGTTATTAAATACAGCATGATCAGAACTGATAATTAAACATGTAGTAATTTACTAGATCTGAAGATTAGGGTTTAGCTGAGATCTGTGCCACCTTTTTGTCCTTTCATATTGGAACATTAAAGTACTAATGGGTTGTTCAAACAAGACTTCAAACTTCATTTCTGACTTTTTTTCACAGGTGGCAATAGAGGATTTCAGTGGCGCCTGTAAATTAAAAATGCTTTATGGTGAAGCATATAAGGGAAGACCAGAAAAGCCTTGGCTACTCTTCTAGGACCTAATGCTGATCAACACAGTACACAAGATACGGAACACTAAGGAAAAGAACTAGGGGTATATGAGTGTGTAACGTGGTTTGCAAGGCAAAACCTTTCATCCTGGATGCAGAAAACCTGAAGTCAATTCTTAGCTTTACCACTGGTCTGGCATATTATGTTGAGCAACAATACTTTCATTTTCCATCATCAACAATGGGATGATAGCACTGACCTTTGGAAGGTCTGTTGAGATCTATTGATGTAAAATGCTGGGTGAGTAAAAAATCGTCATTATTAGGACTATTGCTTTTGAAACACAGTAATGGAATGTATTTATTACTTACATGTATCAACCTTGATACATATTAACTAAAATATACTAATGTGTTCAGGTACAGAGTTATTTAAAACAATTATCTGATAAATAAGGAAATAAATTATACAAATCTTTTCATCTCCATTACAATTGGTAAAATGTGTGCACATTAAATGTAATTTATTATTCTTTGCTCTCACCTTGTTTCTCAAAGCATAGATATATTGCTGTGACCAGAGATTATTTAGCTTCTATGCTTGATACTCATTAAAAATCTTGGGATGATAGGTGTGCATACCTTCAGTAGAAGTTATGTCCATGAGAAGAGGTAAATTGTCCACAGGCTTAAAACTTTAATGCTGTTACTTTTTAGTGACTTTTTCCTTATTTTTCATACATATGGGAAGTTAGAGTAACTTCAGAGTCATTTAAGCGTGGTTTTTTAAGAAGGCTTCATAAAAAGAGACAGCTGCAAGGATTTGTGAATACTGGATGTGGGGTGGTCACTGAGACTCTTCCTTCTATTTCTTGTGTCTAATTTTTCCTCTGCCTAAACAAGCATGGTTATTGTTGTCCCTTTTAGACCCTGTCCTAGGGGTTCTGTGTATAACTCCCATTGTTTTTCAAACTTGAAAACTAATCCCAAGTAGGAGGAGATTCTGTATCCACTTTTAAGTATCTTAAATGAAGAGAGTGGTACTGGCTGTCAGCACAGAATGTCTACTGGAGAAAGCTAAAACCCAAGCAGATGCTAGTGAAAAACTTGTAGAATTGTCCTGAGTTAGTCTCAAAAACTAAGAAAAATAGTCCTGACATTTTAGAACTTTGTTCTGTCTTTTAAGTGATGGAATGCATGTTGCTTGGAATGCATAAAGCACACTTTCATCTTTCCCTAAGAGCTCTCAAAAAGTAGTTGCTGAAGAGGAGACGTCAGTGACCCAGGCAGTTTCTGAGATCAGTTCTTGCTCTGATCCTATTTGATCTACCAATTGTCTAGACAATGTAAGATCTTTACCAGTAAAATCTGTAGCTTAGTAGATGAGGGGTAATTCACATGACCGATTAGTTAGAATCATCCGATGTGACCAATTAAATCATCCTAGTCCAATAAAATGCATTTTTTTTTAATGTCAGGAAATGAACGTGAATGCATATGGAAATAAAGAACACAGGGATGGGGGCTAACAGCAGAAAGAACCGCAGAAAAGAATTTAGCTGTTACTATAGATAAATGTTTCAGCATGACCTCTCAGGGTAATACTGGGATAAACTGGACTAATGTAATCCTTTAATGTATAAATTACAGAATATACGGGGGAGACGGGAGTGATACTGCCTTTGTCCACAGCACCAGTACCAACACAACACTTCACTGTTGCTGGCACCCCCTGTTCGGGAGAAAAAAACCACTAGAAATAATTCAGAGGAACATCGAAATAATAAAGGGGGTAGATACTGAGATATTTAACAGGGGTGTCGGAAGCTCAGGCTGTTTGGCTTATCCAAGAGCAGGCTGCGGGGCGACTCGATCGGAGCACTGACCACTGCCAATGGCGGAACGGTGGAGGGAGAGGCGGGGATCACGTGCCAGCGTTACCTGGAGGCACTGCACCTGACCAGCCCGCTGTCAGCCCGCGTTTCGGACACTGCTTGGGCCCGCAATCTCCCAGTGTACAGCCGGGTAAAGTACCGTTTAGTTTCTGGAACAGAAACCCTTTAGCCGTACTCCGAGTCGCTGGCCTGGGCGCTGCAGGCCGCTTAGCGCCGTTCGCGTCCCCCTCCCGTGAAGCGGCACAGCGGTCCCCGCTGCTCCTGCCGTAAGCGGACGGTCAGCGAACCGCTCTTTGCCGGGCGGGCAGCCCCGGCCCTTCTCCCGCACCAGCGACGGCGGCTCCTCCGTCCGCGGCCCCGCTGCCGCCTCGCCGGGCCGCCCTCGTCGGACGGACGGCTCTGCCGGCCAATGGCGCGCGGAGCGGCCAGCCCGTGACCGGAGCGGGGCGGAATCGCACCAATGAGGCTTCGGTTGCTGGTCGCTATCGCGAAGGAGCCCCCCAATGGAAACGTGCGGGGCGCGGGAGCCGCGCGCCGGTTTGTGCGGCGGCCGCAGACAGGCTGCGCGAGGCGGCGGGCGCGCGGCGGGTGCGGGTCGCGGCCTCGCTGCCCCGCCCGCCCGGCGTTGTGGCGATGGAGCCCCCGGCGGCTGCCCGGGGTGCCGCTTTCCCGTCCGCCGGTGCTTCCCCCAGGTGTGAGTGTTGAGCAATGAGAACGCCCCGCGTAAAAAAAAGAAAAGGAAAAAAAAAAAAAAAAGGAGTTGGAAAGACGGTGCTGCCACGGGCTGGGGGAAATAGGCTCCTGGCTCCCAGGGACGCTCGGCCCGGTCGGTTATTTTCCCGACAGTAGTTTCGGAAGGGCGCACATTTTTCAGCGTTGCCCTTGGACCTTCTTTTGGAGCGGCCTCGGGGGCGGTCGGGAGGACCGTGCTCTTCCAGAGCCGGGGTGCGGGAGCCGGGCCCCGGAGGCCTGAAGGCAGCGACTTTATCTGCTTTGTAGAGAGGAGGCCCCACTGCGCTTTAAAAACGCAGCCAAAAATCAGAGTAGAAAAGGTAAATGCAAGAAAAGGGTTAATCCCTGCTTCCACCTCCCCCCTCTCCCCCTCGGCTGGATAAAGATGGTCTTGGATACCCTTTGTAAATAGGAATGTAGAGGTGGGAGGGGAAAATCAGCCCGACTCCGTGCGCTCTGTGGTCCTGGTGGGTAAGAAGGCGATAGAGAGGCTGCTGCTGCTGCAGCCCGGCTGCTCTCCCGGGAGAATGCGCGGGGGGACGGACGCGCCTTCCTCGGGAGCCGGGCACCCGCGGGGCTGCGCCGGGGCGGGGAGGGCGGGAGCGGCGGGCGGGGAGCAGCGCGGCGGGGCTCTGCTCCCGGGAGCGGGCAGCGGGAGAGGAAGACAAGGGGCTCTCGCTGATATGCTGCCCGGCGGTTCCTGAGTATTTTAGAGAAGAGTTGGGGTTTTTGTTTTTGTTGTGTTTTGTGGTTTTTGCGGGTTGTTTTTGTTGGCTTTTTTTTTTTTTTTTTTTTTATATTTAATTTTTATTTTTGGTACACCAGCTTCCTTGAAGCCAGCAGAAACAAGGAAAATCAGCTGAGGACAGAGAAATAAGAGAAGACAGAGGAGATGGTGAGCAGATCGTTGGGTCGGGGGAAATGAATGAGGTTGCCGGGGTATTTTCGGAGAGAGGTTCTTGCAGGGTGTAGAACGTTTGGGGTGATTTTGCATCACGATTGCAGACTAGCCGCCTTTGTTTGCTAAAGATTGCTGTTTAAGGTTTAACGGTGTTCATGCGCTTACTGTGCGATAAGCAACTCTGAGTTGATGCATGCGAATGGCTAAAATTACATACGCAAGCCACACACAGAAGTAACCCCTAAACAAACCAACGTTGTATTAATCCAGCAATATGATGGGCAGGTCTTGTCATGGAAGGAAGTAATTGCTCAGGTTATTTGTGGCATGCATAGGAGATGAGTCTCTTTGTAGCAAAGACCACACGAAACTGACATATTTCTTCACAAACGCGAAAAGCGTTACAGACTTATAAGCCAAAGTTGGGGTGATTTGGTTTTGTTTTTCTCTTTTCATTTTTCTTTCGGTATTGCTGCACTTGATTAAAATCTAATGTGTGCAAAACTTCATCAATCAACTCTTTAAAATGTTCACGTGCAAATAATAAGGACTTTTTTTTTTTATGTAGGCACTTGTTTGTGTGTGTCAAAGGGGGAATTCTTATAATGTGTACTTTGCTTTTACAGGGTACTGTTGTGCCTTAGGTAGGTCACAATACAAAATGTGTTTCTTGGCATGTTAAAAGATTTAAGCAGATTTTTTTTATATATATATCGAGTGAAGACCTGTTTTTATGCTAATAATATCTTAAAATACTACATACGAGTTTGCGGGGGGAGAAAAAAACCCTGCTGTTTTCTATTAATAGTAATGCTTTATGTTAAAAATTGTGATTCTAAATGACAGAATATTGACATTGGCTGATTGTGTCTTCCTGGGGCTGAAGTGCTGCAGTCTGTATTAAGTACATTACCCCTTTAAGATTCCATAAATTTGAACATATTTTGGTTACAAAATCGTGCAGGACAGCATGGTGCAGGAGTAAAATCTGAAATTTTAGTGTCTTTAACAATGTTGCAAGGCACTGCAAAAGAGGATAAATTGCAACTTCATGTTAAATCTGCTGTGGAAAAACCATATATGTTACAATATAGTAGTACAGGATATCCATGGTGACTAAAGTAACTGGAAGGGCTGGGTAGTTTGGAGTTTCTACAGGAAAAAAAATAAGTTGTGAAGTATGCTGTGATCTTCATCATACAAGATATTTGGAGGGATTGCTATAAAGTGTCTTTTAAGCATCATTTCTCTAAATGTCTGAAATATTTACATTATATGTTCCATTAGGTAGATGGGTTTCTTGTCCCATTGCTTGGCTAAAGGAATGTATTAGGAGGGCAAGGTTTAGAAGAACAATACAGTTTGACTACATAATTTGTCCTCATGTATTTTTCAGAGATGCATGGAATGTATTTTATTTGACATTGGTTATCTTTGTAAAGTTCGCTTTGATTTTGGTTTTATGCCATAGTTGCTATCAAATAACTGAATTTAAATTAACATAACCATAGATTTGACATACTGTTTAGTTAGAATGGGTGAAAAATAGTTCCCTTCTTTGATATTCATCTGTTCATTCAAAATCTCTGCAATGCATTTCAGTCTCAGCAATTCTTTAGTACTGGAATACTGGTGAGAGTTACAAATAGAGAGACATTCCTGTTATATTGTTAGGACACTGCACTCAAAATGGCAAAATTCCTGCCTTTTGCTTATGCTTGAAATGTTGTACAAACTGCAGTTTAGAGAAGGTATCCTGAAGACCAGCTGCATGCATATTACAGTTATATAAAACTAAGCTTCTGTATTTGATTTTATGTAATGGTACATGTTATTTCTGCAGTGCTTTTGGTGGATCTTGGTTACTGTCAGAATTGACACACTGCGAGGAAAACCTGTTAGAATTCTTGTGCTACCAGGTTTATAATTTGTTGCTCTTAATATTTTATTGTGTGAGTATAAATCATTGACGCAAACATTGTAAACAAATGCTGTAGCAGCTAAGTGTGAGATTACATCTACCTTATGTCCTTACATTTTAACCGGAGTATGACAGTATCTGGTCTAGTGTGAGTGCATTCTCTTCCTATTAGCCATTGTAGTAATCTTCAGAGCAGAAAGATGAGGTCAGTTTTGGGGTTTTTTTATTACTGTATTGCCTATCTCCACAGATGAAGGAGGAAAAAGGCCAACTTTAGGATTACACCAAGATGTTTCGGGGAAGTGTTTATCAGATGTGTGCATTTACCTTATTCAGGCTTCATATGGGTCACTTGGAAATTAGCATTGAAATTAGAATCCACATATTTTTAGGAAAAAAGTGTTCTTTCCATAATGCAAACCATTTAGAGTATACATGTAACTTGGTAAACGTATTTTCTTCAGAAAAGGGTATTGGCAATATAATGGTTTTAAGCATTAAAATAAGAACAAGGAGATCTTGAAGTATCCTCCTAAATTCCAGGTAGGATGTGTTCTGCATGTGTGCTGAAGCAAGAAGGTTAGCCACCGATCTCAACATCTGAAAAAAGTAGCAACAATCTTATATAATGAATTGGGTTTTATTTCCCTCAGCTAACTTGTGTATAAACAAGGCCAAACCAAAAAAACTGTGGTGCAAGTTTTTTGTTCCTTCTTTGTGCTTATTGCTCCTACCCTTGCTTTTCACCGTCAATTCGAAACAAGCTGTAAAGCTACTTCTGGTTCTATATGCTAAGGTTGTAGAGGTCTAGATCTTCTGCATTAGCTTAGGTTGCACCAATTTTAAATAGCATGTAAGAGTATGTAAGACAAATAACTAATTCCAGTGAATCTAATTCTTTTTATGTGTTTGCTTTTCTGCAACACTGGAAGAACAGGCAGCTCAATTTAGTAGTATCCAGGTCTGGCAGTCGACCCTCTAGTAGTCACATATTCAAGCAGTAGCATTTTTGTTGTGTATTATGTAAATGGATAATTAATACTAAGTGGACAGCATCTATTATTCATCATTAATTTATACCCACTATATCAAACAAAATACCATTTTAGAGTCCTGATGAGACTCATTGATTACCACTGTGTTTCAGGATAGTTTGCCATTTGGACTCATCAAAATATGTGCCTTTCTTGGAACATGAATTAATCCATGTGACAAAAAATGCTCAGGAGACCCAGTAGGAATGTGTATGTGTGGCATTTGAAAATATTTTAATCTCTTGCAGAGAACACTTCAGTGTAGTTAATGAAGCTTGTATCTAGTCACTACTCCTTCCTACAAAGAACAAGACTGAATATGTTTTCTTACAACAGTTGTCATTACTGGGAGCATACCACTGTTGAAACAAATGGCCTCTTTCAAAGTAATCAATCTTGACTAGGTAAGGCACCACTATACCCTGAAATGCCTGGCTTTATGGAGTTTTTTAACTGATTACTTTATCAAATTCTGTAGAAGTTGGTACTGTGTTTACACTCATCTTTTTGCGGTGTGGTTATATTTTTGTTGTCTGATCTAGATAAAATAGATGGAAATGTTACTGGTTCCAAGTAAGAGCAATCTAAAGTTGATTTGAAAAGTCTGGCCACAGTGAAGTCAAGGGATCTGCTTAATCATATCTCTCAAAATTATGACTGCTGAGGAATTAACCTAGAAAAACAAAATCAGCGGGTACTTCTGTAGATATCTAAACCTGTGTTTTCTCAAGTGTGGACTTTTTGCACAAGATAGAAAATGTATAATAGCTATAGTACACTGAGGAAGGAACCTGTGAGCCTAAGTATGTGCAGTTCAGCATCTCCACATACCTCTTTGTGAAGGCTCTCTTGGTCTGATTCTTCAAGTCTTAATCCTTTGTAATCAGCTGATATTCATTACCATGAGAAAAGTTTAAGGATTTTGAATATAAAGTATACTTAGAGCAAATTGTAATATTTAGATCACAGGTTCCAGGCTGAGTAACCCAAGAAAGTTCTTTTTCATCCAGCTCTTGCCTAGCGGTGGTACTGCTGGTGTCAGCATTACAAGGTACTGAGGTCCATTAAGGAAGTACACATGGGCAGGACTGTGCTTTCCTGCTCCACAGTTCATATTGCACCAAAGATCTTCCTAGTTTCTGTTTCTGAACTACGTGCAGTATTCCTTACAGCTACAGATATGATGCCTTTCTTAAACAATTGAGGATCTTTGCTCTAAGATAGATTCATAGAACCAAAAAGTCCTTGGCTGCATTGTTAAAATCTTCTGTGCATGGCTTGGTTGATGTTATTTATAATTATGGTTTTCCTGTGTCCCAGAGCACATGCATTTTGTTTCAGAAGCTGGAACGGGGTTTCGGTGAGGTACTGTATGGATATATGCCAGTGCACCACTAATCTGTTAGGTTATGATTTGTAGGTCAGGGAGAAATTGAGATTTTGCTATCTAAGCAGTATCATCTCTTTGCTGCTTCAGTGCTTACATGACATCTCAAGTTGGCTAAAGATTAAAAGGACACTGTCAAGGTATCTTTCACAATTTCATTTTTATTATTTATTTTGTTTGCCTTATTATTGCTGTCATAAGCTATTGGAAGCTTGAAGTGTAGTGCCTTGCCAACAGGCCTTTGTCCTCCAGAACAGTTACTGTTTAGCTGCTTATGGTTTATTTAAGAGTTGTGAAGCATTTACTGTCTTCTAAAATAGATTACTGAAGAGTTACAGCTTAAACATTGCAGGCGAGAGGAAAGAAGTGAGTAAATCATCTTGTGGCCAGCCCTGACATCATGTAGTTACGGTAAACTCAAAATATTTCTTATTTTCCTTATTTGTTTCAGAATTTAATGATTTGGGAGTGTAGAATTAGGCTTCCTTTGCACAGTCATACTCAAGAGTGGACTTACCAGGGGATTGATATCAAGACCTGCACTCTTAGTTGAATGTATTTTGAATTATCTAATGAAGTAATCCTTGTATGAATTCTTACAGAGGCAGCGGTATTGACTGGCTTTGAGGTGCTGAGATGTAGCTGAATTTGGAGTACTGGCTAGAAAAAAACCCACCTTTACAGGATCTGGACTTTGTATCACATGAACCTTTTTCTTTACAAAGCTTTTTTTTTTTTTTTTTCCTCCCCTTTTATGACTGCAGAAATAAAAGGAACAATCATGGGGGTTTTGTGAAGAAAAATGCTACCTTAACTTGTTGCTGTAAGAAAGTATTTTCTTAATTGGTCTACATTCGTTGCCATGTAAAGTTAGTGAAACAAGAGCTACTGTTTCCAGTAATTTAATTGCCTGTTTTTCATTTGCTCTGGTGGTGTAATGTCTCCCCAGTAGCTGGAACCATATCAGCACACTTCCTCTATGGGACCTTCTTGTTACAATAAATATACTCTATTTAATTCAGTTTATGTAGTGATAAAAATTTTGAGTAACTGCTATTCAGAACAGTGACAGAAATGATCGCACAGACTTTGACTGGATTATTCCTATGGCCAGGAAACTGTATTGCAATGTTTAATTAATCAACAGTGTCCACTTCTACTGGATTCACATTTTGATGATGTATGTAGTGATATTTGGTACAGTTATTTTTGCAGGTTTTAAATGAAGAAATAATAAACTTTCTGACAGTATGCAGAGGAGCAAAGGTTGCAGAGATTCCCCACAGGAAAGTGAATTGCAGAATTACTTTAAATATGATTCATAAAGCACAGACTCTTTTGGGGAAGGTGAATCTCAGAGGTGACACTTAAGTTGAGGTGGTTACAGCAACTTCAGGCACGTCAATTAGATGCCCGAGTTAGAAAGGGCAACCACTTCATTTGCACTGGCTGCAAATGAAAACAGTGGATAGAGACAGACTTCTCTGGAGTTTAAGTGTTTTAACTGGCACTTTGAAGGAGCCTCTCTCTCCCAGTTGAGTAGTAAATGTGGATAGTACATGGCCACTGGCTTCCTAAATAAAGCATGTGTGGCAGGTGCTGAAAGTGAGACAGGATGGATATTATTCTTGTTACGTGTATACATCAAAACTTTGAAGAACTTTCATGTGGTGGGTATTTTTATCACTCATTGATGGGTTGAAATTTTCTTAAGACAACTGTTCATGCACCTCACCTATGAGGTTAGATGTATGAAGTTGAAGGGGAAAAAAGAATTTTGGTCATTTTGTGCAGTTGTGAGAACTTTCTGTTGATGATTGATTTGTTTCTTGTGATGTGTAATGATGGAACATCACTTACAGCAGTCTGGTAGAATCCGTAAGCTTGCTACTGCAAGAGTTTCTGTGCTGCTGTTCCTGGGGAAGAGAGGGAAGCCTTGGACAAGCATGGAGAAGTGCATACGGAGGGAAATGTGGGCATGAACGTGACTTGGGAGGTAATATTGGGGCTTGTCAAGGAAAATCCCTCTATTAACCAAAATGAGATATATAGGAGATGCAATTCAAGTGTCTTACAATAACAGTGTTCCTTTAAAATGATGTGGGGTTTTTGTTGTTGTTGTTTCTTTGTTTATTTGTTTTTTAAGCAGTGCTTCTCTAGAATGTGTACAGAACACTGTAATTGTTGTTGTAGACTTAAGCAATATTCAGTTCTTTCCTTTGATATATAATACTTTTTGTTAATGTTCTCCAGTGGGTTGAAACTGTCAGTATTCTGCTGTTGTGTATTGCTGTCAAGCTTTGATTTAGAAATGAAAAAAAGTGAAGTAATCTAACATACCTTCTACAATTCCTGATCTGATTCAAGAAGGCTTCAGTCATGCTGATCAGTAAAATGACAATAACTATCCATAAAACTTTGATTCAGTTTGGCATAACAGTAAGTGCATCCTCGTAACGGTCCCATGGTATTGAAAGCATCATTTTATTGTATGCAGTAACTATAAGAGTTTTCCAGTATGTTTAAGACATAATTGCTTCTGCCTTAATAAATATCACATTTGACTTTATTTTATCAGTGTAATGTCAAGTGAAGTCTCAAATACAAATCCTAACTTAAACAGGCATTGTTCTGACCGCAGGCTGGGTCATGCCATGCTGGTATAACTTCTCCACATATTTTTGGACTGCTTCTTCTTTAATTCAGTGTGATGATACCAGTAGTGAGTTATTGACAGCAGCTAAAGTGAGACCATCATGACTGTAATCAATAACACACCTGCACAGAATAACAACTACTACTAGGGACAAATTTTGTATTGATTCAGAAATTTATACTGTCTCCACTACACTCAGTCTGCTACTTCCATAATTTATGTAATAAAATCTCTACTTTAGAGAAGCTGTTACTAAGTTAAATACCAAGAAATGATGACATATCAAGATGTAAATTACATATTAAAGATTTTACTACAAGCAGAAATAGCACTTGCTAAATTCCTGTGGGTTCTGATTCGGGACCAAGGCATTTCCTTACTGCAGGCTGAAAGGTAATGGAAGTAAAAAACAGTGTTCCCTCTCCTGAGGCAGTATTTTAGAGGTGAAGTGTAAGATGTTTTTTTGTGTGATGTGGCGATGGAAGCTTATTGAGTTGTGTAATCAATAAGATTGAAACCTCAGTAGACTTTCTTTATCACTAGCAGTAACTCTTACTCCAGTTCTCTCCTTAAACTAGAATGTAATTTTCTCTCGATACTGATACATTTCCTTATGAATCCCTTCCAACTTTAGATATTCCATGATTCTGTAATCTTTCTGTGTCTTTCTCTAATAGAGAAACACAAAAGATTGATGCTCTCCTTGGTTTTTCTTTTCCAAGCCTTAAACCTTAAATCAGTGAAACTGAAAAGAAGGAATAGATTATGATCAAGAATTTTGGAATACTGTTGTTCCTTGGAAGTAGTACCTGGCTTCCTGGAGATAAGTGTTTATTCCCTTACTTGCTAACTTGTTTGTTTTGTTGATCAGATGATTAGCCATGAGTCCAATGGAAAATTACTGTGTATTTATACTGAATAGAATAAAATCTCTTGCTGGGTCTTAAGCATGGTAAGAAAACTTAAACAATGTATCACAAATAATCCTGGCATGTGAAGCCTGTAAGAAACCTCCAATTCAGTTGTTCAAATTCTTGTACACTTGATTAATTCTTTGAGTGCTGAACAGAAAACTCAGATTTGCAGGTATGCATGCACTGGTTTCCTACATAAACATCCTTTGCTTCCTGATGGTGTTACCATCTTCATATCCAAATATATGTACAACTTGTCAACCACCATAAATCTTGGTGTAGTCCGGAGACATATGAATATCTTCAAATTGACTTTCTTCGGGTTATTAGATGAAATCCTACTTCTTGGTTAACTTCTAGATCTTATTTGTATTCTGTTCAGTGGCATTATATTTGCTGTAGGAGCAATTACAGTATAAAACTATAATTAAAAAAATAAAAATGCACTGGTTCCTGCTTCATATGTTCGCAGCTCAGCATCCACCTGTGTAGCGAAACTCTTCCATACCAAGCTTGGACTAAATCTAATCAGATTCAAGTAGTTTATTTTATTTATTTTTTTAACATAATAGTATGTTACCTGTTGTTTTGTTGCTTAATGTCCAGATAAAAATCCCAAAGTATGACAGCTAAGAATCCAGACAGAATGGTGCTCCCCCGACAATTTTCTTAGTGGGTGAACTTATGAATAGTGTCCTAGTTCTTGAGAACATGTTTTGTGCTAGTATTTTGCCCCTATAAAAATTGAGAATATTTTCTTGAAAGAATATTTTCTACATTATCTTTTTTACTGGTGTTCCATGATGGTAGGTTCCTGTAGGTGATAAACAGAGTCTTCAGCTCTTATAAGCTACTTACTGTGCTGATGACAGGGTTTCTGAATCCCAGCCCATGCTCATCTATGTGTTCAAGGAAATAACCATTTCAGTTATAGAACCACAAACCACTTCTCAATGTCTTGAAGCAGAGAAGCAGTGTGATAACTGAATTTCAGGAACTTTAGTTTTTTAAGGAATGGAAGAAGCAATGTTAAACAGAACTGAAACTTGTTATATTCATTTAATTCTCTAGGAAGTTTTTATGTAACTTGTCCAATTATATACAGTCAAACAAAACTCTTGTTTTGTATTGTTAGCAGTGGTTTTTAAATTGAAAATTAACATAAATCTTAAATATTATTAACTGTGTAAAAGTTAATTTTTTCACAATGCTAGGCAAGTGTTTGCATTTAAATGATCGGGACGTAATGCAGGATTCTGATTTCCAAGGGATTTTTCCTTCCTGACTATATGGACTGACTCTGTTCCCAATGCAAAATTACAATTTTTCAGGTTCTAAGCCTTGCTGAGGGTATGGAAAATTCACTAAGGAATTTCTTGAGCTGTGGGACCCTCTGCTATCAAGTAGCAGAGATCTGATGAGGTTCACAGCCTGGCTTGCTCAGATTCGTTTGAAGGAGGATCAGTGGTGATTGAATCTTAGTAAAAGGAATATGTGAGAACCTCTCTGTAATTTATAAATAAATTGATACCTTGGCTAAGACTTCTAGTGATCCCTTAGGAAATCAGGCCCAAATTCATTAAAAGTATTCAGGCACCTACTGCCTGTTAAATACCATTATATTTCTTTACAATATCATCACCGAAACCAAGGGAGTTGGGTTTGGGAATCTTTCCAAAGGCTTGGATCACAGGTATAAACTTCCCTTGACTTATTTCTTTTAGGTTTGTGTCATTGTTTCAGTTTTATTTTCAAATAAAGATAGATTAATTTGGTATGATGTATTGACAGGTATGTTCAAAGAATTAAATTATTGCAATTCTTTCAAAAATGCACTTGCAGATTCAGTTTGAGAAAAAAACATAAGTTTTCTCAAACTGCCGAAGTAGGAGGAGCTTCTAGCATAAAACTTGATTTTTTTTTTTAATTTTTTTTTTTTATGTTGAAATAAAAACATATATTTGTGTACATTTGGATCTGGAAGAGTTGAGTTTGTACAGTAAACACAAGATTTCCATGGCTTTTTCCACCGTGTTTGTTTAAAAATGCACATAGTCTTGAAGGAATTTAGAACATTCCCAAAGCTGGGTTAAAAAATATTCGGAGGCACTTAAAACTATGAAGTTTAAAAATACAAAGTTTCCATTTGTACTACTGTAAACGTGTAATTAAATCCAATCTCAAGTTGTACAATTCCGAGAATATTGAACATCCACGCTTGCCTCAAGTCTGTCTAGTGGGCTATATTGCCCACAATTAAACAGATGAATGCACAGATAAGGACAGGCATCCTTCCAAACAGTTCTAGCTATATTTAGCAAATTCTTCTCATTTCCATCTATGTAGGAGGATAGTGATGTTGATAACTTTAACATTGGCCAGTAGAACTGTGAGTATCTTAAGCCCTGTCCTACGAGATGTTTTACTCTCCCATATTTTTTTGACCTTGTATTCTCTCCTGTGGATTAAATATTTTTATGTGCAAAGTTGAGAAGTTGGCTTCATGTTCTCCATCTGAATTTAGAAATAAGTAGAAGCTAATTCTTTGTGCTACAAAGGAATAGGAAGAAATTTTCAGAAGTTAGATGTTCTGAAATTTATGAAAGATACAATCAAGGCAGGGGAGACAATACAAAAAAATTGCCTTTTTATAGAAACTAAAGCTATAGATTCTGTAATTTTTTACCTCATGTATCAATATTTGAAGGACTGCAATACCTCTTGCTAAAATGCAATATGCTTTCTATGTAGCATTACCTCTAGAAAATACTGAATTCACAGTTTATCTATACTTCTTAATTGATACTTGCATTCCCCTGTCATAAACTTGTGTATTATCCAAATATGTATTAAAGCTGATGCTGTAGCTGGAAGGCTTGAAAGGTGCAGTCGAATTCACAGTACACTCTGCATAATTTTCCTAAATAGATGCCTATCTTCAATTCAGAGGAATAAGAATAGCTATTTAATCTTGCTTGCAGTAGGGAGACCTTGTAACTGGAAGGTTTGGAAAGTAACTGGTGTGAATTCTCCCCTGCCCCTTTTTTTGTTTTCCTTTTTTTTTTTTTTCAATTGGGAAAGACAATTACTCCAAGGTCTCATCCACCAGAAACCAGAAAAAGATTATACACAAGTCTTCATGAAGTTAATGTCTTTCCTTCTTATAGAGAATGATCTGTTGTTGTTGAACTTGCCACATTGTTCAGCAGTGTCAAAACAAGATGCAAAAACTTCATGTTGTCATGAATCTTAAAGAAATAGAGCACTGAGTGGAAAAGGTTGGGAACTAGAGGAACAGAAAACAAGTTGGAGCAAGTGAAATCATAAAGACTTGTCGGCCAAGTACCTGGCTTTGGTATTTTTAGGGGAACAAAGTAATATATAGTAGTTACATCTTGAAGGATAAACTAAACTGCCAGTGTGTTACATTGTTCCTGTGTCATCACAGAATCCTGAGCTGTAGGCTAAGCAAATGATTTCACACTGAAACTTCCACTGAAGTTTAGCTGTGTGGGCTTTCCTTTGAGTCTGGACAGCTCTGCTGTTCTTCTGCCTTTTAAGCATCTTTTACATAATGTCAGCTTCCTGAGAGCTGATCATTCTGATGGTGAAAAATTTCTCCATACTTCAGCTTATTTATTTGTGTTTTTTATTTAGCCCGCTCATATTGATTTGGTTTGGTTTTGCAGTGACTGCGTGCTCACGCGCTCTCTCTCTGAGAATTGCATGTTTAATATATATATATAGTAAGGACAGTTCTACCTCCTTTCAGCCTGTGTTTTGCTGGGCCAAATAATCCAAACTCTTACTTGCTCATAAAATGGACAGTCTATTTCCAGGCACTTTCATTGGTTCATATTTTTGCTGAGTCAATCTTTCTCTAATACAGATCTCTGGAATATCACACAGAGTTCCAAATGCAGTTCTTCTGTTGTCACATACACTGGTATTGGCAATTTCCTCCTTCTACTGAAAACAGTTCATGGTTAGGTTTTAGGATTAGGTTGTCTTTTCTCACATACAGCTCTCACCGTTCTCGTGTAGTTGACTAGTACTTTTGTTTTTTCTTTCTCTGCTGAAGACATCCAGGTTAGTTCTACAGTTTCTAAGCTTAGTAAAAATGTATGCATCTTATGAAAGAAATCTTTGGGTTCACGGGTACAATCTAATATAGTGTGGTTTGTTGGTTTTTTCCATCAGACTTGATGGAGGGACTTGTATAACGAACCAGAGAGCAGAGATTGAGCAATAGCGTAGATAAATAGGGAATATTCCAACTAACACTCAAAATAACTAATCATTATCTAAGAGGGAGTATGCTCTGCTCCTCTTCTCAGTACTGTGACATTTCTCTTTGAGGGAGAGAGGTTTGTAGTAACACAAACCATTTCAGGACACTGTGTCTAAAAAGGGGGAGAGATTTCTGTGAGCTAGGAGACTGCACAGGGAGTGTTGAAAGAGCGCTCATGTGCTAGCCAGAGAACAGAGATTGAGGTTGTCTTCCCCATCAGCAGATGGGTGTTACTTGAACTGAGAGAGCAGCAAAAATTGGCAATAGTCATTTCAGGCATAAATAAGACTACACGTGACTTTTTATTGGTTTTCTCCCTTGTGCTACAGGCTTACTGCCTGTGTGATAATGAGTAAATATGCTGCATTTTGGAAGTGCTCTGTTTTACTTTATTAAACAAATCGGGTACTGATCCCTCTGATGAAAGAACTTACAGGTGCCAAACACAGATGTGTATGTTTCAGTGATGTAACTGGGAAAAGGAGCCCATAGGATGGAGATTTAGGGTATGTGTGATTGTGCTTTGTGGCTCCATCAGTGGTGCAGGAAGCAAGGCCTGTGAGAGAAGCCTTATAGCCCTTGAGAGGCTTAAAAAAAGTAATCTAGGCTGTAGTTTGTCATGGTGCCACAAAAGAAGGGAAAGACTAGTATGAATTACAGAATAAACACAGCTATTTCTTGTGAAAAGAGGCTGAAGTCTAGCAGAAAGCAGTTGGTGTCACAAAGGAAAGAGTGATGTTTTTAATTTTATTCTTGATTTTATTTTCTTTTGGTGTTGTAAAAGTTTCAAAACCCGTAATACAGGTATGTCTGTTAAAGAACAGAACTATTGTTTCAGGAGACCAACTTTGGAACTGTAATCTGTAGGAAAAGTCCTGGTCTTAGGAGAGTGTCTGACTCTGGTTAAATTCAAAGGATAAGTGACGTAGAGATCTCAGAAGCTTTACTGTCTGCATAGTAGCTCAATTAAGAAAACTAGAATTTCATGTAGTGTCTGTTTTAAGTGAGCTTTTTACTGTCTGTACATCTATTAAGTATAACTGCATGTACTCATGTAACTGCTATACAAAAAATATAATTATTTTGGTTGCTGTTTTGAGATTGATGTGAATGGAATCGATGCCAGTTACTTTTCAGATGCCTTCAGTAATGAAAAGCAATATTGACCAACCTTATCTTACTTGTGTCAAACAGATCACAAGACCCTTATATACACACCATTTGACCTTGTAGGATGTTCTTCAAAGAACTGGCAGGCTTAGCATGTCACTTTTTTCTCACTTGAAGAAATTAAATCTAATTAGGAGGATCCTGCTAATACAATGTAGATACAGATTACGGGTGCACACAGTGTGTGGAGAGTCCAGAATGAAAATAGCTATAATGAGGAAGGGGGGGGTGGGGGGAGACTCTGAAATAGGCTGGCTTATTTTAGAGTACAAGATTGATAATTTAGTGACTTCAGTAGCTGCATGGATATAAAATATTTACAGCAAGTTGGAGAATTCTAATGGGAGGGGAAAAAAAAATCTCTTAAGGCATTTTCTTCTAGAGAATATAAAATGAGAATGAAATTATGCACAAATATTACAGTTACAGAGTTTCAGTATTAGTGATTAACCACTTAATATTAATTTATCTTTTCTTCACACAGGTGTAGTTTGGTTGAATACATAGGAATTACATATGTGTTTTAAGAGGAGACTCATGAAGAGAATTGACTTCTCCTTGGGAAATCTTTGACATTTCACTGTCTGTTACCATTGTCCTTCTTACAGCAAATGTCACTTGAGACTTTTGTAATAAAGAACCAAAAAATATGCTTGTGCCTTCTTGTCATTTCACATGAAATCAAATGACTGAATTCTGATGGAAATCTCAAGAGTTTATACAGGTTTCTCCCAGTTCCACCTCAGAATAACTGCTTGCATGTGTTTTTGAGGCAAGGAATGTTAATAGTATATTCTTTGTGAGAAACTAATTATTTAAAATATCTTTGACACTATGACATGGAAAGTAACTTAGTGTGTGTATACAGCAATAAGGTAAAATCCAACCAGTTTGAAGTATGTATAGAATGCAGGAGTGAAAAATGTATGCCCGTTCTGTGTGTCCTTGTGTGACTAGGGAATTTAGAGCAGTCACTGGAAGATGAAGGAATCCAGCTCTCTGCATTATTGGACCCAGAGGCCATACTGTGTCATTACTAATGCATGCAAGCATGTTCAATAAATTTCATGGTTATACATCTCATTGTCATTTTCAGAGCTCAATGATTTAAGCAGCTCCCACTGATGAAGAATACTACAACAGGCAGCACAGCCTAATACGCTGATAGGTACAAAGCAGAGAAATCTTATTTCAATCAAAAACTGAGAAAACAACCTACTGTAAGGGTGACCTGAACACAGGAGCGAGTTGCCTGGAGAGGTTGGGGAGATTATGTTCCTGGAGATTTTCAGAAACTGACTGGAAAAGATCCTGAGTGACTTACTCAAATTAACTCTGCCTTGCATCAGGGAATTGTACTATGTGATCTCTAGCATCCTTTCCAACCTCAATCATTCTGTGTGATTCTGTGAAAATGAGATGGTTAATAATCAAATGTTCTTCAAATTATTCTATCTTCTACAAGAAGAAGCAAAGTTGAAGGGATCCTGATGGTGCAAAGGGATGAAAGTTTCAGGGATGCAGGATGATCCCCCTTTACATTTCTCACCAATGAATATAAGCCATGCCTCAATCTCCCAGCATGGGCATGGGTGTGAAGGGAGCGCTGGATGGACAGAGCTGTGGGTGAGGCTGGCATGTGGCTGCAGTTCTGAGGGTACCGTTAGCATATGCATTTATGGAACTCTGCTTTGTTGGTTTGTTTTTTTTTTTAACTAACTCATTTGTATGCATTTAAATTAACATTTAACTTCTGCCTTTAGTGAAATAAAGAATGTTAAATGGTTTATTTAAAATGAAAGGCTTCCACTATCACTTTATACAGTTGACTTGAAAGTATATTGAGTTTTGGCTTTTCTAGTAGATACATGTTTCTTCCTTTATCTTGTTTGTTTCTATCTTGTATTTTGTGCTTTGTGAGTAATACTTGCAATTACTTTTCTACAATACCACGTTAGTAACGGCAGCAGGAAGCCATAGTTAGCTCAGCTGGAACATTTTGGCCTCTAGAGTTCTTATTATTGCATTCAGAGTAAAATAACTACCTGCTTATCTTTGTGGTATTTTGATTCCCTTCTTCCTCTCATTCCCTTTTCTTGTTCAGTATTGCTTTATTGGTTAGACTTAAGACAGATGGTAGGAATAGTAAACCTAAGTTGATTGTAACAGATACTGCCTGACATTGGCATGTCTGTAACTACAAAGATGAAAACAATGGGCAGTAAATATTTTGGAAAAGCTGAAAGAAGTTACTAAAATAATTCATTATTGTCCTGCTGTTAGATTGGATCAACAAAGTGAAAATAATCTCCATTTATTTACTCACATTTTTGAAAAGCATCAGAATTGCTGTGATGCATATTGAGCTGTATTTCTGCTCACTGCTTTTTCTTGACATATTTAATGTTACCTGTGACTTTCATCAATACAGTCTTGCTTTTGAGAATGTGGTATTGGGGCACAGTCGTGGTACCAGGGATCTGTGCTTGGTTTTCACCTCTACAACTGGTCTACATTTGAAGCACCTTGAGGACATATTTGTAATATTAAAATAAAGGTGCTTAGCCTTTGTTTAAAATCTTGTCTCTTTGGAACTAGGTTACCTAATGAGTATGTTTTACTGATCTCAGGGGTACAAAGCCTGAGCTGTTAAATCTGTGGCAGCAAAACAAAACAATTTTTGAACCAAGTCCTCATTTTCAGCATCAATAAAAGTCATGCCCTTGTCAGCTGCCGCTGGTTCAACATAAGGTTCCAGTCAGAACTGGCTGCATTAGAGCTGTTCTTTAAGAGACCTTCACCCTTTACTGTGTTTGGAACTCCTAATATGATGGGTCTTCTGAATGTTTAGAAGAGACTTCAGATAGTCCTTACTGTAGTTGTGCAGAGTTTATACTCGTTAGTTCTTGGTAACTGATCTGGCAGAAAGTTTGTTGAAGCACATGATACGCCATTAGATGAAGTGGGTTTTTTCCATCATTTCTTCTCTCTTCAGTGTTGTGTGTTAAGCCATGATACTTGGCAAGTTCAAAGTACAACTCCACTTGTATTGCTTCTGTAGTTTCAATGTTGGCTTGGTTCCTCAGAAATGCAGACCTTCTGGGACCTGGAGTTTGGCAGACTAAACTTTTTAAACAAGGTTGTAAATGAAGACTGGAAATCTTTTTCTCTTGTTCTGCTGCTTGGTTTACCTAGTGATTTGCTGAGATGTACTGTACACAGATATCCAAAATCACATTACATCTACACCCCTTGCAATTTTCAGAGTATATTATTGCAAAAAGTTAGGGATTTGTGTTTAATAGCAGGTGATTGTTCTCATCACGAATTGCTCTAGTGTGGTCTTTTTACAGTGCATATGCCATACGCTTGAATTTATCTTCCCTGTGTCAGATGCTGAACAGTGGTTAGTTTTTAATCAAGGGAAAGTTACTGGAATGTGGGACATACTTTTTGAGCTGTTGCTCAAAAGTAATAAATTACAGACAATTATTTCTTTCTGAAATCTTCCTAGGTGCTACAGGCATGTATAAGTAGTAGAGTACCCAGATTTGTAACTCAGGTGACATCTTGATTTATACTGAAAACATAAAACAGCTTGCCATTCAGTTTTTGATTTTCTTAATTAGTAAGATTCTTAATGGTAATATTTTTATTTATTTTATTTTTCCTTTTTTTGAAGGTGTGGGTGCTTTTAAAATGGGTTATATGGAGATTCCATACTTATTTAAAATAATTCCAGAAGAGTCAATTTTGGATTTGGTGGAATGTTTTAAAACTTAATGGAGTGGCATTTAGTAAGTGGCATTTAAAAAAATCTGTAATATCACCCCACTGATATATGTTTAATATTATTTCTGATTGTTATCACTGTTTATATTTCTTTTTGGTATGGGGAAGTTGCTTGTTTGTTTGTTTAAATTTTAGCAGGGTGAACAATGGCAGGATTTTGCTTCTGACCTCTGGATTGAGCTGCTCAGCAGGCAAAGTCTGAATTGCTAATAAAAATGAAACTTTTGAGTAAAATTCTTGCCTGAGGTTGGATTTGTACTGACTCAACACATTTCTTATGATTCTACCATCTCCCTCGTTGCTTCTGGAACAACATGACCCCTTTAATGACATTTTATTTTGTGACAAACTGAACTTCCATGTACGTGCTCCCCTTGCAAGTATGTCTCATGGCTGTGATCAGGTTTCTCCTTTGTTCTGCAGTACTTAAAAGTGTTTACTTATCAGATTTGAAGATAAATAAAGCATCCTGTTTACTAATTAGATAAATTTTCATCAAGTGTCATCCTAATGTCCTTGGAATTATTGTATTAAGACACAGTGTTGCCTTATAACTTGTCTATTATGAAATGAAACAAAAACTACCATGGAAGGTGAAGACACACGTAGAGAATACATGGTTTTTGTAAGGCAGCCAAATGCTGACTGGCTTACAAGAATAGGGGGAAAAAAAACCCCAAAGTCTTCCTTCATAAAAGCAGTCTGCAAAAACAAGCTGTCTGTGTGCATGGTTTTTTTAGGTCTCTTAAAAAAAATAAATCTCTGATACCAAAAAAAAAAAATTTTTCCTATTGAATGCAGAAAGATCTTTTATGGGTCTGAGCGTTTGTTAGATTTTACTGGTGTTAGTGGGTTCAGGCTGGGCCTTCTATGTGAGCACTCTTCACTGAGCACTGAAAATAACCAAAAAAACCAAAGAAAAAGAAATCTGACAAAACCAACAAAACAAACAAACAACAAAAAAAACCACAACCAAAACCAAGTCCTCATTCTTTAATATATTGCTTACTTAATTCACTGGTGTTAGGGGATCCCCTCTGTCATTGTGACTGTCCTACAGATCCAGTCTAGCCAGCAGTAGAAGCATTAATGGCCAGTGGTGCTTTGGCATTGTAGTGGCATAGCTATACTTGGGCATATATATCTGTGTCTTGCCCAATATGTAGTGATAATTAAGAGTTATATGTTACCACCGTTCAAGTATCTTGCTTCCTTTTTTATTTTTTTGAACTTTAGAAATTCTGTTGAGGAATCAGGGATTTTTTATTTTCTCTTTTTTTTATTTTCTGTTTTTAGATTTTAACATCAGAATAAAATTTATCCTCTTCTCTCTTGTGACCCCGGTGCTGCTAGCTCTTGGGGTTCTATGTTCAATGAAGGTGTGATTTCAACTTGCAGTGTATGTATGGAATCAGATGTATTTATTTCTTGTTTGGAACCAAAGGTAAAACAGTTGGGAATTTCTGACTTCTGGAGTTAAAATAAACATACAGAACAGTTCGATCAAGACTAGGAAAAATGTAGCCCAAGACAGTGTTTGTGTTCCCTGGGAATGAACACTTTGTGTTATAGTTAATTTGAAAAATTCTTCAGTTACCCTGGAGCTTCAAGTATATATGTTTTCTGTGAAAATATCCTTGTATGTATGTAACAAGTGTTAAATCATTGAGATCAAGTGTATGATCGAGGAAAAAAAAAAAAACTTAAGCAAAGAGATAATAAGGAGAAGCATCTTGGCTACATTGCATCTTGTTGCTCTGCAGTTAAAATAAATGACTTTTGCATTTTGTGATCCAGAGATTTCAGTAGTAACTTGTCCAAATACTAGAGCATTCAAACCTGATAAGAAATTTCTGCCATGAACTTTGATTTTTAGGAACTAGAGGTGGATGAAAATCTTGACTTAGTTGTTCTGCACTAAGGAAAGCAGCGCGGTTTGGGCAAGTGTTTGGGCTGTGAAGCTGGCCATAGAATTGTTCCATTACTCAGGTCAACAAGACATTAGTCATGTAAGTTACAGAGTTTCTATTCAGAGTTTGATTTGTCTCTTATGTTTTTCAGGGATATCCATAACTTCAAGCTGTGATTTATGAACAAGGGAAGGGGCCTAACAACTCGCCTGAAAGGGTGGTAAGAGTTGTTAAATTTCTTTCTTTTATTAAATACACATGTTCATGTCTAGGAAATCTAGAAAGCAAAACAGTTACCAGTTTAATCCTTCTTGCTATTTACTGTTCCAGAGAGTCTCACAATTGTCATTCTTTAGCCAACAATAAAGTGATGAAAGACTATATTCATTTTATAGTAATGGTCTTCAGTGGCCCTTTTCTCTAACAGTAGGACTATTGAACTGAGTATGGGTAAAATATGCAAGAGTTTGAATTGGTCTACTTGGAATAGCAAACCACCATATAAAACCAGATGCCTGTATAATAAAAATGTAGAATAATTAACTTCATATAATTTAATAATAAAGCTTCCAAAACTTCATAAATGGGCCTTTTCAAAATGCTTTGTTTTGCTGTTGTCCTGCTTTTACACAAGAGGTGAACTGACATCCCCCCACCTGCCAGCTCTCAGCATCTCTCAAGTTTTGTGTTCAGTTATTCCATCAGTCTTGATGTGAGGTTGTTCTCCGCGCTCTCTCTTGCTGGTGTCTGTGGCACATGAATGTAGCGCAGGTATAAATTCAGTGGTTATCTGCTTGTGTGATGGGATGCATGGCTCTCTGCAGCATCTGACGCTTCTGCTACCTTACTGGTTTTAAGTGAAGCGTCCTTGTCAGAACAGTGCAGTCAGCATAGGAAAAGACCAAGCAGGTTTATTAATTTATACGACTTTTGATGACTTGGGAAGTCATTCCTGAGAACTATCCAGACAGAAGTTTTCTTGCACAAGGAAAAGCCATCTACATTCGGATAAAGAAGCATAATTTAAAAACAGTTGGTCTTTTAAATGACTAATACTAGAAGACAGCTGTACTTGATGAATGAATGAAATGACTGAATAATTCAAACTTTCAAAAGCTTTAATTTTCTAATTTAACTTCTTTTAACAGTCTCTTTCTAACTTTGTTTTAGGGAAAGTAGAATTTTGGGTGAAAGATGGGAATACAGTTTACACAGTACAAGCAAAACTGAAAGTTACTACTTCTTAATTTTCTCCCATCTTCTACATTGTTTAGGTTTCTTAGATTTTTCACTGTAACTGTCATCCTGAGGTGAAATTTGTAGTATTTAGAGCAAAAGAAAATAACTGTAGGAGTGAAAAGGAAGAAAGTGACAGGACCTAGAAGTTGTTATTTCTTACCAAACAGCCCCACTACTTGTTCAAAATTAGGAAAAAAGTGTCAGGCAATCAAAGGAGATGATGTTTGTGGATACATCAGCAACTTACTATTATTATGCAGCATATTTGTGAACTAAAGGAATGTACAATTTTGCAAATGTTGCTGATCCTTCTACACTGAAGAAAGAGTAGTAATTGTGGTATCATCACCAAAGATATTTGTCACAGAGTTCATGACTAAGACTGATTTGCTTGTTTCAGAAGTGAGGTACGCTCTGTACTCGTTTTAAAGAGTATGTCATCCTTAATCAGGAGTGCCATACATTTTCAGAATGATGGTGCTTTCAATTTATTGCTTGTCAGCCCTGAAGAATGCTGGTTAGTTCCTTTACGAGTGCAACTCATTGGCTGAGTCTGCTCACTTAGAAAATAATTTTAGCTTCATTTTGATTGGCTATTGGTTTGTGGCTTTCAAAGATAAAATAGAATTGCGCTTTTTGTGTGTGTGTGATAGACATCTAGATGGAAAATCTAAATGGCTTCAACTTTTCAGAACTACTCGTACTCCCACTGAGGTCAGCAGTAGAATTTCTGTGGCTTTCAGTGGGAGTAACATTATACAGTCTGAATGTGAAGACTTTTCCTCTTCTTTTAAAACCCACTCATTATAGTCTGCTATAGAAAAGCATTATTAAAAAAAAAAAAATGAAAAAAACATGATGAAAAAATGAAAGAAACATTATGAAAAAACATTTCCTAAGTAGGAGGAAGAAGTTTTAACCATTTCTGTTATACTAACATATTGATTTTTAATTTTTTTTTTTGTTAAATACCTACAGCTCTGAAAATGATTGCACCATAAGAATGGTTTATCTATTATTGTGTTGCTTATATCATTCAGTGTGTTTTATTATATGGAATATGTCTAAAGAGGTAGATCGCTTTCTCATGAGGCAAGCTGGAAAACTGCAGGATAACTGCGTACTGGAGTAATGGTAGACATGGCCTGAAGTCTACAGTTGCAGATATCACTGGTCATCTAACAGGGAATCTAGAGCAGGGCAAAAGCATGCAATTCCATGAATAGGTGGGAAGTTTTCAAAACTCTGTTAGTTCTGAACTCTTAATAAAAGCTTAATGTAATATTATTAGTGGTATTTTCATGGATGTAATTTAAGAATAAGATGAACTATTTTTTCAAAGGTGAGCATTTAAAAAATAAGATACTTTTTTTCTCTATACAATAACTTAAGAATTACACAGACACACACACACCCCAACAATGGTGTTACAAGTGAATTTGGCGTAACAGCTTCTAGACAGTGTTTGCCCAGAAATGATTTGTGAAACATGAAAAACTGCCTTTTCAGAAATTATTACTGCACAGATATTTTCAGAACCATGTTTGTGTATTAAATGGTCAGTTTTGATTCTAATGTTCAAAATAGTGTTGACTGGATTTGAAACTGCTTCCAGGTTGACAGATTTCAGACCTGAGCCATCTAAAACATATGTTTTTTGTCTGCTATAAACATTTTTCCCTTGTAATTATTTTTTTTCCTCTAATTCATTGCTTGTAGATTAATGTCTGCTTATTTTGGGTTTCTACTAACTTTTCTAGAACAATCAAGAATGATGAATTAATCTTGTTTAATTGATGGATTGCTCTAGATTATTAAAACTCCTACTTAATATGCTTGCTATTTCTTGCCAGGAAGCTATTTAAAAAAAAAAAAAAAAGTCTGTAGTTTAGTTTATAATAAAATTAATTCTTGGGCACATCAGATTCTTTGTGACACTCGGGAAGTACAAGATACAACTCAAATGACACAAAGACGGCAATTTGATTTATTAACATTTGCAGCATAAACAAGTCTGAGCTAAGTAATATTAGAAAGGAATTTCCTTTCCAAGGAATTTCATGGTAGTGTATATTGTATGTAGTTGTTAGTGACTTTTCCTATGCAGCTCTTGGAAATGATTTTTTTCTGGTTTATCTGACATCAAGTTTATTTATCATGAATTTGAATATTGTCTCTGCATGATGTAATTTACAAACTAAGTCGGATGACTTACTCCGTGTTTTATACCTGAGGATTTACCTCTATGTGATTATCTTCAACTAAAGATCATACAAGCCTTTCAGAATGGCTGATATGTCCTGATTTTTGCCTTCATTATTGTCCACACCATTCTAGTGCCTTTGGTGTTGTTAAATGGATTTAAAAAGGAATGTTGGATTCTTATGTACAATACAGATGGATTTAATTTCATGCATTTCTGATCGTCTCATTTGAAATAATTTCATAATTCCTCAATAAAAATCATTACTAGCTTGAAAATGTGGGGAATTTGCCTTTGTGCTGCTTGTGATCTGGTTGTGGTCTGTTGGTGATGATGTGGTCCAGGCAGCTGAAGAGCTGAACACCTTCCGTTAACCTGTATGAGGCCTGGGTTGGGAGCCACTGTGGTGGTGAAAGTTGCTGCCTTATGTGCTTGGGTCTCCTCCTAATAATGCTGATGGAAACAAGAGCAATCTGGATGCTCTTTAGCAATGGCAGAGGCTGGGGCCTTTTTCGTTCCTCCAGTTCACTGTTTGTGCAGCTACCTATCCACTAACACGAGACAGGTTGTATTACTACAAATAATTTTTTTATGGTTTGATCAGGTAGGGTTTAATAAACTACAATGCAGTTTAGGGAGCATCAGAACTACTGGAGTACTGATTATCAAATTACTTTGTGTTACATAGAACCTGCTTATTAGCAGGTTATTACCTTGCCGAAAGTACTTACCTGTCTGAAATAATATTTCATTGAATTTCCTGAATAAGGTTGACCTTAAAAGTGGACTTTCACATAGCTGATGTCTGCGTGGTATTTTATTATGTGTCTTCTTGCTTTCTAGGTGATTCTTCAGAGAAAACTTGCTTGATCTAAAATGCATTAGTGTTCAAAATTTGTATGCTTTTCTGGACCCAAAAGACTGGTAATTGGTAGATGGTATATGAATGTAGAAACATGCTAATAGACACCTATCAAAAGGAGTTGTCATCTTTGCACACATTAGTATCGAAAACAAACGTAACTTCTGATCCTTAAGCGCTGTGAGCACTTCCATTCTGGTTAAACCTACAGTGTAACTCCTCTGTGAGATCTTTGCTGGCATATTGCCTGAAGCCATACTGAATTTTCTCATGTTGATCCAATTGGAAGATTAAATTTAGGATTTAATCTGTACTTCCATAGCAGGAGTCTTGGTAAGCCTTCTTAGTATTCATTCAGTGTTCTTGGAAACATCTCTGGCAATACTGGAGTAGTATTGGTATGGTCTATTAAAACTACAGTGAATAAAACTTTTAAGACCCAATCTCTTGATTTACATTTCTTATAGCAACATCTAATAGAATTGGCAAGTCATAAATGTTAGACAAATTTTATCCTTTCATTTAGATCCATTAAAGCCCCTTCCAAGCTGATAAAACAAACTTAGATGATGAAAAGAATTAAAAAATAAATATAAAGCATTATCTTAGGAGTACCTTACCAGTACCTGCTCCTTAGTGTGCCCCAGCTCAGAAATGCACTGTATTCAGTTAACTTCAAATTGCAGAACAGAAACACGTGCAGGAGAAATTCAGCCTTTTCAACTGCTGCACTGAGTCATGGTGACTGTTTTTAAGTGTTTCTTTCTTCAGGTGCTAAAACGTGTGCTTTATAAAATAGGACATTTTGAATGCTCTAGTATTTGGACAGGTTACTACTGAAATCTCTGGATCACAAAATGCAGAAATGTCTCCCTGCCTCTATATATTTTGTATACTTTGTTGGAATCGTCTTCAACAGGGGATGTGCATGGAACAAGACTTCCAAAACTGACTTGCCAACTTTGCTGTAGAAAGTTGTTGAAAATTGTCAGTAAGAGTTTATTATATAATGGGTTTATTATATAAGGGTCTTCCTATTTAAAAACCTGATGACTGTTAAATTTTCAAATATGCTCTTGAAATACCTACATAGTAATATCCAGAGTGTTTAACAAAACAATCACCTTTGCCTCTTAGCTTTCAAGCTGCATTTTCCCTCCACCTGGAGGGTTATGCTTGAACAAGTGCGGAGATGCATTGTGCCATGCGAGTTCTGAGAGGGCTGGTTTCCCTCAAACAGTGCCTTCAGAAACAGAAGGGAAATACAGCCTGATGTGTCTCTGTAGCTAAAAGCATCGTTTGTTTCTCCTCTCCTTCCTGAGTGGAATTCCAGTCGTTGTTACAGCTTTAGCATCGCCCACATCAGTAGAAAGGGAGACTTTGTTTCTTGCAACTGCTACCTACTGTTGCAAAGATGGAGCTCAGGCATTTTTGACTGGGGATATGAGGGCCTATTTATCTCATTAAAATGATCATTAGCGCATACTTATATTGACATTATCTTCAAAATCTTCCTTCTAATTAAATTGTATGGTAATTCTTTTGCTTTCCTGAAGTGTTTTCTTTCTCCATAAGATAGCTGTAGAGAACCAGAATTGATACTTACCTCAATTTGCTGCATGACGGAAGATTGAATTCCTAACGCTGTAATGGACTGCAGCACTTCTTGCTCTGAGAAATTCTCTTGGCATTAGGCATTTGTGAAAATATCTGCTGGTATTTTTGTCAAGTTTCACTATATGCATGTGTGAGATGTTATTTTGGCACAAAGATGTAACAAATTAGTTGGTAACAGAGATAAAACTTTCAGCATTCTTGGAGGAGGTTTGGATTTGCTTTGGTAGTTGCACATCATTCGGTGGGTATTTATAGATGCAGAGGGCAGCACAGAAGCTAGATGCTTTCCAGCACGTGTTAATGCAATAGTATATCTTTCAGGAAGCTTTTTATGGAGCTGAGTTTGGAAATATGTTTGGAAACAGCCTTGTCACACATGTCATCAAGGTCAGAAGGGAAAGAAAGGCTTACAACAGTTTAACTCACGTTTTCTGAATGGAGCATAGAATGTTTAGTGTTTGCTAACTAGTAAACTAGTCTCTTCATGCCTCTTTAGCAGTTCTGCAGTGGAAATGACTTGGTTTCTCCTGGTCTGTGAAATGTCAGCTTGCATTGCTGTTGGGGACTTGAACGTTGAACTCACAGGGGACATACTTGCTAACACCCACTGATGCTGGATTGTGAATCTGAAGTGTTAAAAGCGATATCAGATGAAAGCCTGGAGTGCACAGTGTGGAAGAATCCACAAGTGAGGTTGGGAGTGTGGTGTCTGTGCTTGGAAATGCTCTACTTGTTGATGTAATGGAGAGCAGGGATTAATTCACCCTCTCTGTTTATAGACAATGGAGGCTTTTTTTGACATAGCTGTAGTGCTTTGGAAGGGCCTCTTCCAACTGTAGTATTGACTTTATCATGCTTTGCTACAATCAGCTCTAAAGAAATGAGCAGAGTTGGTTTCATGTTCTAGCAGTTGAGTGGTATGTGGTGAATACCAGCTTATTCCTTTGAGTCCTGGCTCAAACACCTTTGAATTTCAAATAAACATCAACTGCAAAATACTTGTTTTGCTGAGCACTGGACCCGTGTAACACCATCGTAAGATATTTCTGTGTTTAGAAATTCAAGCTTATTACTTACAGTTTTGGGAAACTGCCATGTGTGTTGGTAGCACTCACTCGTTAAAACAAAATCTATTATACATCAGTTAGGCTACTCTTAGGGCCCCAGATCTATAGGTATACAGCCTTACCAAAAGCAGACTTAATGTAATAATCTGTGTGTGCCACTGCCATTGTAGGATAAATGCTGCTTTGTGTTCATTTTTTAACCAAGAAAAACTCTACTGATTTATTGGCTTTATTCCAGAGTTAAACCACTGTAAAAGCACATTGCTGCTGTGTAAACACTTCCTGCCAGCAGGTGGAAATATATATTCAACTCATCCCTTGACTTATTTCTGTCTTTGGCTGACTGATGTCTCTCTTCCAGTCACTGAAACTGAGGGGTTTTGAAAATTTGCAACATAATGGATGGTACTGTAAAATTTACAAGTTCTCATTTATGGATACCTAACTATCTTGGACCTGTCAGGTGTTCCATCTCTGTGCTGTAGCATTATCTTCAATCCTTCTTACATGGTGATGTGTTAAATAAAAAGCAGTAATTGTTTCAAACAAACACAAGCAATATCTTTCCTATTAATTTCTGTGTCTACGGAAGTGGTAAATATTTTTGAAGTATTAAAGGCTGATATTTTCCTGTTCAAAATACTTACTAGCAGTAATGGTCCTCACCTGAATCAAAGGAAAAAAATGGAAAAGAACAATGTGCCATCTAGAACCAGAGAAGCAGATGACCACGGGAGGATGATATTTTTGTCTGTCTGATGTTAGTAAATTCAAACTGTATATTGAGGCAGATTAGGAAAGGAGCTTATGTTGCAAAGGTGAGACTCAGCTGTTCCTTCTTGGCTTCCCTCCTATTGTCAATGCCACTACCGAAAGAAATATTGCTCTGTGTGGGGAAGTTACTATGAAATAAGATGTGATGTGAATTTACATTCTTTCACTGTTCACTGGACTTTCTTCAGTGAGAGGTAAAGGTAAGGACAGTTTTGAAAATTGAGAAGGCCAGCTTGCAGTTTTTGGGGGGGTTAAGAATGTTGTGGGGGAAACAAACTCACTGCTTTCTCTATGTAGGGAAGGTTGTAGGTATTTGTACAGTGATTTTGTGAGTAAAATTTTGGCCAGTTACAGTTAGTTGTGGCAGTAATAGTGGAAAAAGGGCATGCATACTTTTGGGGCCAAAAAGTTGCTACTGTTTAACAAATGATAAAACTTTTTGCTCTAAGTTTTCATCTTTTTTCATGCCAATACTTCCTTAATTTTCAGGAACTAAACAGTTTAATCCCTAAATTTTTCAGCTAGTTCAGGTGAGCAAAATTAGTGCTGCCTGGTTGTCAGGTTCTGTTTTATTTGGTGTAATAAATGACCAAAGCAGCTTCCTTTTTGGTGAAGCTATCATGCAAGTGCATACAGACAAGATAAAGAAAAGAAGAAGCACTTTATAGAGTGGTGAGTGTTCTGGGAATCCTTTAGTATTGGAAACTCTCACATGTCAATCCTCATTCTCGGCCCTGAAATTTGACTCTTTTAGCAGTGATTTAGAAGAAATAAGGAGCTTTTACAAAGATGACTACAGGCAAAGCTATCTATAATAAAATTACCACAAAACTTAACTTGTTTTGATCTGTAGATCCTGAATTAACTGCCTGTAGTAAATGGTGCTATTGTTCTTTTGCTATTGTCTTCAGAAATCGTTTTCAGAAACGTGTGGGCTTTTAGTAGTTACATGTGATCTCTTAAACAGAAACCGGAGAGTCCAGACTTTATGAAAGACAGGAGTATCAGAACAATGTGCTGTAATACCCACTACAGCTAACTAAAAGCTGTAAACTATAGGTAAGTTAGCTATTGTAGGTTTCTGAAATTATTTTCTGTGGTATGCATTTCTGTGTTTGGCCTTGGAACTGTTGCAGTGCGGTAAATATACCTGTGTTGGAGCACTAATCGTGTACAGGATGGTCTGAGTTTGTAGTTAACACAAAGCTGCTTTAGCTTTTTCATGGCTATGTTAGCTATTTGGAATTCAGAGCTAGCCATGTCATCTTGGCACAGTAGAAGTAGGAAACACTTAATTGAAAATAACTTTGTGGATTTCCCCCCTTGTAAGAGCTTACAGAAGATCAGAATTGGATCCTATCTTTGTATTTGAGATTGAAGTTTTCATGCTATTTCCATTACTGGATAACTATTAAACAGTTGCTTTTATTTATTGTGGTATGAGGGAAGGTCATGTTTTCAGGTACAAGAGACTTGTGTGATAATCAGCTTGACATGGCACTGAGATACCTTGGATCCAGTTCTTAAATACTAAAAGTTTGATTGGTACCTGAGGAAGAGAGTATTTAAATCAAGAGCAGGAGAAGACATTTTAGGGGCATTGATACTTGATGTTCAGGTGAAGGCAAACTCTAGAAAGCTATGTGGAAGACTGTTCTTTGAAGTGTGTGTCTGGATGATGGAAGCAAGGGATGGAATAGTACATATTTGGACTTACAGAATGACTGGAAAAGCTGTTTATTTTTATCAAGAGTAGTGACACTTGCAATACTTATGCCATTCAGCTTATATTAAAGCTACGTTGGAAGAAGATAAATAAAGAAAAAACATTGGACTTTGAAGATGACATGCTGCATTTATTTATTGTCTTTAATCCCAGAAGATACCAAGGTGGATTCTTAAATTTGAGAGAGCTTGCTAGTAAATGTGTCATGTTAGCCAGCTTTCAAATTAAGCAAATACTTACCGGTGCCTCATTTTCAAGAGTGGAAGGAAAGAGTTATATACAAACTAGAGACTGGGTGGGGGGGAAATGTCTTTATTCACAGTGGAATTTGTCAGGCAGACACACATGTTGCTGATGGCTGTTCGACTGCCTTACAGCTCAGTTTCAGTATGAAAGCTCTTGCCTTCCTGTTTTTTGGCTAACACAAATTGAGGAGAGGGCACTACTGCAGCCTCTGCTGCATTTAGTGTATTACCTAGAGCTGGTCTCACCCTGCTTCACTGGGGAGAACAGGCAGCTCACAGCATAATATTAACCTCTTTTTTTCAATTTTTACATTTTGTTTTCTCCTTAGTAAATATAGCTATTTTTTTTCTTTTTTTCTCTTTCGTTTTTTTTTCCTTTTGCCTGAAAGCAGCACAGAATTCTCTTTCTGTACACTTCTGATCAAGACATACAAACAGCTTCTTTCCAAGTATACCACAAATAAATAGGAAAAGGTTATCTAGCCTTTCTAAGTAAACACATTCAAAAAGAAAGGACTTTCTTTTTTTTTTCTGAATAATAATGTGCACAGATTACGTTTTGCATCTTGGTCCAAAATCCAATCAGTTCTTTTTATTTCTGTGTGTAATGTAATTCCTTGGCATTTTGGAGAAGACAGAACTGGAAAGTAGTGTGCATGGATTTTTTTTAAATTTTTTTATATTTGTTCTTAAAGCAAGTTATTTTGGTGTAATGAATTAGAAACCCATCCTCAGTCAGAAACATTTGATCCAGTATGACATAAATAACCAGACTGTATTAAAGTCTGTGACTAAAATTGTAAATTTTAATATGATTAATCCAAAACTCCAAGTGTAAAATACAATAGAAAAGAATTTATCTCAATTCACTCAAGTCAAGTTAATTGGAAGAAGAACAGTGCAAGAGACAGTGGCATTTTGTTTTGTCATACTGTGACCACAGGTTATTTCAGAATAGTTTGAGTTTGTTAAAAGGCAGATTTTGCTGGAAGGGTAAATGCAGAATTGTATTTGTCAATTTATAATAGGAGTGGAATTTCATTAGCACTACTATTCATTTGTGTTGTGGGAGGAAGAGTAAAATAGATTCTCATTGACTTAAAATGTCACTGTCAATTCTATCTGCTGGAATTCTCTGCAGTTTGTTGGCTGAATATATGAAAGAAAATAGGACCATGGGTCAGCCCTGTTCTCTCTAATTAGGATCCGTGGGGTTTTGTGGGGGCTTTTTACATTTGGGGGTTGTTGTTTGTTTTGTTTTTTTTATTATTGTAGTTTTACAACATTGTGCTTTTGTCTTTTCTTTGAACACCCAGGTGCTTCCTCTTTTTTTTCCTCTTTGCTTTCTGATAGTGGTTCATTTTTATTTCTATAATGCAAACTGTCCTCTTAATTGCAAAAGCATAATTTGTTGTGCCTGTACTTCATACCTTTCTCTCCCTTATCTCTTTTAGAGTACATGATACTTCTTCACTTGGTCTGTCCAACCTAATGTTTACATGATTTTTCTTGTCCAATGGCTGACTATCCTTTCTTCAGTGTTTCTCTCAAAATTCTGCTTATTCTGCCCTTCAAAGAGCTGTACAGCAAGTCTGTATATCCTTTTTTACATTCATTCCATCTTTCTAAGCTTTGTTCATTGTCACATATTTCAGTTTACTCCTTATAGGGCATCATTTGAAATCAAAGTCTGCATACTGGTGGAGAGATAATGTGTGATTAGCTTTTGCTTTGGCTTACACAGAATTACCATCTCTGCCAGTCCCAAAAACATAGAATTACTAACTGGCACTTCTATGTGGATTTGGGTAGAAACACTTGGTAAAGATTACTGAAGAATACTCTCCCTGCTCAAAGTGGCAGATTATATTGATCATGGAATTTTCTGCTACTACTAATGAGCAGCCCTTGAATTATCGTTATCATGAAATTCTGTATGAACGTGCAGTGAAGTGATTTTAAAGCAAAGCATATTAAATCAGAAATAGCTGTTGTTAATCTCACGTTCAGAAACACCACATTAGCTGAAAATCACTTTGGCCTCTTGTGACTTTCTGCCCTTGTAACAATAAAGTATCATTCTCCTGTCATCGTTTTCTGTATCTTAAAAAAGAAAATTGTATAAGGATGGCCTTTCATTTATAGCTGACCAGTCTTGCTGTCAAATTTTTGTCTGTACTAACTGCATTTTTATTCCTGATTGTTTTCAAACTTGCAGGATAAATGTTTAAATTCCCTCTTCGAATAATTCCAGAGGAAATTATATTACCTGAAAAGGATTAATTGCTTGTTCTGTTATTTTTAAAGTTAACATTAATCACTGATATTCACTGCAAGTATTGGAAATTCAGGTGTACAGGTCTTGGTGGAAAAATATAATGTTCCTTGAAACATTTAGGCACTAGTTCCTTCTTGATTCAGAGAAAAGAATTTCATGTCTTTATAGTGGGTGTTATTAATGGTAGTATGTTAGAAGATTTTATTTCTTTAAATCCAAAACAGCATACGTTAAAAATAGAAGTATTGTTAATACCTTATGACTGGTTTATAGTAGGTAACATCTCATACTCCCTATTTTGGAAACGGCTTTAGTTGAACTACTTCTCAAAATATTTCCACTTACCTCTGAAGTCATAATTATGGTGTTCGTTGTATTTGAATATAATTGCTGCACTTTGCATTCTGTTCAAGTCATGGGACTTAAGTAAGGAACTGATCTCAGCTAATGCTTTTCTTGCCTATGGGAACCTGCATTTTTGACCCCATGTCCTTTGGTTTTTTTAATGAGTAGTAATAGTGTAATGCTTCTAATGAGGCTGTCTCCTGTGTAGAGTATTCCTCTAAAATGGAAAGAGATTTACAAAATAACCACGCATACAGTATTGGTTTATGGTGAGGCTTGCCCCTGTCGTGCACAGAGTTTTCTAGATACAGCACAGCAACAGCTCTGTGTTAAGCTACTGTAGACAAATTCTCCTAAATTATTCCATCTCTTTAAGAAATTAAATGGCGTGATCTACAAAATTAGAAAAATACTATCTCTGCACAATAAGATTTAATTGGTACCTGTCAAGTATTTGAGTTGCTTTGCTTTACAGAAGGTGTTGCTGGGTAGTTACAAACATCTATTCTACTGGACACAATATCAGTAATAAACACATGTATCTTTAACATTTCCTAAAAGGATTTAAACTTGCAAAGAAGAAATTGGAATGTTTAGAGACTTGTGCTCCTGGTAGATGAAGACCTTATGAAGTTTTTTCAAAACCCTGACAAGTGCAGTAAACTATGGATGCATTAGCATGTTCACTGTGTGCTGCCAGTCACGCTGAAATTGGGACGAAGCTTTGAAATAATGTAGGACTATTTGCTAGTATTACTGTGTGTGCCTTTTTTCAATGTGTGAGCTCTTGATGGGAGAGTTGCACATCTGCACTCTGAAGTAGATGTCCTTAATTTGGAATTGATTTGAAAAGAGTTGCTAAGCCCAGTCCTTTTCTGTAACAACCACGATGCTTAATATATTTAAATGTATCAATCTGCCTCCTAAAAAATAATGAATATTTGTGGTTTGTCTCTCTTTATTTGACTTGGAGATGCTTCCAGGATGTAGTTCTTCCAATGGGTAGAATGAAAAACTAACAGCACAAATATCTCCTCTCTTCAAAGTAATAGACTAATGACTCACCAATAAGAATACTAGTGAGAACTTAAATGGCACCTGATAATGCTCGACCTTGTTGTCCCTGCCACAGTTCTCTTTTCCTCATCTCTGTTGAAGAAGAGATTGCGTTTTGAGAGAACTTGCTCACAAGTAAATTCACTGTTGAGAATACTCCTTTGAAGCTGGTAAGCTATCTCTGGTGCTCTCTGCTTTGCTCTTCAGTGACGTTCTCACTGCATGTACTGAAGAGAAGAATGTGCAAATCAAAGGCAGTGCAATAGAGGATGGGGCCTGAGATGTTTGTGGAGCATCACCAGCATTCCCCACTAGCTAGCCCAGGGAGGAGGCAGGCTCAACACCTACTGAGCACAAATCACTTGGAAGCTTACTTCACGTTTTTCTTCTCTTTATTAGTTTTTTTACTGAGGTCTCCAAAGTCTTAGTCCTTGGGAATTATTTCCATCTGCAGCCTTGCTACTGAGCAATTGTAGCAATACCAGAGTCCAATTTAGCAGTATTTCTTCAAGAGCTTGGGTCCTTGACTGATTTGTCAAGGACAAATGAAAAGAGCAATTGCGAATGGGTTCTATTACAGCTTTAAACAGCCTTCTCTCTTGGCTGTGTGTCAGATTATACCTCAAGGGGGGACAGGTGGGCTATGAACCTTAAAAAGATTTAAATACTTAAGTGCAGGGTCAAGTATTTATATCAGTGGGTGTCTTAAACTGGTCTCAGAGTACTCAGCAATAATAATTTTCTTTAATATTTTTAGGTAGCATTGGAAGTGGTAATTGAGTAGTGTTTGAGCATTTCTTCATCAGCTTTCCCTACAATTTACTTGCATGATAATTTCACTATATAACCTCAGTTTTGGATTAATTCTATAAAGCATAGTGACAGGTGGTTGTGCTGTGGGGAAAACTTTTATCTGGTATAGCAATTTCTGCACAAAGAACTGGGAAGCCAGAGAATGAACCAAGCCAGGAGAGGAAGAGGTCATTATTGTTAAGGACTTCTAAAAAGATTTTCTCAAGAAGAGACATTAGCATACAACATCTTTCCCCCTGTGGACTCTGTTTCCACCATTATTCAGATATTTTAGGGTATACAATCAATGTATAACACTTACCAAGGGAAAAGGACTTACAGGCTTGTGGACACTACTCTGTAGCTTCTTGAGGCTATGCAGCCTCTCTTCCCATACAAATACACAGACTTCACCTCTTCTGGAGCTACCAATTCCAGCATGCTGCAGTGCTCACCATTCTCCTCACTGACAGCCCCAAAGCTCTTCAAGCATTTTCTTTATTCCTCTCAGGCATGCAGAAAGAGGTAGCCTTCAACTGACTTGGCAAGAAGCAGTAATAGATGGATGCAAGAAGGCTGTCATCTGCTAGTACAGAGTAGTGGTTCCTAGAGGTGAAATCCATAACCTGATCCTTTGCTTCACCTGCTATTTCAGTGGCTCTGCTGCAGTTCAATCTACCACGGAAGCGTATTTTCTCTGTTGCTTACAGTTGGTTCTTCCATCTTCAGAATATATATCTGAGAAAAGTGATACTATAATAAAGGACCTACATGTTGTCATGGGAATCCGTGCCCTGGACCCACGGAGTAGTAGGAAGTAGGATTGTGGATGATCTATGTGTTGGGATAACTGCATGGTTTCTTTATTTATTTTTTTTTCCTAGTGTTTCACATATGAAAAGGAGATGTTGTCCACTATTAAAGAAGCTGGTTCATCAAAGAAAAAAAATAATTACCAATCAACATTAACATTCTTCTTTGCGGATAGCTAGTTGTGAGAAATTGGGAGGAAGAGCAGAATGGAAAAGTTTAAGAATTAAGTGCCAGTATCTCTGACCTCCTGTTTCCATCAAGCCTGCCTTCTGTAATAAAAGCTATTTATAAATTGCTGCTCTGTTAAACGTGTACAGAATTTTATGATGCATAAATTGGGAAACAGAGCCAGCAAAGGGACTTAGCAGAGTGATGAATGGATGACAGGATGCAAAACTGAAACTGTCCTTTATTCATGGATTGTGAGGTCAAGAAGAATTGCTGGAAAGGGATGGCAGTTGAAGGAGAAAGATACAGAACCCAAGAGATAAAGAATCCAATAATTGAAAATTATCAAACCACATAGTCACACTTCTTTTTGGCAGTTACAACTACAGGTAGTAGCTTTTCATTTTTGCTTTGCTACATTTTCAGGAGTATGTTTAGTCTTTCTTCCAGCTCCAATTGCACCACTGTCACAAGCTGCTTCCAGCATCACAGCTCTAAGCCTCCTAAATCTCAGTAATTTATTCCCTTACATTTTAAGCAACAGGTAAGAAGAGGTTGGTTTGTTTGGAGTTCCTCCCCCCCGCTTTGTTTGGACACATCTGCCTAATTGTACTGTGGAGAGTCTGTGTTCAAGAAACCCAAAATGTTAATCTTGATCTGGTGCCTAGCTAGAAGTTCATGAATCTGCTCAGTTGGTTGCCTACTGCTCAAAAGACTCTTAGAGGCTGATAACTCATTAAACTGCTATTTAATTACATTGGTCATGCAGCTATTTCTCAGCAGAATGCAGTTAATGCAACTTAATTCCAAACAGATGAGGCACGTTAAGGTCATTGGGTTGCAATTATTCTTTGTAGTGTTGTCACAGGGTATGTTCAACATGCAGGTGCTTTTTATATCCTCAAATGCCATGGAGTAAACCAAATCGAAACAATGTGAGAATAGACCTGGTTTGGACCAATGAATGGAATCTGATTTCCAGTTCATATTCCTTTAATAATTTTTTTGTAAGGTCTTATTGTGTTTAATTTAAAATTGTCAGATTTTTTAAAGTTCTGTGTGGTCACAATTTGAAATGCATGCTTTTCTATCTCCTGTGTGTTCTCCGTGTCTTGCATCTGTAAGGATTTCTGCCAAAAAAACCCCAACAACATTGAAAAGGAAATTAAAGAGGCACTCAAGATAATCATTACAAAGAGAACTGCTTTACCTGGTAGAAAATGAAAAAATATATCCTGATGAAAGGCCATCGCTATTGTAAAACCAGTTATCTCCTGGTACCTTGGAGGGTATTTATTAAATAGGTAGTCTAAAGGACTTCAATATTTGGGAAAACTGCAGCACTTCTTTTTTTATGTAGAAATCACAAGAGATTCACTTTTGCAAGCCTCTGTGTTTTGATATACCGTTGATACTGTAACCTCGTAATGCTTTGATTTGTTAAAACAAAAAAGGCAAGAGGTATTAAATGAAAAAGGAAAAAAAACCTAGAAAATATTTGGTTGTGAGTCTTTATAAGTGGAATATATTTGACTGTATCTGTAGTATTGCTTTTGTTCTAATTTGTGTGCTGCAGACTAACAGCAAGTATTTGTTCGCCAGATTTCATCCTGCTTTTGGCCACCAGTGTCTGAAGGCCTCTTCAGAGCGTGAAGGAAGCGGGTTGAAAGCAGACTCATTCTTTTCACTAACATCTTATACAGTAGCAGGATATTTTCCAGGGAACAGCCTGTTGCTACCCAAGCTTGCAGTACACATTTGATGAGCCCTGGGGTTAGAAATGGGTGGGTGGGAGAGCCGTAGGTCCACAGCGGTTACTTAGCAGAGCACTTAGATACTCCTGTTCTCTGGAATGGCTTTGTGTCCTGACTGGTGTATTGGGAAAACCAGCTGTGCTGTGTAAAATGCTTTTCTCAGCCCTACCTTTGTCCCTGCAGCTATCCAGTGATATAGCATATATCATAGTCTGCTAATTTTACCTACACGTTGAACCAAAATGTCACAGGCTTGTCTGGTGCATCTGTCTTCACTGGCTGAACCAAGGTCTTTCGCTGTCCAGTGAGTATTTTGATTTTTATGCTATAGCAAATGTAATTTGAGAGGGATATTAAAGTTTGTTTGCATTGTACGCCTGGAATCACATGAATGTCTGTTCTGCAAATAATTGCAAGTACAGCCTGTAACTAAGCGAAATGCAAGGGGATCATTGTGATTGTTTTCTGAATGATTCAAGATCTTATCTTTTAAGGAACTGGTTTTTCTTTTATAAAATTAATACCTTTGAAAGAGACAATTTGTCAGATTTTTTTGCTGATAGTATTAACTTGATACTTGTCTTCCAGACTGTCAGTGTTGTTTCTTTAAAGGAAGCACATTTTTGCTAGATATTTATTTTATGTGGATATTTTATAGATAAAGTTAATATTTATGTGTAACAAATTTATTGTGATAGTATATGGATCAGAAATGGCTCTGTCATACTCTAGATGGATTTAATAAGAACCAATCTTTTGGTTTACAATGTAAGCAAATTTAGCTTTAGTCATCTGAAGCATTAAACATGAAAACCCATGCAATTTTTAGACTCAGAACAGGAAACCATTTTAACATGGAATAGGACTGTGCTTAGCAGAGTTAATAACAATATCTTTCAGAGATGCTACAAAGGTGGCAATTCTTGTTTCCACGTGTTACAGTTGCCTCACTAAATACTGTATTTTCTCTTTGGTGCTTTCCCTGATGTTATTTCGTCCCTGATATGGTGATGGTCAAATCAATCCCTACAAGTAGACTACTTGTGCTGAGAAGCTCGGGGCGCACAGGGAAGTTTAGTCTAAATACTGCTGTTGGATTGTATGTTAGTTGGGTTGATGTACTGTGGTGGTGGTGAGCTAGGATCAGCCAACAAAGATGCTTTATTCCTTTAGTGTCCAGTACCTTGTGCTTGCTGTATATGGATTTTTATGGAAATTAGAGGACATACAGGATTGTGCATGTGACTTGAAACATGAAGTGGGAAGGGTAGTACATGATGTCATATATAGGGTTCTGGTCAAGAAGCAACTTACATGCCTGCTTGAAAGTAAGACTCTTTAACATGGTGTTTAATGTGTTTTCCTAAGAAAGCAATAATGTATTTTAATCCCGAAGTCTGTGAAATACATGCATTACACGTGTCACTTTTGTATACATTGATTTGCTTTTCTTTGAAATTGGCATATTAGCCTTGCTTTGGACCAAAGCCAAATAATAAACGAGGTAATTTCATGCCTTGTGAATTATTGAAGAGAATGTTTGGTACGTAAAACTTGTCTTCAGTTTGCTGGCTCCCCTCCCATTTTTCTTAATCCCTTTGGGAATTGTGGTTTGAACTATCTTCCAAAGGCTCAACCGTTTTGAAAGGCCGGGTAACGGTTCCAGTGGAATGGAAGGAATTTTAAATATGATCTCCCTTTCCCCTTGCATTTGTCCCTTTCTGGATTTCAGTCTCTGTTTTGCTAATTCTAGATAGCAAGTATGCTAGATTGCAAAATATGCTTTGATCATAATGGCCAACCCTGTCACGAGAGTCAGTGTCTAAATTTGTAATTGGAGGAAGCTCAGGGCAAGAATTCGGGGTTTTTTTAATCCCCACCCCCCCATCCCCCCTCATATCTCTGCAGTAAATTTATGAAAGATATCATGATCTGGTTTCTTACTAAAATGTTTCTCCCTTTCTTACTGAAGTGTTTCTCTTTTGTTTGCACAGTTGGATAAGCTCATTGTGAGATGAAGCTCTATAATTAGAGGAAGGGGAGAATTTTAAGAGCACTAGAGATGCCTGTTAAACTTACCTTGAAGGGTTTTTTTCATTTGTTGGTTTGTTTTTTTTTGTTGGGGTTTTTTTGTTTGTTTGTTTGTTTGGGTTTTTAAAATTTTTTCTATCATTTGACTTTTTCCAGGTCTGAAATAGCATGTAATTAAATGGGAGGAAATATATAAACTGAAAATAGAATTTGTTGTACCTCTTTGGAATTCTTTGGGATATTAGTATAAATACAGAAAATATTTTAATTTTTTAAAGCCTACAAAAACATAGTTTTAATAGATAGAAATTATTCATGTTAATTTTTAGTGTCACTTGTAGGGAAATTTTTTTTTCCGCTCTTTTCAGATACTTGTTATGTAACAAATTGAATGTATTGATCATATCTTAAGAAGCGGAGATGCAAATTTTTCTCAGTTAACACAGAATGCTGCATGGAAACACAATAAATGAGATGGACACTGTTTATTTAAAAGATCTACAAATTGTATTAAAATGCTTACCATCTAGAAATGTTTGTGTATCAGGTTTTGCTTTTCCCCCATATGAGATGATTTGTGTAATCCCTGTTACTGATATGCTGTGGAAAGTTTAATAATAATACAATTTTATTACTGCATAAATCTCTGTTATGGCACCATAAATCTCATATGACAGACTTGAGACAAAATCTTATTAATTGTGTCCTTCTATTGACTTCAACTGAATCATGTCCAGAGTCTTGGATGAAATTAAATATGAAGAAATGCAAAGAGACTGCTTGTCTAAATCGACAATGCTAAAATAACTTAAAAGAGGGAGTAACTGTGTTAGTACTTCCTGGAGAGAAGATGGGTATAGATATGGATGAGTTTGACTCTTTTATGATTACAAAGTCAACCACACTTCTCATGTAACTACCTTTAATTTAGAAACAAAAGAATCTAGTATAATATTAGCCATAGTAATAGAGATAAATAATTTGTAGCAGGGAATCCTGCCAGGGTGACCTGGAAGACAGGTGAAACAACATTTCTTCTGGTAGCATAAACTCATCAAGACAAATGTGATCTCCTTGCTGTACAGGTTACTGTCTATAGGGAATGCCATCACGCTTTCCTTGTGATGCAAATGGCAGCCACTAATAGGAAGCTCTGGATCAATTGATTCATTTCTGACTGCAGTTGCTTACCCATGCTGTGCTATAATGAGCTTATTTTCCATAGTGATTGTATGTAGGTGGGGGCAGTGTAGAGAAGAAAAACAACAAACCAGGAGAGATTATAAAGAAAGAAAAGGAGGTGATTTAAAATCCGTCATGTGGAAAGAGAGGCTTAGAGATGGCTCTCTTTCCTCCCTTTTTGCATGGATACTTCTCTTAATTTTAGCAGCATCTCTAAGTAGCTCTGTTTCCATGACCTTCACTATATATGCAGGGATGTGCCTGAAAGTGAGAAATGTAACTCACAAAGATCAAAATTTGGCTTTGCTTCTGCTCAGCCTGGTTATTTTGTTTTCATTGTAATGATTTAGATTCTGAGGGTAATTACCACAGTATCTGATATGGACTAAAAGCTCATGGGAGAGCTATTTTTAACCATGATACTAAAAGTTACAGTAAATTATTAATAAATTCAATATCTAATTTGGCAAAACCTGATAGTACTTGCCTTAGCTGTTCATAAGCTACAGAGTTGGCTGTTGAAGGAGTTTCTTTAAAACTTAAGCAGAAATAGCAATTTATAAAGGAGAGCTGCATTCTTTGTTGCCCTGAACACTGGTGTAGATCATCATCTTGAGCATCATGAATAAAAACCTGAAACAAGTGGGGAACAGTTTTTAGTTTCAATTTTGTAGTTGTTATTGCTCAGCAGAAATAGCCTGTTTGTTTCTCTATTCTGTCCCGGAAAAAAGCATGTGTGTTAATTGCAGATTCTTTAATTCTTCGTTGTGTTTAACAGATGTGTCGTGTACTACAGAAGTTAGATCTCATGGCAGACAGGCAGATTTTGAATGAAATCTGGCAGAGCTGAGATGCAGGACTCGTGAGACCCTGAGAGGATGTGTAAAATGCTTCTGACTCCTAGAGCTGGAGACCATCAGTGAGCGACAGTCTTCATCTTGTCTCTTGGTAATGCTGCAGCAACTAGTTCTGAGATTTTACTGCTGTCACAATTAAAGTAGAATCTGTTGTCAAGAGGCATAGGCTGTTAGTGACCTTGGATGAATCACTTGTTATTATGAAGAACAGAGATATTATTTGAGTCTCAAAGTTATTACCTCAATAAGTTATGAGCAAAATTATATATATATATATATTTAACAAGTCAGTTTAGGAGTATGAGATGTATGAGGATTTAGGTATTTTTACAGAATCCAGTGAGTATCAAAAGAATTCAAAAGCTCCATGAACAAGTTTTTAAAAAGAACTCTCATGTATTCATCTAGACCTGATGTTTGTCAGCTGCCATGGCAGCTCTGAGCATTGGCACCTGGATTGGAATCTGGGCAAAAGCAGAAAGTTTTGAATTACTGTTCTGATGTTCCAGTTTTGTCCTGGTTCTTCATTCCTCCTTCATATTAGAGGTGACTTCTGCTTCGTCCTTTCTTAGTGGATGTCTTGAGCACACAAAATCTCTGTTTGTATCTCTCTTGTTCCTATAGACGTGGATGTTTCATCCCCAAGTGAAATGCTGGGCAGGAATGATGCTTGATATGCAGGTTGTTACAACTAGACAACAGTTTTTGGGAAATGAGAAGATTTGTTAAAAAATTAATTCTTACAGGTTCTGAAGCTATTAACAAAAAAGTTGAATAGTTTCAGCTAAGAAAAATACTGAGTTGGGATTTACAGATCAGATAAAATGAGACAGACTTTCCTTTTCTGTCCCAAGTGTATTGATCAGAGTACTGCCCAGGGTGGAGGTAACCTGATTCAGCACTGAGGCTGTAAATCATACCTCTTCCATCTCACGCAGATGCTTACTGCAGGCTCTCCTGGCCCAGGCACTCATGTTTCTTCTGTTGCAGTTGCTCCAAGATGTTAAAATGTCCCAGCTTGCTTCAAATAATCTTTTTGAATTAATTGAAGACTAGATTTGAGTGGCAGGAGACTTGAGTTCTGAAAGATGCCTTAACTGCTTTAAGGTAAGTCTCCTTTAGTCTCTTCACCAGAGAAGCTTTGAATACAGCACTTGATCATGGAGATGAGTTTTGTGATAGATCTAAGCTAACCTAATAGGTAGTGCTGTTAAAAAGGTGTCTCCCACTTCTTTCACAGCTACTTGTGTTTCACAGTAGGAGCCCAGGAAGGGAGGTCAGGATGGCTCCTTTCACCTGGGTAGCTGTTGCATTGGCTTGGCTGTCTTGTGAAGTCACCGAGGGAAGAGGGAAGGTGGAGGCATAGGGAGCTTTTCTATAAAAGGGAACTCCTCTTTCTCCTCTCCATTTTGTGAATCTGGCATTCATTCCACAGCTTTTGTTACAAGACTGAAATGGAACGTGTCGTTGAAATAAAATTTTGAGAGGGTTTGAGCAAGAGAAGGAGCTATTTCAAATTCAGTTCAATCTGCCAAACTGAGAAATCAATTATTCACACAGCCGGAGTTAGGACATAAAGTGAAATAGTTTATTATCTCCAGTTAACTTCTCTCTTTGTAGTTTAAGCAGAATATTTGAGCGTAGACATTGTGGGGGAGGTGTGTGTTGGTGGTGGGCTTTGGTGGTGTTGTGTGTTGGCGTTTTTGGGTGGAGTTGTTTGTTTGTTGTCTGTTCAGTGGGATTTTTGTCAGAATGTGCAGTCTGGGATGGATGGATACTGGTGACTAGAGGGGGAGAATGACACCTGAATTCTCAAGGCAGCTTCACATCTGTCCAGTTACGGTGTGAAGCTGAAACCACTTACACTGAGTTCTGATGAGTTCATGGTCCAAGATGTAGTGGCTGCAGAGTCACCATGAATGAGCAGAGCATCAGTACAAATGTGCCTTCAGTGTATTATAATCTGTTTCATTATAAGAATATAGGTCATTGAATAGCAAGAAATGTAAAAACATTAAACTATATATATTTCAATAAATGAGGCTTTTTCAGACCTACTCTTAAGCTCTTTTAATGTAATGCTGTGAAGTTGTAATCTTCCTTTTAACTCCTATACTTTTATTCTGTCTTTGAAAATATGCATGAGAATCATCTTTATTGTCTTTATTCAGTTACCCCAGGCCAACATGTGTCTCAAGATTTTGCTGGGATTTAGTACTGTAGCTTCAAGCTATTTATATTAGGATAGGAGAGAGTCAACTACTCATCGCTGGGCACAATTGGAGAGAGAGATAGGCAGCAATAGCATTTGGATTAGGACCCTTCTGGTAGACAGGGACTTTATAGCTTTTCAGCTCAGAACTCCCCTGTCTGTAATGAACCTTCATTTCCCTGGTGTCTGCATCTTGTCTAGGATTTCTCAATCTGTCATCAGACCCTTTTCTTTCCGAATTTTTGTGTTCCATTTTTGCTTTTTTCCAAGTGTCTTTCCCCTGTCTGCTTCACTCCAGCTTCCTCATTAGTTTCTAGCTTTATGCCTGTCCCTGTGTTCAATCCCACATCATCATTCTGTGCTTCCTGGTCTACTGCTTAACTTCATGAACAACACTTTGAAAGCCTTGTGCTCTTACATCTGCATGACAGAAGATGTGTGGTTTTGAGTGTTTAGTTTGGTTTTTTTTTTCCTGTAGTGTGTAATTTTAGTTTTCAAAGAAGGGAGTCTTTAGGTAATAGGAAGCAATTAGTTTTTAAGTTTTCCAAGATGCAAATACTCTGTGGCTGATGATGCATTTGTTGTGCCATCTATCAGTTTTTCCTAAGTTGTAGGGAAGGAAGAGTGCTAGGCTTTTCCATGAAGTTCCCATACTATGTTGAATGGGGAAGAAACTTGCTTAGGCAGTGATTGATGATTGTAAATGCTTTTGGATAAAGCTCTGACTTAACTTTCCCATATATTAAAATACCATACCTTTACAGCTGCAACTGGGAGATGTAGCCAAATATGAGAATTGGAAAGCTTTTTGTTCTTTTATTTTATTTTTTATGATTGACTTAAAAATTGTTATTCACTTATTCATTAAACTGAGTAGGTGTTCTGAAAGAATTTCAAAACTATTTACAGAACTTAATAGTGATTATATCTGTTCATTGAATTTCACAGGATTAATGGAAAAAGTCCCCAAATGTGGTCTTTTTTCTTAAATTCGATATATTACTTTTGATAGATGTGTTGTTTTCTTTTCCTTTGGTTTTCCTTTACTTTTTATTTTCTCTTACTTTTTATTTTACTAGTCATTGGAATGTGCTAACATTCCTAGCATTGAGAATTAATAAATGGATCTAAAGCACTGGAAATGGTCTTCTGTCTTCCTTGTGCTTTATCTATTTACATGAAAAAGACTGGGTTATTGACACTGTATCATATTTATTGTAGGTTCCTGGATCTTGTTGCCATAGTTACATCTGGTAGTCAGAAAGACTTTTGCTGGGTTCAAAGTTATGCTAATTGACAGTTTCTTAGGGAGAATAATCCCTGAGTTTCAGGGAATAATCATTCTTTCTTCCTCTAAAACTTTGAGGAAACTCTTTTGTTTTCAACCACAACAATATCCACCCCAAACCAAAAAGATACCAAGCCTGTGTGCACTTAATTTTTTGCAGAGAATGTTTTTGTTCCTGAATGCTTCTTGCTGTTTGATCAATTCTCCTTTTGCTTTTCTGATCTTCCCCCATCTTGGAAAACAATGGCCCTTTTCTGATGCTAGTATAGATTTTTCTGGAGAGTGACAGTAATACAATGTCTAGCTTGAGTTTCATGGTCCTGATTTTTGTGGGTAATGTAACCTCGTGTCCAAAGAAAGATAAGCAGGGTTAAGCACACGAAAAAGCAAAAGATTATTACTGGAGCACCATTAATCTTTTGCATGTTCTTAAAGAAAATTGACGTACCCTTATAAAAGAAAGAGACAAACAAAACTCAAAATCTCACTAGAACTCTAATGTTTGGTCCTGGGCTTTCTCTCATGTTATTATCAAGGAAAGAGAAACCAGAGTTCTGTGGCTGAGCAGCTACGTTGTACTGAAGATTCATTCTGAACAACCCTTGGTATGTGTTAACGGCACCTGACAAGAAAGCTGCATCTACAGGATTATCACAAATACACAAGATGGGATAAACTACAGAACTTGTTAATTTAAATTGTTTGAAGATCTTGTCTGTAGTATGGGAGGAAGAGTTTCATTTAGTTTCAGGCAAGGACAAGCTATGCCTGCTGCAATTTTTGCCACCTGATGCGAGTAGGTATGTTGCAGCCTCTGGCTGAGAATCCTGTGTCCCAGAACTGCTGACGTGGTTGGTATGGGGAGCTCCCAGAGACAGAGAGGTGAGTGGAAAGGTTTGAGAGGGTGTATTTAGGAAATTGGGGCTGGGCTGATGAGTTTGGCTTGGTATCTTTATAAATATTAACCCAAGTCTCTGGGGCAGAGGGCCAGGCTGGTGTCTGGCTGCATCCTGATGTGCATTCACTTGTCCTGATGGAGCTTCTACCCAGGCATTTTGAGGTGTTGTGTTTTCCTGTGTTCAGGCCCCCCTTTAACTCCTGCAGTGTGCATGCACCCTGCTGCACTTCTGGTCCTGGAGTGTGCTTGGCAGACTGCTCCTGGCAGCCTGGGAGTTTGCTGTGGAGCAACCTGTTTGGATTTTCATTTAAAGCTTAGTGACTAGCTAGGAGTTTAAAAAAAAAAAAAAAAAAAAAAAAAAAAAAATTGCCAAAATCAGAGACATGGTCTAGCAAGTGAGAGGAATGATTTAGTCCAGGATGTAGTTCTATGCTTAGCTCTTCTATTGATTTGCTGCAGCATTACACATTTCGTTTCTGCTGTGTGAGCCTGTAACAGCATGGGGTTTCCTTTAAAAAAAGGAGAAAATTATGAAGAGGGCTACTAGGGATGCCTAAATGGCTCCTTTAATAATATTTAAAAGATCTTAAGTATTTAAGTTTGTAGAACACTGGCAATCCTTGTCTGTGGAAGTGGCATATGAGAAATACATTTTTATTACAGTTTTGTTGGACCTTGATACAACAACAGTGGCCTTCAAACTCTGTTTTACACATTCTGAGTTTGAATTCAAAATACAATCTCTGTATTCCATCCTGAAGCTGCAGTTCCTTTTTACTATTGTTTAGCAGCAATTGTATGCCTGTCTCCCCTTATCACTAGCTCTGAAAAGCTGCTTTTCAAAAGTGGATGAATATTCTTAAATTTAGCACTTTTTGTTATCAGTTTAAATTAATGGGGTTTTTTTTCTTGGTAATAATATATGGTATATAAATGTATACTATGTTTTTGCTTTAGGTAGTTGAAACTGCATCCTGTTAGTTTCTGTTTGGAAGGCCTCTTTTTTCCTCTCTTTCAATGTACTGCGCTGTCCATTTGCTCCAAAGAGCTTGTGATTTAGGCTCGTGTGGAAGAGATAATTTAGCTACAGGATGGTGTTAAAATGATCATGCTCCATACCAATCTTTCTGTAACATAACTTGGATTATAATGCTGCCTTTAGAGAGAATAGGACAATGAACAGATTCTTCACACCCTATAGTGTGAGGCGTTTAAGTACAATTTATATTGAGCCACTGAAATATTTAGGAAAATACACCTTTTATAATCAGTGCAAATTTAAGATTAACATTCAACTGCTTTATTATTTTACTTGTTGTACTGACTACAACTAAAACATTATCAATTCTGCACTGTATGCATTCTAAATTTGTCAGGTTTAGTCTTTGCCGTTTTTCCCCCGTATACTCCACTGCTTAGTTTTCTCTGCAAATTTACAAAAAAAAAAACTCTGAAGGCCTTGAATAAGGACTATGCTGTGCTATGTTCCTGAACAACTGCTGCTTAGGTCTTTTACAAGTGTCCTATTAAAACTGCAAAAAAACCCTTGCTTACACTATAGATTATGGAACAGAAGCATGGTCTTCCTCTTCTTTTTGAATATTACATAATGACATAATGTGTTTTGCCAGAAAAGACTGGGTTTTTTTAATTAGTATTAAACAACTGATTTTTCAGTAGTGTAAAGCTGTCTACAATTAGGCAGATCTTGGAATTAAGTCATGTTTAAGTCCTCAAGCCCTTGATGATGTTAAAGTTGTAGGGATAGGACTGAAACTTTCCTGACGTTTAAGAGTGTTTGATTTATGTATTTTAAGGCAAGCACATCCTTTTCTCCTGAGCTGGGCAGCAGCCAAATTGTGCTGTATCTATTTCTATGCCTGCAGTCCACTGAAGGAATTTTCGTCTTTATTTTATGCCTCAGTTGAACATACTATATATTTTGGGTGGGCATAAGGGAAAAGAAGAAAAGAATTGGTCTCTGAATGCTCGGACATGATACAATAAGCTACAGAACATAGCTACTGATGAATTTTTACTGACTTCAGATAAGTGCTCTGTAGCTTCCTGATTTGAACCTTCTTTATCTGTCTGGTAGCTGCTTTGAAAAGGTGGATGGCTATATATATATATATATATATCACAGTGCCAAAACCAGAGAGATAAACTTCTGCTACTGGGACTGTAGGCATTGGTGTAACCATACATGGAACATAACTTTGTTTGAGAACAGTCTTGACTCTTCCATGTGGCAGTGCTTAGATTAATTTCTGGTATTTTGTATTTGTCCATCAACTTGTAATTAACATGTTGCTTTTTTTCCCTACCTGCTTTGCAGTTGTATATGTGTGTTTATTATATTTTACAGGAAAGAAAAGCAAATCAAAGCATTCATTTCTTGTGTTAAATAGAAAATGCCAACTTAATGATGTTTTAAAGCGATCATGCATAACTTACTATCTAGATTTACAGTGTTCTGTTCATAGTCACCAGCTTAAAAGACTGTTTTGTGTGTCTGGTTGGTCATTTTCTAACCCTGTATGAAGGTCATGCTGTGTGCTGGTAGAGAGGAGGTGCTTAAGTTATGGCCCAAGTTTATATTATATGATTTTGATGCATGACGATATGATTATGCAGTAAGCTACAGTGTGATTCATGAGACCCAATTTTGTAGCGCCAGTGATGTTATCAAAGCTGGTGCTATGATTATGACTTTGTGTTATGACATTATTTCCAAAACCAATTTTTCTTCTTCTTAAAATATTGCCAGTGTGTATTCTTATCCCAGCTGATACTGAGGGTCTGGTCTTGCCCTTAAATTGACATTATAACTTACGTTTTGGGGTCAGAGTACTAGATTCTGAGAAGAGCAGTCATAAGATGCAGAATGATACTGATAGCTCATGTTGAGTACAAACCCCTTGTTGGACAAATTGCACAAAGTTTTGATACACAGATATTTCATACTAGTAAGTAAAACTCCCAGAAAGTAAGTGAACTAACACCATAAATTATCAAGGACACGCCATCACACAATATTCTATGGTCTATTTATTTCCACAAATGTAATTTAATTTTAATCATTTATGATTCTTCTTTTATGCTGTGGTATTCCATAAAGTCATGAAGTCTTCATAATAGAAGACCTTTCTACAGCTCGATCATTAAATCTTTGATGAGAAGCATGGTAAGAATTCCAGATAATTAGTAGGAATTACTATTCTTGAATTTGGTTAATTGTATGGCTCTATCATACGTTTGTCTGCCTTTATTCTGTATATCTTCTGGACCTAAGACCATTTCCAGTTTTGTTTTGTAGTTGTCTATCACTATGTGTAATACAAATTAAAGTACATCCCCACCTTAAAGCGAGGGAAGGCTGGACTCTGTTAAAACAGATGTTGCTAGAGGCAAATGGCTGCATATTATCCTGCTCTGGATGATATGCAAATCACTTTCCTGTCTAGGAAATACATTTCTACATCCCTGGAGATATTCAGAAGATGTATAGATGTGGTGCTGAGGGACATGGTTTAGTGGTGGACTTGGCAGTGCTCGGTTAACGGTTGGACTCGGTGATCTTAAAGGTCTCTCTGAAGCTAAATGATTCTGTGTAATTTGAGTGGCTTGTTGCTGCAGAGTTCTAGTGAAGCCTCATGGTACAGCTTTACTGGTTCACGATGGGTCTGTTCTTATCATTGTTCTTAATAGTCATTTTGCACTTTGGGAAAGAAAAATGCACAAAATTTATATGCAACTCTTTTTCAGCTTAGACTTATGTTGTGAATAGTGAAAGCTTAAAGAACGCATGCTTCCTATAAACCTGAGAATTATATTGCTACCCATGATACCTATGAGTGTATGTGATCATGTAATGCAATGAAAACGTCACCAAAATGACTTTACACATTGCCTTGTTTAGTATGTGCGACTGGTACACCCGGGGAAGAGTGAGAGGTGAAATGCATGTGGGCAGTCTTTCCTTGTCCCAGAAGATGTGGCTGTGCAACTTAACTATAAACCCCAAACCATTTTCCTCAGTGTATAATAAATATATCTGTACTCTAGAACTTTCTTATCTGTAAATGTGATATTTTTCTGAACATGTGCTTACTTGCAGTCTGCACAGCATGCAGCCAAACATTAAATGAACTGGTGCTTAATGACCAAGTTCCATTTGCAGACAGCAAGAAGTTTTAGGTGGAAGCATAAAAGGATTTCTTTCTCCTCTTCATTTATAATGATATCTTTGTCATGGTGAAAGTATGTATGTACATACATACATATATATATAATATGTAAATATAAATGTCATTGTGTTTCAGGAGATTCATAAGTAATTTTGTGGTAAGATTTCTTTTTTCCTTTAGTCTGCATTAATGACATGTGCGTGAGCATGTGAATGTGAATGTCATAATTGAGGTGATCTATACAGCAGATTTAAAAACTGATTTAAATTAGGCATAAGAAAAAACAAGGAATGAGGAAACAAAAGTGTATTTTAAAAAATTAATGATAATGTGAATATTGAAAAGCAGTATGTATTTAAAAATAAATAGGGATATAAGACGAAAAAATGTTCAGCCAGATTTTGCGAATGTCAGGTGTGCAGTTATGTGGAAAAAATATGCGTAGTACATAGCTAATGTGATTGGGATTCAGGGATTTGTTATGTAAGAGAACTCGGGGATTTGTTATGTACCAAATGGTTTGAATGTGCTCACAACTGCAGCGGAGGTGATATTTTTAAGTAAGGCACATAACTGTACACACATTGCAGGCTCTTTTGTCTCTGTGTGTGTGTTGATCTTGCCCAAAGAAAATTGCTGACTAGCAATGAAGCTAAGTATTATAAAACTACTTATAAAGACTAACCTCAGGTATTTCAGTGTTATTTTAGTAACAACTTGCTCTGGTTAGAAATATCCAGATGTGCTTTTTATGACAAATTTAATTTACAATTTAGTCTGTAATTGTGTGACAACATACTACATTTAAACTGAAGGAGCAGGTTATAAGGAGAAGTTGTTCAGAAATTCACTGGAAATTCTTTGCCTTTAGTCCAAGTCTGTCACTTGTTTATGATTTAATCCTTTGCTGCTATCACTGGACCAACTCTAACCCAAGAATGCCTCTGTCAACCCATAAACTGTCCAATTAAGTGTTGTCTCATGGAACAAGTTAAGGTCTTGGGTAGGTCTTATGTTTTGTGTTCAAGATACAAAAGCTGCAAAGAAGGTCTTAGGTTCCTCTCATCTGAATGGGGTTTAGTATTCTCAGGCAATTTCTTGACCCGGTAAAGATCAGGGAACTCCCACTCCCAAATTCATTGACAGTGGTTTGATACAAATGCACGTGTCAAACTGTTCCTCAGGTCTTGAAGCAGCTGTAATCCAATGCAGACAGGAGTGTTTGAGTTGTTTTCTGTGAAACTTAGTTGAAATAAACTCAGTTTGGCTTTTCTATAGCTATTTAAGGCAGGAAGCTCCACAATGCTGGAATCCAAAAGCATCTTATCTTGGCTAGGGGACCTGACTCTTTGCTTATCTGGGCAATTCTTCATTACGTGTAGGCAAGCATAAATGAGAAATTTCTATTGGTTCTTTGTCTCCAACAAACATAAGAATAATGGAACTACTTTACTTCATGCAAGTCAGTGGAAGTCAGTGTTAATGAGGGACATAGAGTGCAGAACTGTGATGGGGTCCACTGCAGTTTCCCTTAGGGTATTAATTACGTGCTAGACAGGACTTGCTCTTGCTCAGGGCACTGTGCTAGGAACAAAGCCCTCGGGTGTGTTTGCACCAGCAATTAGGCCTTCACTCCGCTCTCAACACGAACCAAGCCATGCAAATAATGTCACCTTGTCAGCATTTCTCTCCTGTGCATTCTGACTGTGCTGGGAAACTCCATGGGAGCCAGACGTCGGAAGAGCCAGCCTCCAAGGGAGTGTGTCTTTCCTGAGTGCTAGTTAGTAGCTGGGAGGTGGCACTGTGTAGGTGCCCCTGTGACACGGCCTTTCTGGTCCTTACTTGCATAAAGTCAGGCAAGTTATTCTCCTGGAGCAAGAGAGCTGTGGAGGAACACAGATCTGGACCATGGTGTTGCTGGGAGATTATGCTGGTGCTTGCCAGTCGAGAGCAGTGACTGGTTGGTCTTTTCTCCTATCTTCTCTTGTAGAGATGTGTTGAGAGGTGGCCATTAGAAACAGAATTATTCTGTCTCCTAATTGGCTGGGGCCAGTTGTTTCATTCTACTGCTGTGTTTCATTCTACTGCTGTGACCCCAGCTCTAGGATTACTGGTTCCAGTTGCTGGGGTAGGGACTGGTCGGTTATGCAAAGGGATTGGTTTATTGAATGAGCAGGGAGGACAGTGGCCTGGTTGTGTGTCCAAGTCAAGGGAATGAAATCTCTGCTGGAAGTTACAGCAGCAGCATGTTGCACGCTGCTGTAACTTAGGTGTGTATTATTACATCAGAAAGCAATGATACATGGAACAAATGTCTTTTTTTTTTAAATTATTATTATTTTTAATCTTTTTTCAAAGTAAGAATTTGCATTACTTTTATCCCTCTTAGCTATCAAAAAGACAGGATGTAAAGTACTAATTTATTTTAAATTATGTTTTTGTATGATAGGTGATAGGAAAACAAAGAGTTCTGATTTACCAAAGCAGCTGACTTTTCTAGCACATGGTGGAAAATAGCTATAAGGTATGTTCTTTTCTATAATGAATGTTCAAAAGTTATTGTAACCTTTAACTTAATAAATAGAATAATCTTTCTATTATGTATTTTGTGTATACAATTCTACTTTCTGGAAAGAGGCCTTCAGCTACTGAACAGTGAATTAATTTAAAATAAATGGAACGTGGCTTTATTTAGTGTACAGAACATACTTGATACAATGTACTGCTTTTGGGAAAAGTAACTGAAAGTATCAATTCCAATTGAAGGATAAATAAAACAACTCTGAACTGTCTTTCATTGTTGTGTACTGTAATCATAATTAGTTAGATGTTTGTGCACCGGGAGGAGATAAGTACAGAGCAGTGTTACTAGAATAAAACTGTTTTGCATGGTTTCCACTTTGGCCGGGTGCCTGACAGCCTGCATTGAAGTGCGATCATTAAACAGTGCTGGTGATCAACAATGTGTATCAGTGTTGTACTGACAAGGCTTTGGGTCTGATTTGTATAGAGGGAGCAAGTGTAAGGAAGTGTGATAAGAAGCACTGATCCGCTGTGTTTAGAACCTGTTTGCTTATCTGAGTCTTCTGATCCTACAGAAGTAAATTGGCCACTTCTAAACTGAAAACACACAGAACGATCTGATAGCAAATGCCAATATGGTCTCACTGCAGGTTGCATGGATCTTTGGGTGGTCAGCCACAGGGTAAGAGTAGCAGTGCTGCTTTTCTTCCTAGCAGTGCTTTACCTTGTTGAATAAACAATTCACATTTCAGATATTCTGAACTGATGATCACTTTTGACCAAAAATCAGATGGTAAATACAATGAATTTCCTTTACTAGAAATCAATTATTTAGCTCTCGTTATTTAAAGCACATTGAGTTTTTGTGGTATCAGTGGGACACTGATTCTTTAGTCTCAAATTATTCTTCTGAAAGTAAACATTATTGCTCAGATGTATTGTTTGAATAGCACTAAGGAAGATCTTTTGACATCTCTCCCTTTCTTTCTTTGGTATTGTAATGATAAACCAGTATACCTAGCAGGTAATACGCAGTCAAGTTACTCAGCTGCCTGAGCAGATGGATAGTTATCTTTTTGAAACAGAGTTAATCTTAAATACCTGGCTGCATTTGACTTAGAGAAAATAGTTGTTAAGAAGCAGGTAGACAGAGGCTGACTGTCAGAAGCACCCAGGCTACGAGTGAGGCAAGTCATATCCATCTGGCAGTCTAAGTTAGTTTAGTTCGGTTTGGTTTGTGTGTGTGGTTTTTTGGTTGGTTGGTTTTGGTTTTGTTTTGGGTTTTTTTTCCTTCTTGACACTCACAACTAGCATCCTGGAGAGAGCTATACAAGCATAAAATCATTAGAATTATTCAGTAATGTGTGTGGGTTGTAGATATGATGTTTGTGCTCTGTGTATTCATAAGCCAGTCTAAATTTGATGGTATCCTGGAAGAGTCCCTTTGGTGTCTTGTCACAGCTCCGTCTTTTCTGGAACACTCATTAATTTGGAGGTGAATTATCTGAGACAGAACCCAGAAACTCTGTTTGGTTTCTTCAAAAGCATTTTCCATTCCTTAGCAGACATGATTTACAGCTAGTTGTTAGTTCTTCCATGTAACTGCTTCAAGCTTCCCAATCTGAAGTACAGATTTGTAGAGGTTAAAGAAAGTTTAAGTTAAATTTGCATTATTACAGCTGTTGCTTTGCTACTTTTAAGAACTAAAAAGAGAATGCACTTGGGATACGCCTTCCTTTTTGTACAGTTTCAGATACAAGTGCCCAAAGCCTTTAAAAGCTTAAATTGAGCATCCTTCTTTTATACTTTTCACCCCTCTTGCAAGTCCCACTAAGCATGTGTTCCTGCAAGAATTAGAACTATGATTATGTAACTTTGGAAATACACCTATTTATAATATGCAGCTTGGGAAGGCAGCTTATTTCCTAGAACACCATGTAAGCCTCTATTCTTTTCAGCTTTCCATTTCGATGTTTCACTATCTCAGGTGTCTAAAGTAATGTTCTGTACTTGGCGTGAGCGCGCTGCTTGCTCTTCCAAAGGGTTTCATTGAGTTCAAAAGAACTCGTCACAGTATCAAGCACTATGCTGAGCTTTTCTTTGTACAAAGAAATTATGAGGTCTATGGCATTGGCTCAACATTTATACCTTCTCTGTAGGACATGGCATGTTGCTTTAGCACCACATATGAAGTAAAGGTGCAACCTTGTGCCTGCAGAGGTTTTATTGAAGATACCTATGTGTTTTACTACATCTGCCTTCAAGGTGATACCATTGGAACATAAAAGTAAGGAATCCCATGAATATTAATATACCAGCTCTTGATGTGACAGGTACGATAGCTTATGTACATAGTATGGTACTCACAGAATTTGAGACATTTTTAGATAAAAATGAATTTTGACTTTGTCTACTGCTGACAGATTAAGGCTATTTAAAGTGGAGTATGTTTCAATTCTGTGGCTTTTTTTTCCAGAATAATATTAACTCTTAATTTGCCACAGGAGAATAAAACACAAAAATTTGTTCTGATGCTAAGTTTTTATGTGAAACTTTGACACAACCCTGCTAAAACCTATTTACATGATGTTGAGGAAACAGTTCACATCTTGTCATGAATATCACAATGGTCCACATTGCTGGAGGGGAGATGCTTTAGTTCCACTGGTAGAATGACAGCACTCTGTTGGAACCCATCCATTTAAGCACAGCTGAGAGCCAGCAATTATGGTTAACTATGTCAATTTACAGAAAGATAGTCAGCTTTGACAAAATCACCCCACTAATTCAGAATTTACTTTTTACTTTACAGTAAATTTTTTAGGATTACAGATTATATTCCTGTGATTTAAAAGGGAGGTTTTGTTGTGGGTTTTTAAAATTATTTTTGTTTTGGGGTTTTTTTTTGTTTTTTCTCCAACACACATTAGGTTCTTCTACTCACTCACCTGATGACAGCTATGACACATTAGGTCCTTTTTGTTCATGATTGCCGAGTGTAAATCTTGTCTGATGGTTTCGGGCAAGTTACATAGCTGTGCTCAGGGAGGTGACAGCAGAAGATGGCTAATAATCCTTGTTCTCAGCTTAGTGCTGTATTTATTGACATGACAAAGCTGTTGACATAAAAAAAAACTGATGTCAGTTGTTAAGATAATTTTGGTAAGTCATTGCAGAGAAGAATTACTTTTATGTAGTAATAATGTATATTCAGTAAATTAATTGAAAATACAAGCTCATACTTCTCTTAAGAAACCTGTAGAGCCATAAATATCATGTATGAATTCCTTCCTCGAAGCAACTCAAATGAGAAAGCACTATATGCTGGGTACAAACACCTTTTTTGTGGGTTTTAATATTATTAAGGAGAGGAGTTGATTCCGCCAGATCATACATAGGCTTGTAAAATCTGCAATAGATTTCACATTAAATCTAGACCCAAACTAGCCGTGTTTAGTTTTACTGGACCCTGGGATAATTTTCTTGAATAACTACTCTCTTAAACTCTCAGATTTTGATGGGTACTCATCTGAGAGCACTGATTTCTGGACAGAATTTTGTAAACTGCTCTTTGGCTATGAAACCAAGGTAAATGGTCTGTGAAACCATTTTTTAATGCTTTCACTAGCATTTTTTAATGAAAAGTTTTATGAAGATAGACAGTATTCTGCAATAGGTTGGAGAATTTGCACTTGGTCTTTTGATCTGAACTTTAGGATTGCACTATTCATTTTGCTGGGCAAAATTTTAGTCTGATTAAAACTAAACGAATATGTTTAACAAGATAAACTGATTTATTATGAAGCTGAATGTGCTTGGCTAAGAGAGAGGGCTGCATTGAACAGAAGAGGAGATTATGCCAAGTCCTTGCCTACTGTGAGGCAAAACTGTGTCGGAATTGCTGAAAGTACAACCAATTCCTGATTTTAATTTGCTGCAAATTTGATTCTACACAATGTCTCCCTAAAAGAAATACCGTTTAGACATTTGAGTTAACTCTTCTAGAGTGCATTTGCCTATTAGCTTGTGGAGGTAAAAGTTTGCCTTCTTCCTCTCAGCAATATGTTTTGAACAAAAGAGTTTACATGGTTGGATTCTCATCAGGGAGAAAGTCGGACAACTGACATGTTACAGTGATAATGGCAAGGTCAGCAGAGAGATCTGTGGTATAGCACAACTGAAAGATTAATATCATATAAATCTATTTTTAACATGAAGCACAAAATAATCTGTCTTTAGCTGTAGAATATGGTAGTAAAGATTGAAAAATTACAGGGCCTGATTACTGCTTGAGTTTCTGACAAGGGATTGTGTTTAACTGATAAACAGATTAAGTTTCATGGAAAATAACCTCATTTAATTCTGAAGATTTCAGTCAGGCTAAGTACTCTATATGAAAAATAATTTAGAAAAAAAAAATCACAACTTTGTACTTGTTTATCTGTGCTCTGTATTTGGGAGTAACATTCCTAAATTTTTCCTAACTTGTAAAAATGTATCACATCAATGTACCTCAGCATGGACAGCCTGTCATTCTTGTACAGCCATCATTAGTACCTCTATGAACATACATGCTGGATCTGCAAAAGAAGCTGCATTTTTACTTGTGGAATCAAGATTTTTGTCATAAATAAGTGTAAAGGAAACTGTAACTTCAAAATGATCTGATCTATGGAAACAGTACATTTAATTAGAAAATTTAAGCTTTCTTTCAACAGTACTCTCACAAAGATCCACTGATTTAATTTTATAGGTTCATATTTTCTTTTTAAACCCCTATTGATTTGTACTTACTTGGGGCCAGACTCTCTGGAAGGGTAAGCAGTCTTTCAGGAATTCCAGGTTGGTCTTGTTTTTCTCTCCCAGCTGAAAGTGTGTCACGACCTGAGACTGCATTTAGACTGAATTAGGCAAACCAGAGCTGAGTAATGTAGCTATGCTCTATCATTTTCCAGCTCATCTGTAACGCTGTTTTTGACATATATCCCAACAGTAGCTTAGTGAAGGGCTAAACAGTGAGATGCTGAACTTGCCAAAAGTGGTTTTGAGGTAGAAATCCATAGCCATTCCTGAATATTGAAGATTCTTATGCTTTCTTAAGGACAACTGGTAAGACATTTCAAATTTACTTCAGTCTTAGTGTTTCTCGTGACAGATTATTAGTGCTTCAGGTTTGTATCAGGTTTTTCTAGAGCTGTCTTAGGAAGCTACTTCCTGACCTTTGTTCCTGTGCCCCTGTGACTGTGGCGGTATCACAAGGGCTGCACTAGATTGTTAGACCCATCTGTGGTTAGAAAAAAAGATGAAAAAGACAAATACTTAGTTGATGCAGAAGAGGTTTGTAGGGAAGCTCTACTCGGAGACGTGTCTGCAGAAGTTAATCAGCTGAGTTAAGTAAAAAGGCAATGACTGCCATACACATCTTTATCCTTCTGCTATTGCTACTGCAGCTGTGAAATTCCAGCCACCCACCTTCTTGTGAGTATTAAAATAACAAGTGCATGTTGTTTGCATTTTGGATATGACAGTTTATAGCATGGTTTAGTAACTTCAGTTGGGCTTTTTGAATGTTACACAAGAGATCAATTAATTTGTTTCCTCGCTCCTCATGACTGTGTAGCAGTTGGCTCTGTATCTTCTACATTTCTGATGCAATGCAACTGTCTGCTGACCTTCTTTATATGCTGATGCAGGTGACCAGCTACACTTCTGTCCTGTTGACATGCTGTGTCTGATTCGTGGAGCAATAAAGGGTAGGGAGACAGTGTGAATGTGCTGTAACTAGCATCATGCTAACCTGTGAAGTTCTACCTACACAGACCTGATCCAGTGCAGTTTCCCTGATGATTTGGAACTTGATCCCATGCAGGCCATAAAAGTGTTTTAACACCTTGATTAGAACGTCAATTTGTTTTTTGCCTACTCCTTTCTATCCTGCCTCTAAAACACCATCAATAAAAGAGCTTACTTGAAAGAGGGGTCCTGCTCAATATGTTTCTGCAGAGCCTTCCTCATGGTCCATGCCTGTCCCTGTGTGATAACTGATTTTAAAAATGCAGTTTAGAGTTTTGCTAGTATAATTGTCTTTGTTATGTCTCCTTTTCTTAGCTATTGCTAGAGATCAAGTATCATTTGTTGCCTTCATTGGATCTTGCACTTGAGAGAGAGTAAGTGATAGGGGTCAACTGCAGTGTTTGAATTTGTCTTTTGGTTAAACCTATCCTGAAGAATGAAGAGTATAAGCAACTTCTGAGTTCTTAACTCAGAATATTAAAACACTCCTAGAAAAAGAGCGTGGTCAGAGTTTTCACCCACTGCTTCTTCTTCCCTGTTCCTTTTACATAAAAAATTCTCCAGTGCTGGGAGCTGAGCTTAGCAGTTTATGAAATACTGGGAGCTAACAGGCTATGTGGTTCCCTCTCTTTTCATTCTAATAGGTGATTCTACTCTCTCTCAAATGATTGTTTCTGTTTTCCTTTTAAATTTTATGTATACCAAATATATGAGGAAAAAAAACCCATTTGTGGAGGGTCAAGAATATACGTAGATATATATTTTACTCATCTGTGTATTGGGGATAATAAAATTGATCACAACCGTGAGTTCTTGTCATTCTTTGGTTTTTGACATAAAAAAAATTAAAATTCCAAAGACTTCCTTGCCCAGATTCCCACTTGAGGAAGTATTTCACAGAAAAATCTTTGAATAATAGTTGGAGTGACTGACATTAAATTAGATCAATTGCAATCCTGCTGACATTGATTGAGAGGTGTTAAGTGAGGGATGGAAAAAAACATATTAGATCAAGATTAATACTTTTTTCACCAATGCTCCTTATACTTGTATAAATAGTTTGTTTCTGTAAAGCTGCTTACACAAAGCTGAAGAGCCAAATCATGACTTGCTGAAGTCCATAGGAATTCTGGACACAAAGGTCTTTAAAGACCATCTTTTCTTTAAAGGCATTTGTGTAGTTTTCAAAGATCTTTAAAACTTTATAGCTGTGCCTTCTTAATTCAGCTGATATATCAGTACAGTTTAAGATGCTGAAACTATTCAGTATTATGGATGTGTAGCTTTGTCTTAAAAATCTCCTGTTCTCATCCCCCTGGGAATACTGAAGTGGAAAGTAAACTTGTAAGTGCTTTGAAATTATTTGTGTTTTTAACTGGAAACTTACCCACAGTTTTCCTAAAGCCCAGGTCACTGAATCCTAATGCTTCTTTTAAAGAGAAGGGAGCTTCAAAAATTGCCAAAGGTATGGTTTGGAATATGAGTGGGGAAATGAAGCTGCTTCAGTGCTGATGACATGAAATCTGTTGTATTTGACGTGTAGTTGAGAGCTTTCAAATACAGTGCTAATGTCTGAAGTTATCCAAAAGCAGATTTGGTTGCAGGGTTTTTCTGCAACAGCCAAGGAGTCACATGAGACTACTTATGTAAGTCTTGGATAACATGTACACCTCCAGCTCCTGGGGGAAAAAATAATTACAAAAATCTTTTTAATCATATACTACGTTTTTATCTTTTGATGCCAATGTTACTGTTGCATATAGCAGGAAGTGTATATTAATCTTGATAATAAAATTGTCTCTTATTTCTTTGTGCATTATGAAAAGAGGGCAGCTTTTGCTGACTGTTGCATGAAAATGCTCAAACACTGCAGTTCTCAGCATTTTTCACTTTCAACAAATATCTAACTAAAATCACGGTAGGTCTTTCGTCAAGAGGATTTGGCATTGCATTTGCAGACATCCTGGCACTGGGAAATTCCAGCTGTATCCACTGCTCTTACATCTGTGCTTCACCCTCTTTCCCCATCCGCAGAGCTGTGTCAGAGCACACTGAATTTCCCCCAGACATGTCGGTGTGAGCAGTGTATGTGCAGCAAATCATGTTAGAGCTGCTCTGCGTGGTACAAAGTGCATGGGCCCTACTTCTGTTGAACAAATCATGGGTCCTGCAACTCCCTGTGAGTTAAATTCATAACAGAGCTTAGCAGGAAAAGGCCTTGTTTGAGAGAGCTGGTTTTCTATGGAAAAAGAGACCATGTTCATGGCTGATGCTAGCAGACAGATCATAGCAATAATCCATCCTCAGAAGATAATGGTCCATTACAAACAGTAGGTTTTCTGAACTCTTGCTGTCAGAGTTATTCAGCATTAAATCCAAACCTGTTTGCTTCTGCTGGAATTCTGCAAGGATTAGGAATACTTGTCTGCTAAGACCAGGTGCTCTGCTGGCTTCTGCCAGTTCCACGATTGTAATGCCTACAAGGGGAACTTCATTGGTACCTACAGACCAGATAAATTAGTTTCAGAATTAAAAATCAATGGTGACTTTCAAAGAGGCTTTGCCTAATGTATGGTTAACATTAACCACCAATTTTACTGTGGCAGTACTGCCAATCTGCACTACTAAATGGTTCTCTGAACAACCAGCTGACCTAGCTGCAATAGTTGGGTTAAACAAATCTGGGCATAGAGAGCAGTAGTTGCATGTAACTGGACAATTTCCTCTTTACTGATAAATAGATTTGTGTCCCTCTCCTAGTGTTTATGTCTAACATTATAAAATGAGCTGTCCAGATGAACAATGAACTTACATGTGATTCTTTAAATTGGAGGAATCAAATGAAAACATTTAATCAAATCCAAGATGGGATGAGCTCATAGACTGAAGTTACAGACTCTGTGTGTGTGGTGTGTATTGCAGCAGTGACTGGATTAGCCCTTCTGTTCTAGGTGTCAGGAATTATTCTTCAATACTCTGAGGCCTTATACTGAGTTGTAATGATATATACTGCTCTAGTAAAATGAAAACCACACACTGGAATCCAGGCTTTTGGGTAATTGTACCCAAACTCCTGCCAGTGGAGTGAAATGGCTTATTGTAATGATGTTTACTTCAGTCTTTGCTTGACTGCTCTCTGCCCTTTGTTTCCAAAGGGATGGAACAGTCTTCACTACATTACTCTGTATTTCCATATTACAGGATCATGCTCTGAATATGAAGGACTGAGCAAGTCTACGTTCAAATGGAAGATAAGTTAAGAAATTTAATTTAATTTTTTTTTAAGGAAAGTACTGCTGCTCTTGAAACTCAGAGCAATAAGTTGAATTTGTGGAGACAGCTACATTGCTTCTATTAAAGGCATAGAAATTCCAAATTTAGATTTCTGGGTGTCATGCTGTAAACATGCTCCATGATATTTTTATTCTGGACTTGCATAATGCCAGTGTAAATTATTGCTTGACATGTGTAAATCTGTTACTTTACAGGAATGGAACAATAGTGTGGGAGACTACTTTAAAGCTGAAGAAAAAGCTATTCAGAAAAAAAATAATTACTGCCCCTCTATTTCCAATTAGATAATTTTTATTTTGAGCTTGAGTTGATGAATGCTCTGCTTTTACCTATAATCTGACTTAAAAAACCAAACAAATACTATTTTTCAGGTAAAATTCTGTTTGTGTTGGAGAAAATGAGAGATGTGTCACTTGGAAAACAAAGAATGAATCCATGTGCTTACCAGAGTGGGTAGAGCATTCTGTGTAACCTGTGCTCACTTTTATTCATTCTTTTTCTTCTGAAAAAGAACTGCTGGGTTTTGTTTTCTTTGGTGTAATGATTTATGAGGATTATATGATCACACAGTATAGCAATGCAGAGAATACTTTTTAGCAGCACTGGCATGGAATACTAACTGAAAATAACATGCAATTTCTGTAATGTGATCATAGTTCATGGTTACAAACCAAGTCTAAATATTTGAGGAAATTAGCCTGCAAAACTAGATGAGAAGGAATGAACACGTACCAAGTTGTCCTGATGAACAGAAATTACCTTCTGAAGTAATGTGAATTTGGGATGACGTTTTACTGTGTAATGAGATGAAAATGGTTCATTTTGGCACTTCAGCAGATGCTGCCTTTGAATTGTATTAAGAAGAGGGGGAAAACAGAAAATGATCTCCACTGAAGTCTAATTGGTTAAACGGCACAATTAAGCTTTGAGACAAATGATTTATCTTTTAAAGCACTGAGAGTAAAGGAATTCAACTCAATTCTCACCCACTGCCTGTAGGGTAGCTTTTTGACTTCTCTAAATGGCAGCATTGTGCATTCAAAAAAATGTCATTGTTACGGTTGTGTTCTGTCTCTGAAACTATACATGTGCAGTGACAGCTATTTTGCATCTATTTTAGGGCAGGTTATCTTATTTGATTCTTCTGAGAAGCTAAGCATGTTGCTATAGCTACTGAGCTTGTGGCTCTGATGAGGTTTTTTTCATCAATTTCTAAAAGTAATTGTTAAATAAGGCTGGCTAAAGCCTGTGACATCCTGCTGTCAAATCCATTGGAAGACTTTTTTTTTCTTTGTTTTCTTTATTTAATTCTAGCAGTACATAAAAATGGTATATACAAGTTTCCATGTACAGTATGTAGAGACGACAAATGAAAAAATGAATGTGCAGGTTTTTGCTTCAGAAGGCTCTTGTATTCCTCTTCTTCAGCTTTGTGGTTGGGTGTGGACTTGTGGTCTCCAGTACATAGTACTACAGTACGAGCTGGTGCTGAGTATGATGTCTGCACAAGCCATATGCTGAAACTCCTCTCATGAAAATGATCTTGTCTTTCTGGTGTACTAGATCTAAGATAGACGCAGCAGTAAAAAATCCACTGCTAACAATATATCACAGATACTAGGTACAGGTTTTTAACATGTGTGAAGAGTCATTTTAAACAAGATTTAGCTTCTTAAGGCTGCCACCTATTCTTGAACCTGCCTGTAGCACTTGAACTCTTTGTGCCCTACAGTTGTGGTCCAGTCGTTAAACTGTCTTTACTAATATCAGGTAACGTTACTGAAAATGTGTTGGTTTTGCCATGGCTGGGTGTGGTTTGGGATTTTTTCTTGTTTTTTTTTTTCATCCAAAGTTCACTAGAGGTCAAAGTCCTGTATGATTCTTATGACATAGTTGCTTCCTTACAGTGTGTAGTTTTGAAGCATCCTGGAGTGTGGACATGGGTGAAGTTCATTTGCAGAAGTAAAACCCTCAGTACAAACCTATGGCAATGAGGGCAGGGCAGTGGATGTTAGATGATAATGTCTTTTTGTTGAGCACTGATAATATGAAGCGTAGGGAAAATAGCCTGTAAGGTAACACCATCACTGGACCAAGATATAAAAGGATGAGCTGGATTTGCAATATTTAGGGGATGAAAGATACAGGTGTGTATCTAGTGAGATTTTCAAGCCACTGATGGAAATTGGGGGTCTAAGGCCCATTGACTTGTGGGGGTGGGGGTTAGCTCTGTGTTTGGTCTTCTAGTAAATGCCAGAACCCGTGTATGTGCATCTTTATGTGCTTTATTACTGTTGTATGTTGCAAATGCCTGACAAATTCTGCAGGAGCAGTGGTGGGTTTAGTGACTACTTGCTGAACCAGAGTGTCTGGTATGCAGGGCTTCTAAGCCGCTTGAGACAATGTAAAATTTTTCTTTACACAGGTTTTATTCAATTAAGATTAGTGTCCTATTTAGACTGTAATAGCTAATTCTTTTACAGGATAATTTATTCTGGACCTCATAACTTTCAGCAAATGATCTATATACAGACATTGTGATACTGTTGAATAATACCAGGTATTCCAAGAAGAGGGAGAAGCTATGAAGAGATTGTAAGAGAATAAAAGTACTGGAGGCTGATACTGCAAATTCCTTTAAAGATTGACTTAAAGACAGGTTCATAATAACTAAACTGGTTTTGTATTTTGAACATAATCAATCCACTCACTATTGTGAAGAAAAAGTTCCTACTTGAGGAAAATTCCTTGATCATGAAAGCCCTTCCCTCTTAGCCTTTATTTACATAAAGCCAGGGTGTTACCAGCCATCTGTGGAGTGGATGAGATGATACAGGTCTGGTGGCTTGGGACCTCTGCCTGCAAAGCGCTGAGCTGGATGGATGACTTGTAAGTTCAGTGCCCTCTATTTCTGGTACTGAAATAGTAGCTTCATTTTTAGGGAACTCCTACCACTTCTACTTACAGGTAGATGGCTGTAACCTGTTAGGACATCACCACTGGCAGGCAATTTTTAAGGTAAGCACTGATCATCCCTTTAAGGTTTTGGATTACCTGTGTATTTTCTTCCAGTTTTGATTATTGCTTTCCTGCAGTTCCTTTTGTTGCAAAGTAGTCTTCATTTCTTCTACTCATATGATCCTTGAATATCTTTTTAGAAAAGAGCTCAGAAATAATCATGCATGTAATCTGAGAAATGAAGAATTAATGCAAAGCCTAGTGAACTAAGAGAGAGATTTGATAAATTGCAGTTGTGAAAATATTTTTTTCTGGTAAACAGAAACCCCTCTGCTTTGATTTCAGCATTTGGTTTAAGATGAGTAATCATGCAAAATTTGACCTGATTGTCAAATCATTGAGTAAAAAGTACTGTAATTTAAGATTGCCTGACTGGACTGTTTATGAATATGAGAAATGCCTGGTATCTATATAGTGTGTAAATGTATGCATAGAGGTTAAATTCAGTCATACAAATTCCTGTCTATCTAAAGTATTTCAGTCACTACATTTTAAAGGGATTAAAATTATATTAGTCTGATTAATTGCACCAATTTCTTTAAAAACAATATGGACATTTACGTGCTTGTATAATCATTTCAGGTGCTTATCCTATAATTTACTGAGTCACTGTGACCTATCATCTGAGAATTCTTTGCTTATAAAAATCTAACCTGTAATGACTACTGTAAAAAACAATAATTGTAATTAGAGCTTAATCAGCTTATAAAACACAGACATGTTTAAAACATTACTTTTGCTTTGTGTCCATCCAGGTGGTGTAGAATTCACTGGAGTGCTGCTGGTAGGTTACATTAGCAGCATTGCAGGAAACCAGGCTTTTCATAATAAGCAGAATTAAATGAGGAGAATTAAATGCGGAAAGACAGCTTTTTATTGACAAAATTTGACAAGGGTAAAAAAATTTGACTGAGTAATTTTTTACTTTTTTACTTAATTTTAAATCTGTGTAACACGTAGAATACGCAGAATAATGATTGATTTGCAGCTGAAGTGCAACCAGCTTTTGTTGAGACATAGAAGCTGTTTAACATCAGGACTGCTCTGAAGCTTAGGGCAAGAAACAAGGATGCTCTTTCCAGTTGGAACTACTAAAGGTGTAACATGCTGGTGTGGTCTGTTCTGTGATTTCTTTGTTGGCTGCTCTGACTAGCAAATAAGAGACTGCTACCAGACGCAGGTAAAGGAATCACTCATTTAACTCGAGTGAGCCGGTGTTGGTGCTTTGCTGCTAAAGATCAATGCTCAGTGCCCACTGGCAGTCGTTAGGGGTTGACTAGCTTTCAGTATATGGCATAGCTGTAAAATGATTATCTCCTGGGATTTGTTTGTGACGTTTGGCTTCTATTTCCAAATCTGCTGTAGGATCACTGACTGTAGGGTAGCTGGCATTTCAGATCAAGTGCTGATTTTTGCCTTTTGTTTCACTTGCATGTAGAGGAAGCTGTTTCACAGAATGAAGAGTTTCTTTTCTAGTACAGGGTAAAATTCCAGCTCTGATTCACCTAATTCATACAGGGAGATAATGAATGATTTCACTCAGTTAATATTCTCATTTGAATATTTAAAGTTGTGCTTACCTTGTCTACCTGCTCATTCATTTATTTTTTTCAGCTGGTTGAACACTGTGATTAGAAAGCAGATGGACAGTCGTATGTAATGCACCTCTGTTGCTGTACTAACAGAAATAAATAGTTGCTGCCTCAATAAAAAAAATCACATTGGTGTCTTTCCAGTATCTGATCTCTTCCTCTCTTATATATTTTATGTGGAAATGCATTAAAAAGTCCCACGTTGGTTTGAAACGTACAATATTGAAATGAGAGACAGACATGGATTCTGCCAAGAATCCTGACAGAGATACTCCGCCTGTAACATTCCTTTGCAGGGGTGGGAAATCTCTTATTCAGTTGTCTTCTTGATACTATCACTGACAGTTCCTCAGAGAATGAAGTTGATATCAGTAGTGGAAGCCTATAGCTTTACTCCCTGTCCAGATCAGGTAATGCTGCCTGAAGTATGAATCTTGCGGTGATCATTTTAAAGAAGACATTGTCTACATTCTTCCTCTTTGTAGATCAGAAGTTGTTTATATTTTGATCCCCTGGAATGAAAATATAAGTGTAAGAATATTATCATTCACTTAGGTTATCTTAATTCCCGTGATTTTTATCTCTCAGTTTTTCCTCCATGCCATTTTGGACATAATTTTTGAGAAGGATTCTCCATGTGTTGTCTACCTCATTTCCTCATGGAGACTCTTGAAACATGCATATTCAGAACCTCTTTGGAGAGCCAAGCCTCTGCTTTGTTCTGCTTGTCAGAAGGGCTTGTGATTTTCCTGTGTTTCCAGTAGAGCTTGAAATTAGTCGTATACTGATGTTGTACTGAAACAAGCATGGGGCTCAAAATTAACATGGCTTTTATTTGTAGCTTGTTTTGTGCATGGTCATAATCTGTAACATTAGCAGCACACTGCTTGCTGCACAAGCTTCTCAAGGCAAGTCTCTGGGTTGTTTTTATGGCAAAGCTGGCTGGGTGGCACCAGTTCCTATCTGGAACGTATCTTTGCAGACATGTTTAGCATGGCACTGAGCCTTGCTAATGTGACTTCCCAAGAGCAGCCAAAGCCAGGCTTTCCTGTGGATTCACAGTTCTGGCCAGGTGGCTTCCAGGTGGCTTGAGCATGGGCAAAGACTGTCCTCGGGAAAACAGCATTGATGTGAGTGCAGAGGGAAGGCAGGGGCTTTATGTACATCTCTGTGTTCTTTAGACTTACTTGTTATTAACTTCTCCATGGTAAATGTAGGCATGGGTGTTCTCAGAAGAAAATACTTGCAAGAAGGTAAAATTTGGAGGTTTTGATCAGTCCTGACAATGTCTTTAAAAAAAATGGAAGGAAATATAAGTCCTCCCTTTTTTTTTTTTTTTATTGCTGGAATCTGCCTATAGTTATCTCCTTCCTTCACTCTTCCTGGTACCGCGTGTACAACAGTTGTCAGCTGTGGGCCTTCCACAGTGAATTTTCTTTTTCTTTTTCTTCCATTGAAGGTCTAGAACTCAGGAAATTCAGGTGCATCTACTGAAAAATGGAGAGGCTTACCAAGAATTAAATACTCCCTAAAAATTTGTGGTGTTCTTCCACTTTTGCCATAATTCTATCTCTTCACATACCTAAGGAATCACTGCTACTGATTGCAGACCCCGACCTGTGTGCACAGCCACCTTCTCTGTGTCTCAGGTGAAATATATATTCCGAAGGTCACACTTGAAAATGAGTGATTCAATCGAATTAAACATAAGCAGAACAATGGCCATGGTGTGGGCTACAGTTTGGGTTTAATAAGTAGTATTTTATTGTTTAATTGGTATGGCACCTGCTGCCAGTGAAATCCAGTACTTCATCTGGACATAGCAGAGTTTCAATGACTCTTATTGATGGATTGATTGATTTATTTACTTATTTATTTTTTTCACCCTTCCTCTAACTCAAGGTCTCATTACAGTAAAAGCTGATATGTGAGAAATAAAATTATAGCAATAGGTGCTTCTGGGACTTGCACATAATTGTTTCTATGTGTCTTTGAAATAGTTGTCTATCTCCAGTTATAATGATACACCAGAGGAACAAATCAAAACCTGGTCAGCTCAGTACCAGAGTTTTTCTCTTAATCAAAAGAATATATTCTTGATGTAGAGCCAGTTGCTAGCTCCAAGAAAAGCTGGGAAGTGCTATCTGTCCCTCAGAAGCATTTCCCTGCAGGCATGGTTTTGATGGATGTATGAAGGGAGTACCATCTGCCTTAGGGATGGTAGAGGGAGTCGTGTAACACAGGGCTCCCAAGGGGAGCTGTAGGACATATAGAAGTGTTGAGGAGTGAGAAAAGAAGGGCAAAAGGAGTCTCTTCTGCTGAGAAACAGGCTATTGAAGCAAGATGAGATTGCAATTTGTCTTATGTTTTCCCTATCATCTCAGTACGTCCTGGCTATTGCCGCTTAAGATTTTTATCAGGGTGTCTTCTTCCTATCCCCATAAGTCATTAGTGACTTATGATTTAGTGTCCGCAGGCTTGGCTGTAATTTAGATCACTGTATGAGTACATTAATTGACTGCTTCCTCCTATTGTCATATACAGACTCTGTGTGTGTCCTTGCCTTTCATCCTTCATGAGTCTTATGACTCTACAGTCTTAAAGGCAAATGGTTGAAAGGACTCTTAACACGAATGCCTTGGTTTAGAAATGCCAGACACTTTCTTGATGAATTGGCTCACATAGGCTGTAGAACTGTTCTTTCTGATTGGGTCTACTGACCATTCAGCTCTCATGGGATCTCTGTTTGGCTTCACTGGTTTCCTCTGGGGTAGCCTAAAAAGGGATTTCAGCTCCATTGGATGTACTACTATCTCATGTGTCCTATAGCATCTGAAGCTTGAGGTGCCTCTCATCTGAACCCAGCTACCTAAGAACATAACTTTATTTATATCTGAAAGAAAATCTTATTTTAATAGAAAATTATATAACTGGAAAAGAATAGATCAAACAAAAATATTCTGTAGTGACTTTACACCGCCATACAAATGCTGGGGATTAACTAACACTGTTGTGCTGGTAATCGTATTGCGGTATAACACAAACCCTGATCACAGATCCATGCGTTATCTACTGGTTAAGAGGTCACAAGCCCTACTTCCCCCTGTTTGTGTAGATCTGAAATAGGCAAGTGGAAATGGAAGTGATTGTGTTCGGGAGGATTAAAGAATTGCTTATTTGAAAGCATGAAATTGCTCTGAGGGTGATTGAAGAACGTGAACTAGTGAAGCATTCAGGTGGACATTCTGCAATGAGGTCTGTCAGAACAGTTTCCTCCATCATGCCAGTGTAAGCTGTGCCCATGAAAGCAGTGTGAATTGGTACGGGAGCTTAACAAATGAGCATTGTACATGGGGGTAGGGATATCTGTTGCTTCAAGACTTTCAGCCAAATAAAACCAAGAACAATATACATTCAGCCTTCACCTTCCGTGCAGTAGTAGGTGAAATCAACAGCAAGAACATTTTTATTTTCCATCAGAGATAAGGGTAATGTTTAATTCATGTTCAGATCCTTCAACCTTTAATTTTTCTTGTTTCATTACAATACTTCTTAAACAGACTTAATAAAAACCTCAATTCCCATGATTACCCCTTCAGAGATGTCGCAGTGTATCCCAGCTGCAGAGGAGGTTCTCCATACCATTAATTATGCACTGAAAATACAAAGAAAGCACTTGACATTTTTCCCAGATCCATACTGTGTTATTTTGCTGGGTTTGGTTGGTTTTTGTTTTATTTTATTGTTTTAATTACCTTTATTGATTCAAAACTAGGGTTTGAAAGCTTGTTCCAGAACTTGCTTTAGGTGTATACAATTTTTTCCCACTCATAGATAATGACCAAAACCCAGTTATTTACTGCCTCTGCTGATTGTTTAGGGCTGTAGCTAAAGGATTGTAGCTAAACATGACTAATGAGGTCATTGGCAATTACTTCCTGTGTTTCCTTTCTTGGAAACAAGAGATGCAGTAACATTTTGTTTGTCTATTGATTGTATTATTATTAAATAAGTAAATCAATGTGATGTTAGAACTTTGCCATTTCATGGCATGGTCAGAAGGCTATTTGATTTAGTAGTACACTCAGGAGCAGATAATGGTTGGGGTCTGGTGCATACCCAGAGCTTTAGCACCATTATTGGCTTGTTAGCTTCTTAACTCTTAGTTCTTTCAGAAAAGTAGGAAGTATCATATTTTAAAGAATAATTATCTACAATAGAAATCAAAATGAACTCGGGTTCTAACTACATTTACACAGTTGAGCTAGACTCTAAGGGTAGCATTCTCATTTCACAAATAAAACTAAGGTACAGAAATAAAAATGAAGCCAGAAAGGTAATCTGTAATAGTGCCAGTGATAAAAACTCGTGTCGTCAGATACAAAGTTCATCTTCCTTCTGTGATTCAGAGGAATTTAGCTGCAAGAAGCCACACGGTATTTTTTCTGTCTAGCCTGGAGTACTTAAAGAAACAGCGGCAGAATGGAACTTTTGCAATCTGTTTTCAAATTTAGTTTCTTACATCACAACAGATGGGATGATTATAAGTGATGAGTGAAGGAAGTTGATCTCTTACGTGTTTTGTAACAAATAAAGAACAAAATGTTTCAGAGAAATTAACATTAAGCCCTGTCCTGAGAATATAAACAACCCCTAAGTGAGAGCCAGAGATTAACTACATTCTCCAATGGAGTTTCCAAAGCAGCAATGTTCTTTCATGAGAGTAATTTGTCTGAGAGGATGGCAACATACTCTTTGTCTCAGTGATGCACATCCTAGCAAGTTGAGAGAGAGGATCTTTTGTTGCCTCTATTAAGGCTATAATTATTTTTCATAGACATTTCCCATCTCCATCCCTTGCAGCTACGGGCAGTGGTAACCGTGAGGGTATTGTGCCATGGCCAGTGTGGAGCACTACTCACTCTGGATGGAATTTCCATATAGAAATCTGATAAAGGATGGCAGTGGAGAGGGAACTAGAATGTGTTACTTGTGCACTGTAATTGCAAAAATACTTTGTAAGTACATACTGTGCTTTGAGACTTGCAAACAGATTTAAGTTAATTACATGTTGGCATATCAGTTAAAAGGTATCGGGCAGGACTCCTCCTGATTGATGTGTTGTATTAACTATCATATGCTGCTTTTGCAGCAAGGTAAGTTAATTTGGAATGATCAGCTCAGATTTTATGCAGCCCAGGCATAGAATTAACAATGCTGAAACTGCTTTTTATCCAATTTTGCCTTTACATGTCTGGCTTTAAAATAAAGCCTCACAACAGCAAATGTTATATATTGAAAAGCAGGGGGAGCTCTTCCTGTCTTTGACATTTAAAAAGCTCAGTACTAGTTCCAAATAAAACTATTCACAGTCTCCTGATAAAACTCTAATAGAGTGTGCTAACCCTTTTGCATGAAAGTATGTTGCTTTGAGATTAGCCTGTGATTAGTAACTCTTGGCTTTGTATGTGGATAGGAACATGGAGTGATGTCGAGGTAAGCCAGTCAGCCTTTAAGAGTTGCCTGTCATCTTTCTGTGCTCTGATTCTGCTGGTTATGAGTAAAAAGAAGTGGTGTTAGCAAGGCAGATCAGTAGAGTGAAAAAGCCTATCTGCTTTGCTGATGGGGACTGTATGCATGAATACATGCTGGGATGGGAGGGATAAAGTAAAAGAAGTTACACCAATATTTTTACACCAAAGTTTGTCTTCCTGTTAGTCACTAAAATCTCAAAGCCAAAGCCCACTGAAGAGGTGAGGGGCCGTAATTTCCATTGACTTCAAAGGAATTGCTAATGCCTGATTTCTGTCAGCATTTGACCTCCTGAAAATTCAGAGGAATAAAGCCTAAAGGTGTGGGTCCTTTTTGAAGGCTTTGGAAACCAGAGTGTGTTTTGTCTTAGAATCACTGAATAATTTATGTTGGAAGGGACTTCTGCAGCTCATTTGGTCCAATCCCTGCTCAAATCAGTGTCTTTAAATCTTTTATGACATCCTTATAAGAGTGGGCATAGGTGAGTAGTTAGAAGCTTTGTTCGGTTTGACTGTCATAAACCATAAACTGTCACCCTCTTAGCTTGAGCTAAACAATGAGGAAAAAACCCATCTTCAAATACTGAGCGCTCACCATAGCTAACAAACAGTGCAAATGTAAATACTTTGTCTTGAAACATGACACTAAGAGTTGGTATGATAGTCACCGTGGCAGTAAGCTGTGATTCTTACCATTGCCAAGACAGGGGCTGTGGCTTCCGGGAATAGAATTTCCAGTAGAAAGGTTTTGGATCTCACACACACACAAAGATAAATAGCAAGTAAAATTATTGCAAACTAGTATGTTTAAAAAAAGAGGAGTTTTTCATGATATAGTAGCTAAAAAGTATTATAAATGTAGAGTAGGCCATTTTTTTTTTACTTTTCATTTTAAAATCTTTATCTTAGGGTCATTTAAAAAAACATACGAAAGAGTGAGAAGTAGAATAACTCTAGAATAAAAAATAATTTGAATAATGATGAATAGAGATACTAGTTCAAGTTAAAAGAAATAATTGAGATCAGTTGCTATTAAAGCTGCTGCATGCAGAATGCGTGGAGCAGGGTGAAATTTGCAGTTGAGATTGCTGTAGATGGGCTCTACGCAGAGCACCTGTCTGCATTTGCAGAGGTAGCTACTGCAAAAATTAAAGTCATCTCTTTATTTCTAATCACATTGTTAATGTGTTTGATGGAAGATATGCACAGTAATAATTTCTGCTTTATAGGATAAAAAGAGTTGTTTACTAGCTGGGCATACATAGAATACCTAATACTGATTTCCAAATCGGGAGTATTGCAGAAGGATCTTACCTGTGAAGGTAAGTTCCTCTGTCAGCTGCACAGCCACCCAATTCATTCATGTAGTCACCAAAAATACTAGTCATCTTTCTCTTCTCTTTTGCCATAGTAGGGAGACTAGATTAGAAATAGTGTTTAACTGGACAAAGTAGTCATCACTAAACTGCCAAGCAACATGTGTTCCTTCTTACGGTGTGTGTTCCTTCGTATAGTGTATGGCCAACCTGACAGTTCAAACAGCAATTTCAGTTTTCAGGAGATGTTCTGTTCTGTGTTCATAGTGCCTGAGGTGCTTAAGTTAAGCATTTGATTGCCCTTGACCTCTTACATGCAGAGAGACAGCCGTCTCTTCTGGGGGATTCTGAACTTCTGCAAACAGAAAAAAGGAAACTAATGGTACTTTTAGATTATTATCTTTGCTTAGCATTACTGTCACTTTGCTGTTTATAGGCACAGGTCAGATAGATAGTCTTGTATACACTCATTCAGATTCTGTAACTGACGGATAATGCATCTGTTTCCTCTAAATTGGTGTGCCAAGATGAGAATGTGAGCAGCTAAATAACTGGAGTCAAGAATAAGCGCTTAGCCCTTGCTTGGGTAATCAATCTCACAGACTCAATAGGCAGCTTGCTATGGAAATAGCAGAAAAGAGAATCTGAAAAGATGTGGGATGATTTCTTTAGTGTAATTGTGGTTTCATGTCACTTTATTTCCGTGACTCACTATATCTAATATAAACAATAAAAGACAGAAGAGGACTGGCTTTCTGAGGGTGGAATCGAATATGAATAAATTTCACAGGAATTTAAGAGGCAGAGAGCTCCAGTGGAACTTTTTTGGGTTACGTCTGATGCCTGTCCTGTCATTATTGGCTAAAATATAAATGTTCCAGCCTTTTTATTCAGCTATGCTAGCAAAAAAAAAAAAAAAAAAGGAAACAAAAAGGGTCAGTTTAACTCTGTCCCACTGTACATAGTTATAATTTTATGCTATTCTGGGAGTAAGCTAAGCAACTTTTAGAGCAAATAATAAATGTATGTAAACTATATCTCCAGGTAGAGATAGTAACAGAAGCAGGAGAGAGAATGGAGGAGTAAAAAGCAGGAGCAAGCAGCTTTGTTTTAGAAGTACAATCAAGTCATGTTTACCATTGCTGTACTGCTTTATCCTCACATCATGCAAGCTGCCTGGGAAAACTGAGGAATTCTGCATTGACCACATCAATTTGCTCGTCTGGTGACTACTTTGTGACAGTGCCTGGAGGCCTCAGCTGGGACTAAGACTGTACAGTACTTGTCACAGTACAAATGGGGAAAATGAAGTCAGTCTTTTCCCAAGAAACTCGCTAGAGATTTCAGATCTAGCTGTGATGATGGTTGTGACTAGCTCTGTGTGGATGCATTTTAAAAGTACAATATTCCTATTTCTCTTTTGCAGTTGTGTTTATATCAGTGTGTGGTTGGAGACTACAGAGCAATCTACTGCAGAATATTCACATCGAGAGCATGCTTGTTTATTTGTCTTGCATGTTGATAGTGAGTGTACTTGGATTTGGGTTTATTTATCTGGCATGTGCTACAGTCAATTCTGTTAACATGGGTTATCTGCCCAGGATGGAAAGGGCAGGCTCGTCTGTGGTTTTTGTTGTTTCTTTGATATCCTCAGCATTTGTTGGGAGGTGGCTTTGCAACTGGAGCATTTTCTATCTGCAGGACTCTGTCATTGCAGGCTTTTTTTTTTTTTGTAAGTAATTCCTCTTTACATTCTGCTCTGAATCCCACTGGGTGCCTGCTCAGCAATGCTTTAACTTCTGAATATTGAAAGCAGCGGGTATGGTGAGAATGGAATATTTTAAACAGCGGAAGAGATACTTGGTGTAGTGTATAGTATCTGTCTCACTATACCTTGCATTGAAGAGAAAATCTCTTTGAGAGTCATTAGGGTACAACTGTTTATGGAGAAGTGACTGCGACTTCCAGGGTATGTGAATGCTCTGAGGAGAGTGGTGCCAGGTTCTGGAAGAAGAGGAAACAAAAGGACGTCTTTGGTTTGGTAGCTCTGCTTTTAAGACAAGATGGATGTAATTCTAAATTAAAAAGAAAATAAATTTGCTTGGCGAGGGTTTAAGATGAGAGACATTTATCCAAAGGTAGACATTTACGGGTAAAGCATCTTATTTTACTGCCTGTCTGGTGTACAATGTGGACATCATTATGGTAAATGCTCATCCTTTTAGATTAAGTTGTTGGCTGTGAAATGCTCGAACTTCATGTTCAAAGGTTTTTGTAACCAAGTGTGACTTTCACTGGAAAAAGAAAAATGCAGTAGAAACTGCATGAGCATATAAAATAGGTTTGTGTAGGTCAGGGAAGCAGAAAGAAGGATGATTCTGGGCTAAAACACGATAGCTTCTTGTCAAGTCCCTGAATGAATGCTTTACTGGCAAGCAGGCATGCGTGCATGTGGAGGGGCGTACGGGACAAGAGTGAAATAGAGTGCGGTCCAGAAATCGGATTCTTGAGCAAGGTGTTTTTCTTTTTCTTGGATGAGAGAAATAGCTGAGTAGTAAATTTTCTACAGAGTCAAAATAGGCCACCTTTGACATAAGGCCTCTACGTGAAACAGTACAGAATGTGATCGAGAAAATAGCAGGGGAATGTTTTTTAAGGGGTCTGTTTCTTTCTCTTAGGAAGACTATTGAAATGGAAAGCCTCCCTCAGCATAGCAAAGAGCAAATTCAACCTAGTTATGCTTCTGATACACTTCTTGTGAAATGCCTTTCTCAGCTGTCTAACGAACAGAAAGAAATGTGAATTCTGCCAGTGAGATTGTTTCCTTGCTATGCTTAATTTCTTTGCATATTTAATTCACTCTGAACCTTAAAATAGCTTTCTGGTGTTTCTCCTCGTGGCTTGTTGTTGCTTTATTTGCTTTTGAATTGATTTGCAAGCTTTCCCGCGCTTCCTTTTTCCGTGAAGATGTGGGGATAAGGGGGTTCTATCTCTTCCTCTCTGTCCTCTGTTGCCTTGCTTCCTCATCTTCCTCTCCAAAGCATGTTTCATGCAACATTGAGCTCATCAGCTGGGGTTTAACACACCAAATGGAGGAGTTCTGTAGTGGGAGTTGGGAAGCAATACTGTAATACAGTTGGCCTGTATGACTAATCAGTTAGATAAAGAATTCAGGCTGCAGAATAGCAGAGCCTTCATGCTTGATTGATGATAACAGCAGCCAACTGACTTACTGCCCTTAACTGCTAGCATCCCCCACACTATTAGAGAGGATTTCCAGCATAGTACAATAGATTTGTCCTAGTAAGCGTAATGCTGGGGTTTGTAGCACATGACATCAAAAACAAAAGAAAAGCAGGTCAAAAGGATGTTTCTCTGAATGTCCTTAGAAAGGCAGGAATGGAAGGTTCTGGAACTAATGCTCACTTGTCCCCTACCTGCATACTTCCTCCAAAAGAAGTAGATAAGTCTCTGTAGTCAGCACAGCGTGAAGATTATCCCTTATTCCTAATGACCTTTACCATGGAGCTTGGTTTTTTTGGCAAATCTCCCAGAGCATAGGCAGGGCTGATTTCTTTGGCTAGTAGAAGTTATTCACTTTGAGGCAGGGCTTAATGGAACTGGAATTGTACAAAAGCATAGAATATACAGAGTGGAACCCATAAGAAAGAAGGAAAAGATACAGTTTTTTATGTAAATGTATCTTAATTTCTTTTGTCTTACAAGCTGTAAATAGCTCTCAGAAAATCTTATCTGCAGTGGGTTTGGGGTTTTTTGTGTGTGTCTAGTGATGTAAACTTACTGCACTATCCAGAAAGCCATGAATCATACAGTTATACTGAAGCTGTGAAGAACAGGTTGAAGTCAGAGAACTTTCTGTTGCAAGGAGAAAGATGGAGGTTTTCCTGGATGAAATCAAAATCTGTTTATGAATCTCAGGAGAGCAATTCCGCTCTACTGGTTTATAGGAGAGTAAGCAGCCAAGAATATGAATGTTTCTAAGACATAGTAATACATTTTATGGACACAGTGAACTTAGTAGGTGTAAGGTGCTAGCAGATTGATTGTGTTCTGTGTCACTGCAGAAACCTACCTGTATTTTTTTGGTTTTAAATATCATTGTGGCCACTCTTCTCATCACACCTACTAAGAAGCGAAAAGTCCCTAAAATACTATCAATAAACAGGATACTTGGTTTAGATTAATGTAGACATTGGCTGGAGCAGAACTCCACTGAGTGCACAAACTAATATTTAAGATACTCCTGGAATCAGACTTGTGTTGCTGGATGAAGATATGTACTTCATTTTATTATCTGTACAAAGAAGACATCTGAACTGTAAATAGCTGATGATGCTTTCTGTCCAGATGTCAAGCACTGTGTTTGACTTACTACCTGATACAGAAGTGTTAAGGTACAGTACAGATTTTCATTTCAAGTTAAATGCTGAAAATTCATTGTGAAGCTGTTAACAGCAGGGAACTTCTCTTGTGAAGAACTAAATTAGAAGCTTTCGAATCTTTTGGTATTGACAGACTAAATGACCTCAGTAAACGATTAAGTTTTCATTCTATGACTGATGCATCAATGCTTGTCCTTCCTTTCTGAGTCCATTATTCCTAACAAAAAGATTTCAGTATTAAAGGGTACTTTACCTTTTATGATTAGCCTTCTCTTCCAGCTTGCTTCATTTCTTGTTGCCACAATCTAAGCCACAGAAATATATTTACAATATTGAATGACTGGAATTTATGAGATCGTTTAATTTTGGGAAGTGAATTTGTTGGTTGTGATGTAGGGACCTGTCTGAGTGGCTGATACCTGGAAGCCTGTGGCATGAATGCTAGACACCCCTTCCCAAGTGACTTTGCTAATGGGGAGACTGCCAGTTGTTCTGCACCGCATGTTTGTCTGACAATAATTACTCATTCTTAACAGTTTACCTTTTGATCTACATGCCACATGAACTTAACATCCAATGTATCACAGAAATGAAAATCAGGCAGTGTGTGTTAACCTGCTGTTGAATCGAACAACCTGTCATAAAACTGCAAAGTCTTGTGTAGTTTAAAATACACCGGATTGCGTCTGTTAAGCTCTTATGTTAATGTTCTGTATTTATGGGTGTGCATTACCTTAAAGATGCAAAGTTCTGAAATGGAAAATAAAAAGTCTACCATATCTACTCTGAAATGCATCTGCAGCATCTATTTATAAGTGAGGCTTGAACCGATGAACTTGCCTTATGCTGTGCCTCCCAAACAGATGCCAGGGATAGTCAGTCCACTCACAGAAATATCATAAATCTGGTACAGCTTGAGATGCTGTGCATTCACTGTTCATCTAAGTCAGTCAGTAGTACTCGATGGTGTGGCATGGGGGAAAAAAATCCTAGATTTAATGCCTGGATGGAGCAAGGGATGGGGTGTTCTGGATATATGACCACTACAAGGTGGAATTTTAAGCCATTTTGTCCAATGGAAGCAATTACGCAACCTACTTAGTACTGATATTTTTATATATATATTTCAGACTAGGCATGTCTTCCAGACAGCTCTGAATGGCAAATTAATTTTATTTTAGTCTTTTGTGATTGACTCGGTCTCCTGAGTCTATAAATCAAAACAATAGATGTTTGGCTTGCTTGAAGTTCAGTCATGCCCAAGCTTTTGGCTCTGCCAAGCATTTCAGCTGTAGAGCTCTGCACCAACGGGAACAGCTGAGGCAGGGAACATTTTGTCATTTTCATTCTTCCTTGGGGAAGCGAAGCTGGGGAAAGGATCCTCCAGTGATTTGGTGAAATGGTTGGGTGGTACAGAACCTGAAAACAGTTGGAAACAAGAAATCTCCTCTAACCAAAATGTTACTGAGTTAGTTCTGGTGCTCTGTGTGCGAGGAGGGAAAAAGGAACACAGAGCAAGAATTGTGCTGGTTCGAAAAAGCCGTAACTTTCCAAACATAATGAAGTGTTACTGTGTGTTAACAGCGATGCTTCCTGGGTGTTGAGTGAACAGTGTTCCAGCATCTGCCAGAAACTGATCTCAGAGCAATGTGTCCCTCTGAGGCAGTGGATTAATTTCCCCTTTCTGTTTACTTGCTGTAATTCCATATGGGGAAATGTGCAAACATGGGCAACGTCCTTGGGAAAATGCGGAAAGGATGCGGGAGAGGGGAAATGAGGGGGACTTGATAGGTAGAAATCATGGCAGTTTAGAGTTCCTGCACCTGATGGAAGAAAATATAGTCTTCAAATATTGCCGAGTGGTGCAACCAATACAGAAATAGATAATTTTTTTCTGTTATACTTGCAACGTGTGTTTCATATTTTGTCTGTTTCCCTTTACTTCCACTTGTAGAGATCTTTAAAAATTTGGCCTTGGATCTCTTTGCTAAGTCTCCGCTTTAATCTTCAGAGAAATCTTAGAAACCTCAAAGCCACTCCTTCCTCATTAGTCCAGACACAGATCATTCTGCCCATGTCTTACTTCCTGACTCAAGCAAAGGTATCGGTTCTGGGTATTAAGACTTCATTATCAGATTAGAGTGAATCGCACCATTTTTGGCACTGAAAAGCATTTTATGCAGCAGTGTGATCAGGAGACAGAAATGCATCTGTCCTTTGTCTGAGGACTTTCATTCCTTTATTTCTTCTATGGGCTGTCTTCATATTATTTTTTTCAAAGTCCAGTATTTCACAAGCCAGTGTGATCTCTCTGCTTTAGATATTTCTTAGCAGTGGTGGGACATTACTTTTAAAATTGTAAGCACAAATAGTGCTTATTTACCTGTACCAGTTTCTCTCCTCTTAGCATCTCACTATTTCTATTCCATAATCACAACCTATTTTTAATATTCAGAATTCAAGCTGGTCTCCTTTTTCGTGCACCACATGTAATTTGTTAATGATTCAAAACTTGCTTTTACAAATATTTTTTAAAATATTTACTTAGTGTTAGCATTTCTGTAAACATTCTTTTGGAAAAATTGTTTGGAATAGCATGAAAACTATTGAGAATGATTAAATTGTATAAATAGTCCCATAAAATATTTTGAAGCAATTACTCTAAAACTGCTGTAATTATAAGGTTAAAAAGCACAATAAAGGTTCTGCTGACGCTCCGTAAGCCCATTTCTCAGAGGAGGGTAGTTGCAAAGCAGCTCTACTGAGATTTACTGGGCTGCTCAGTGGAACCTACTTCAAGGCATTAATTGATTAAACCTATGCTGTTTAATATTAAAGAGCATCCCTCCTGTCCTAACCTGCTTTTGCTTTTCTGTCTGCTCATGAGTGGCAGAATTTTAGAGAGAAATGAAGGGCTGTCTCCATGAAATTCATGCTAAATGAATACTGTATTAAATAATATAAAAATCTTGCTTCGCTGCTTCAGCGGGGTGGGGATATGAACTCTGTGGACCCCATCATTAACTAAAGATATTGAAACCAAAGACAAAGTGGTTTCTTCCTCTGTCTTGGTCCTCTAATGGACATTTTGATGACTAAGACTAATACCTTCTAGCTGTCCTATGATTTTCCCATACGTGCTCTAGGACAGACCTATTTCAAAACTTGGAAGTTTATCTATTCAGTGTATTTTCTACAACATTAAGACCAGTTTGTCATACGGTAATATTTCCTAGGAAATTAATAATAAAAATCCTCTAGCAATGTGCATTGACACTACTGGCAGAGGGACTAGTTTTTCTCCCTCCAGGCAGGCCCCAGCCCCCCTAGAACACTGCCTGGATCTGCCAGGAGATGGCATGTGTTCTCCAGAGCAGGCAGCATCTCCCACTGCTGCCCTGCCTGCTGCCAGCCACACACCCCTGGGCAACTCCAGAGCTGCAGCAGTCTGGGGCACTGCTCCAAAGAAAGGCTTGGCACTTCCAATTTCTAAGGTAGGGTGCTTGCTCTTAGGGGCTGACATTCCGCATGGCATTTCGCCCCAAAAAATGTGAGGTGACCACCATGTAAGAGAAGCCTTAAAATGAGCTGCAAGAGTTTTTAATCTTGATTCTAGCCTATCTTAACAGGGTTCCTGGCAGATGATATTTCATTTGTGTTGTGTTAGGTTAATTGCTTGACAGGTACAGGGATATTAATAATTCTTAATTATAAGATGCATTGAATTGCTGAAAGAGGAGATAATATCTCTTTATGTCAATATTGTGCATAACACAGCTAGCCTACCAAATGAAAAGGGATAAAATAATAATTTGCTCAGTCAGATGTTTTGAAGCCACAGAGGCAGGTAACAAGATTTAAATGTCATTGATTCATCCGGGAGTGGAAACAGAGCACAGGCAGTGAGATCAGCAAAATAACCTGCTGGTCTGACCATTAAATCTCTCCAGCAAACAATCCAAACAAGTGAAAGTCTGCTTTAGGCGTTTGCTGCTTATTTCTACAGCAATAGCTTATTCACTGCTAGACAATTCTAGTGATCAAATAGTATTTGGGGTTTTCTGTATCTTCAAAGTACTGTCTATCAAACAAGATTTTGCAAGGACTGTTGCATAAAATGTCTGAATTATCCCAGTTTTAGAGAGTCAGAATAAACTATTAGCAAGCAAAGTTTTAAATGACAGGCAAAAAGGGAGCAGAAGTTTATAGTTTTTCAAACATTTACCTGTTTGCACCACTTGGACACTGCCTAAAATGGACATATATTACATATATTGAAAAAACAAGTGATTTAGCACACCAAAATCATGGGGTGATTTTTTTTTTTTTGTGGTTGTTTTTTGGTGTTTTTTTGTAAACCCCCTCCATTAAAAATAGGTATGAAGATTTGAAATTGTTATGGAATGCTCCAGAAAGTGCTAGAAGAATTTTAGGTGTTTTGGGCTTTTTTTTCTTGTTTGTTCGGTGGTTTTTTGTTTGTTGGGTTTGGTTTTTTTATTTGTTTCATTGGTTTTTGTTTTAGTTTTTTGGGTTTTTTTGTTTGTTTGGTTTTAATTGTTTGGGGATTTTTGTTTGTTTGTTTTGGTTGTTGTTGTTGTTTTGTAGCACCTCTGATGCCTACATGGATCACTGCTGCATTTAGGTCTTAGAGACAGTGGTATAACTGACTCTTTAGTATTTTGAAGTTACCATGAAGGCTATGAGTTGACATCCAAACTTATGTTGTCCGTGTCAGCAACATTAGACTTAGTTCTTCTGCATTTACAAAAGCAGAAGGACTCAGTTCAATATAGAGACATATTAGAGGGGAGCACCTTAGACAAGTTTCATCCAGGGTGAAGTGTGAAGCAAAAAATTTGTTTCTGTTGCCTTCTGAAAGTCCCAGGTGATGTCTCAGATTGCAGTGCAGATTTCTTTCTTGCCCTGGAGAACATCCAGAATAAATTATCAAAAGTTGGTTGCAGGCAAAACAGACAGCTTTAGAAGACCCATCTGAAGTGCAAAGTACTGTAAAGACTAGTACTGTCTTAGCTTGTAAAAAATAAATAGAAATACAAAGTAGTTTCAGATTACATCACATGAAAATGTAGGACCATATGGCTTATCTTTGTTTAGCTTACTAAAAATACAGTATACTCCAAAATGCGCCTCGAGTTTCTCTTCAAAAACTCTGTGATTCTCGGGTTGTCAAGGCAGATTATGACACAATACTGAGAAGATTAAGAAGAAAAAGAAGAGGGAGGCCTGGGCTCAGCATGGTGGTGGTGGAAGGGAGGAAGGATAGATCTGAAGTTTTGGCCAGTTTCTCCATGAGAAAATTAGTATAATGCAGGAGAAGAAATATGCAGAAAGCTAATACCTTCCATGCTCAAGTGTTTGGTAACATCCCCCAGGTTTGCAATGTGCAGTCCTTCGTGGGTTGTATCATTTCCTGCCTTGCCTTGCAAAGAGATCCTTGGGCTGAAAGATTCCATGTGATCTGATGGCAAACCACTGTATTGCACCAGTTTGCAAGGAGTTCAGGAAGCTCTTCCTCTTCAGTTGTGTAGTGTTTGGGCTGTACTGTCAATGGTCCTGCTGTAGAACGTGTAGATTGGCTATCCAGAGCAGCAGCCTACATTCCTTCTCAGTGTAACATTATCCTGAGAAAGCACTCCTGTGAGCTTGTCTCTCTTTGTACTTTTCCTTGGCATCAGCTATTGGCCACTGAGTCCGGAGTACTGGAATAGCTGAAATATTTAAGACCATTCTTATACTGCTGTAGACTTGCAGCGATGCTGAACTTGTTCCAGCTCCTACGTATTTTTAGATATTGTAGCATGAAATTTCACACCCCCCAGACTGTGGCTTCAGGGCAGTAGCACTCAGGTGGCTAACGTCCCGGCTCGGTGGGACTAATGGCATGAGTACAGGGTGCAGTTCTGCAGCCCTTATTTTCCCACTATTTAATAAAACATGTTGACTCTCATAGCTTTGGTCTTCATAATAATTTTTGACAGAGTCTGTACATTTCTTTATAAATTTCAAGTACAAAGGGGAATATTCCCTGTGTAATTAGAATCATCACTAGTACCTGTTGTCCTGGGCAGTGTGTGTGTTCATGGAGTGGAGAAATTCAAGTCCAGTGGTTGCTTATGGTGAGTGATTCTGAGTGAACTGGTATAATTAACTGAAAGAAAAGCCACATCACTTGGAATGTCATTTTTACCTTTGTTCATGTCTTTCTGGATAAAGAGGTTTTTTTAATGATCTGCTTTCTTTCTCAAGTTGGACTCAGAAGAGCAGTTTTGTACAGAGAAGGAATAATGTGAAGGTTACACAATTTTACAAGACTTTGTGTACTGTAAAAACTTAGTAAACCTGTGTCAGGGGAATGAAATTTCAGGGTTATGACTGGGTAACTTATATTACAAGATATGATTCAAGGTGAACACTGCACCCAGTTTACCTCATTTGACTTACCAGCATCCTCTTTAATGAAATGGAAACAAAATGATCAGATATTCACTTAGGGATATTTTTCTCTAAATCATGAAAAAGTGTCCCTCTACCCCCAAAAATTAGTTAAATTATTTCCATTTAACTGTGATTTTACCAAGTCTCACAGTTTCAGATACGGATTGACATTTTTGATTGCTTTTATTTTACTTCCAAGATTCCACTTCCATAACTGAGAGAGTGACTGTATCTGATCCACCTTTAGTAACAACTGTCTTGATTATTATGTACATGGGCAGCAGTTTATCACTGCCATAGTTTCCATCAAATCCTTATCTGTACATTGGACACACACACAAAAATGGTCCTTTTTATTGCAAAATAGTTTTAGAGCATGAAGTACAAGTGGTAGATCAACAGAGGGGAAATGCTGTGATTGGGTCAGTTGTGAAGAGCAACACACTATACCTTCCCTCTGTTACTGCTTCAGTGTGCTTTCCAGATAGGGATGAATCTCTTCTGTCTGACTTTTAAAAAACCAGTCAAACCTTAGACCAAAAAAACCTGAAGGAACATCACCCTCTCCCCACAATCCCAAAGCAAACCCCCAGAAACCAACCCATGCCTGTTTCTGTACTGGCTAAAGTACTGATCTAGTTACATGCTGCTGCATTACATCGTTCCAGTAAGCAAAATCTTCATCCTTTTCTTCTAATCCCAGTTTTCCAGATTGAGCCTGGATAGTTTCTGCAGTCTAATTCTTTTATTGCCAAGTAAGATTGTCTAATTTTACAGCACGTGAGCTGATGTGATCTTTTTCATTTCTGTGATATGAAAAATCATTTCAGTTAGTGTATAAATTTAAAAAAAGAAATTATATACATTGATGTGAAATAGATGAGTTTAAAGACACACAGAAACTGTATGAAAAATATGTATTTCTCTTCTAAAATTACGTAAGAGCTTAGCAGTACTGTCGTAGTTTAAAGCATATTCATTTATGTGTGTAAACCTGTACATCTGCCTTAGTTTTGCTAAAATTGAAGAAGTTAAAATTCAGTTCCATTCTTGAGCCACTGCATGCAGCTGGGCCTGGGTACTGCTTCAATCTCTTGGCACTCACATGCATTGAAACTCCAGTTAATGAGGACTGTAGTTACTAAATTTCCACAGAGGCTCTGAATGTCAAAAGATGTTTGAATGGACCAGTTTATGTGTGTATGAAATCACAAATGCAGGTGGAAATATGTACTGTTATCTACGGGTTTGAATTTTAATGGAATTTTTTCACTTCCCTTTGGAGCTACCCCATTCTTGGGAGTCAGCATGATGATCAAAGAATAAGAATATGGATATGAAAGTGAAAAAACGGTTTTAATCCCAAGTTTTGCTGTGCAATTCACCTTAGATACATTTTGGTGTGTCTTACTGGTGATAACTTTGCTTCCCTTGGAAAATGCGTTGAAGTCTCAAGTTGAAAAAACTCTGTAAATGTAAAATATTTGCAAGATGAGGTTAATGGTGGTGTTTCATTAAGTTCTTACCGATGACTGGAATTTTTTCTGCTTATTGTATATTCAGCATACTTGTTTCTTTGACATCAGGAGATATTTCAAGTATTCATAGGGATTTGAAACTTCAGAGTTGACTTTGCCACCAGCAGCCTGTGCAGGTTGTGAAGAGGACTGTGACAAAGAATTCAGTGCATTAATGATTTTTCCAAATTGTCAGTTTGGAATGTAGCAAGATGTCAGATCACTTCACTTGGTCTTTTTGCTTCTGGTGTAAGAGACTGATAGATTTCAGAAAGGGGTTAAAAGGCCTTTAATATATTTCATGCCTTCAGTTCAATAAAGCTGGAATCTGGAGATGCTCTTTACCACTGTGTACAGTCTTCTCTAGAACACAGTTTTCTTTCTTTCTTAACATTTTGGTATAGGGGTGGATGCTGCCCTTTCGACATGTATGAATAAATGTTACTGCACATTCTTCAAATTCCTCTTAATCTTTCATGAGGACTGAGGTGCAGCTGGGAAATGAAGATGTAAAAAGAAATGCTGGAATTCAGTGTTTGTGGTTTCTCCATTGTAGCTAGATTACATATGCATGAAAAGTAATATATTTAATTATATATACTCATTACAACAGTGAGCTCTTCAAGCTGAGCTTACAGCCAGTCAGTCAAAATAATTTTTTGCAGGATTATGTCATTACAGTTATTAAGGACCAAACATTCTTCTGACATCTGTGCTTTGAATTACTTTGAGAAGTGTCAGTAAGTGCAGCCTACGAAGGGAGTAGGTTTTTGATAGCAGCTCACTGGTTTTACAGACCTCTTTATCGGGGGCTAAAAACATTTGTTTAGGATTTGAAGGTTCCTGTGGTGTTGCAGCAGACAGACGCATACTCTTTGCAACCCGCATGCAGCAAGGAGCATGCCTCCTTTTTTCTGTGTGCTGTATGGTGAATAAAGAAGGAACATTGCTTTTTTAATTTCAGTTCCTGACTAGTATGTGTCCCTCAGTTTCTAAACACTGTGTACTCCTGTAATTCACAATATTAATGAAAACTCTGATAACCTAATCAGAGCATGGATGGTAAAACAGCAGATGTAACCTGCGTGCGTACGTTTGTAAGAGGGGGAAGAATAGCTGGAGTTCAGGGCAGTAATGCAAGAACTGAAAGACCTAGGAAAAAAAGGAAAGAAAAAAAATAGGAAGATCTGGGAAGACCTACAAAGAAACTTATAGGCTTCCTCTAAGTTTTCTACATTGCTTGGTTTTCTGTTATGCTTCAGATGAATAACTCCTAACTCCTCAACAATCAGTGAGGATTTGGGTACTTAAAAGAACTTGAAGTTGGGTGTGAGTTTCTCCTTGCTTCATGCCGGTGTTACAACTGCCTCAGAGGCAGCAGGCATCCTGTTGTGAGGATAGCTGTAACTACAGATCACAAGGCAGATTTTGGGGGAATGGTGTGTTTGTTGATTTGAAAAAGCAATTGTGACCTGACTCTTATGAGTGCTTTGAAAATGACCTGTCAAAGATATGGGGATATCACACTAATTGCTATTGTAAGAATCACATTACTTACTTGTCAAAGCAGTATATTAACCGTGATATGCCTTACTTATGCCTTAAATTATCACTTGACCCAGTTAACCTAATTAGTTGTGTTTGAAGGTGGACAAAAACATGAGAGTCTTACAGAACTGAAGTATACCCTATGACACCCTGCTAGCTTAAATACAATCAGAATAATGCATGTTTTCTCCAAAGACTGCAAGTATCAAATCCATTAAAGTCTTGGCAGAGCGCTGTGTCCAGCAGCAGGGCCATTGCTCGGATTCCATTCAGTTTAATATATGCAAACTAGACAGATTCAGTAAATTGCAGCAATAAAACTTTTGTTCCAGCGGCCAAGTTAATCATTTGACTCTTCATTGGAATGACACTGTGTTTCCATGACAATTGGATGGGTTTATGATTGACACACATACAATTAAAATCTGCCCTTAAAAACTGTAAATTGCACAGACCTAATGAAAGCTCAGCCATATTCTTCAAAAATTTTTCCCCAAAAGCATGTTGGATTGTGACTTTCACCAGCAAAGGTATTACAACTTGTAGGTCTCAACACCTGGGACACAGCAGGGTAATATTAAGATTTAATGTGGCCTTAGCCTTGGATTTTGATCCCGCCTAAATGTGGGCCTTTATTCTTTTACTGATTTGAACCTTTGTGGGTTTAGTGATTTCTTTTAATTAACATCTAGAGTGAAATGATGTAGTTCTTGGACAATCTAATTTCCTATTACCTTCACATAGAGCTGTGCTTGGTTAACAGTTGGAGAGACTATTAGGTTTTTTAATAATAAGGTTCTGCATATACCAACTCTGAGAAAATACATGCTATAGCTTGAGATTAGATTTTATTTAATAACCTAAAATTCACTTTATGTTACTGAAACTCTAGTACTATTAATCAAAAGAAGTTAATAGCAGGGTTTCAGTGCAGAGTATATTTGCTTCTGGGCTTTCTTCTAGTGTCTGGGTGGCCTCTGGACACATAGAAAAGTCCATTTCCCTTTTTAAGACACCAAAAATGTAAGACTTAGATGAGGCCCAGAGGGTACAGCAGCTTATTTTATTGTGTAGATGTATTAGTGTTGTACGAGCAGCTTAATATATAGAAGCTTTGCAATTCTTTTTTCAGCCTACTCAGGGTGATTACAATTTTTTGACATCAAGTAAAATATAATTTGTTTGTCCATTACAATTATTCTAGAAAGTCAGAGACGAGTATATTTTTGTATTTTTGTATTATATTGGATACTATATTCAAAGGATCCATTTCATTTGCTGCCTGAAGAGCAACTACAGCCTGTGACACTGTTGTGACTGGAAATCAAAACATCTTGCTGGTTTCCAATGTATTTGCATGAAATATGTTTTATTTTTCTACTAAATAACTGGTCATGCTGAGGTGGTTTGAGCCCAGTATTTTTGGCCTCATCAATCCTTTGCTGCATTTTTGATGCCACAGAAACCAGAGACATCACTGAATCATTCAGGAGGAATAATATAATGAGAGGAGAAGACTAGCATCTGAACATTCCTGGTCTGCCACAGCTATCGAATGGAGCCAGCCTGGAAGCTGCCTTGCAAAGTCCCACAGCAGTGTCCTGACGAGGATTTGCAGTTGCTGAGCGGCCTACATTAAAAGGCATGAGCTCAGATTAAAAGAACAGATGTGCAGCCATATTCTGTCTCTTAAATCTGAAGATTATAAATATTTAAGACGCAAATCAGACTTGTGTGATAGAGCTATTGCTTCTGTGTTTGCGATGGTTAGGCCTGTTCATCAGTTTTATCACACTTGGTGCTTGTTAAGAGTTCAGGCTGGCAGGACTAAAATTAGATCTGCCAGCTTTTTCCTGCTCGGCGATTTCCCATGTCATCTTACTCCCTGTTCTGCACGCTCCATTCCTCTGAGCTTGAACTGGAATGAGCTCCATGCTTTGACAAAAGGGTTCTGTAAAGCACGGTACTACAATTACAGCGGAGACCAGGGAGATCAAGAGTGCAGCACAGTCCATGCACTCCTTTAAATGCTATGCAACTTAGTTTCTCTGACCTGTTTTGTTCTCCTTTCTCTTTATTTTGGGGATCAAAAGGAGAAAGGTTATGTGGTACTGAAAAACTGATTCTACAGGTATATCAAATGTATACTGATAAATACATAAGGTTAAAAGCAATGTGGTTCCACACTTACTGATCTTACCAGGAATGTGTATTAATCCTGCTGTCAACGTGAATACCAGATCTATAGCATGGCACAAATGTATGTGAATTGTTGACCTGTTTCTCTTGTATTTGTTACTTATTCCCCTTCCTGACTAACTGGTAGTTCTGTAGGACAGACTCAGTGTGTGTGCTTTCTTCTCTGTTAATCTTATTTTCCTTGTTTCCCTGCTTACGTGTGGGGTTTTTTCTGCTTGTTTTTTTCTCTGCCTAGCCACAAAGAAAGTTCTCTGCAGGTATCATAAACATTAATGTTATTAATTAGTCCATTGCTACTTCAATCCTTCTGATGTTTATGTAGGTAAGTTATTGCAGCAGGCACATGAAATACACTGTGAAGGATACGTACAATGATTCAGGCAGTACTGACAGACACACTGACAGTTCTCTGGGTTTAGCTCCAAATGCACTTTGGCACACGTTCCCACTGCCAGTTCACACTTGGCACTACTGCTTCAGTTTGCAGTGGAAATGTGGGTCTCTTGAGTGCATTTCCTTGCCTGTGTGTCTGTGTTCTTCCCACTCACAAACTTAATTGGTGTCAGCATGTTTCATTACGAGGCTTTCTAGTATGTGCTGTATTCTTCAATACTACCACTGCTGTATTTAGCTAGCTAATTTTGCCTTTCAAAGACATCTTGGGTCTTCTTTTTCTGTCTCTGCTAGTAACAAAATGCTGTATTTGGGACTCCTGAGGTCAAGCTGTCACTGAACTAGACTAACCAGTCTACTAGTTGCCAAATGTCTAGTGATCTCATTCTAAGGACGAGAGGGAGGCATCACTTCTACCACTTTTGAGATTCAGGAGATTCATGGCACTGACCTTCAGTAAACTGCCGTTCTAGATGTGATTTCTCCAATCTTGCCTGTATTTTACATTTCTTTCTTTTAATTTTGTTAGCAGGTAATGGTAATCTGTTTTATCCATGGTAGAAGGTCTTATCATAGAATGCCTTGGGTTGGAAGGGACCTCTAAAGGTCATCCAGTCCAACCCCTCTGAGTGAACAGACATCTTCAACTTGATCAGGTTGTTCACATTCCCATCAAGCCTGACCTTGAATGTCTCCACAGATGAGGCCTTCATCACCTGCCTGGACAACATGTTCCAATGTTCCACCACCCTCAGAGTAAAGAGCTTCCTGCTAATGTCCCATCTAAATCTACCCTTCTCTAGTTTAAAACCATTGCCCATCATCTTATCGCTATGTGCCCTCAGAAAGAGTTCCCCTCCAGCTTTCTTGTAGCCCCCTTTCAGGTACTGGAAGGCCACTTATAAGGTCTCCCTGGAGCCTTTTCTTCTCCAGGCTGAGTGCCAGCGACAGGGGTTTTAGGTACCATTGTAATAGTGACTCCTTTCGAAATTCTAGTCGTTGGCATAAACGAGTAAAACTGTTCAGTACGAATGTAGATTTATGGAGAAAATGCAGTTCTTAAGCTAGGCTACCCTATCATTTTACTCACAAAATATTGTTAGTTGTTAAGCTTTCTTTCAGGCTCGTTACCTTCTTCCATTTGGACACAGAAAGTCTGCTCAGAAAGAATTGGACATTTTTCAAGTACATATTTTTGGTAAGAAATTTCCTAGCTTGACAAAATATCTGGTAGCTGCCTTTTGTTCAGAGTTGGGACCTTGCCAGCTTAATTGCCAAGCCAGTAGATGTTAGCCACTGGCAGTCAGCACAGCGTAATTAACATGCTAGAATGATGTCAGATCAACATAGAAACATCTGACAATATTGACTGCTGGGTTCTGCTGGTTATTGTAATCTTAATGGAACTGTTACAGCCTTGTGCTGTTTTATAGCAGCTAATCTATGTTGGATGAGTACAGTAAGGTACGAATTGTCAATTGCCATTTTCATTTTTGAATTGAAATTATCAACAATTATTTTCTTTTTCTGTTTATATTTACCTCTAAAAATTCCCTCTTGCTTTTGGGAAATCTGTCCTGAAAGCATTGCTTAAAGACACTCTTAACTTTATCGTTCAACTTTACAGTAAATGACTTTAAAACCCAGTAGAGTAGGCATGACACACCTGGATTAAACTTCCCTCTTTTTTTAGGCAAGACCTTTCTCCTCTTCAGCAAAACATTTTCAATTAGAGGTCAAATGGGAGAGCTTAATTTCACAGTTCTTCTAATCTGCTATTTCAGTTAAATATGACAGTGAATTGAATAGGTTGCCTCAAGAAATTAAAATACAATACTTGGCTAAAGTCACAGATGGAGTCGGCAGAATTTTGTGTTGTGCAGTCAGTGTTGAACTTTGGCTACTCACCCACAAATTAAACACTTTGCTTCTTCTCTCTTCTCTCCATTACTTGGAGATTCATCCTTTCTTAATTCTAATCCTGGTCTCCTTTGGTGTCTTCTGTCCTACTCTGAGCCTGCTGGTCCCTCACCCAGGGGCAATAGCCTTGAATTAGGAAATCAAGCTTGGAAGCTATTTCTCACCCTCCAGACTGTCAGTTGGAGTTCTTGATTGATTAGGAACCTGTGTAAAATCTTCAGTAAGGAAAGACCATTTGGCTTTTCATTATTTTTATGGTTGGGGATGGCTAGACTGAAGATTCATATTTTTACAGCTACTTCAATGGTAATTATATTACTTTAAAATGTTAAATTTCATAATGTAAATTCACTGTATAATATAGTTATTAATTAACAGAAATATGGTTACTATAATTAGTAACTAGAAACTGCTGGTTTGTTTAGAAAACAGCTCTTCTACAAAGCACATTTTCCAAATCAAAAGTAATTCTTAGACAAATTCAGGTTTATTAATTTAAGGCTAAGCTTATGTTTGGCGTTCAACAAACTGGTGTATAATGTAATGTTGGGGGGCGGGGGGAAGTGTAAGCTGTAAAAAAAGAAATTAAACCTATACTCAGATCTTACATAATGGTAAATTAATCTTACTGGTTGACAGTGTCAAAATCTGTGTTAAGTGGCCCTTCAGAGCTGTGCAGTGATGGCAAAGATTTGATTTGGGGGTAGCTGTGCACTCACACACACACAACTTCCAGGAACAAGAAGCAAGAGCCTGTTCAGAGGCTCTCGGTGTTCAGTCTGTAACTGCAGTGCTGTTGTCTTGGGGGTTTGAAGCAGTGGTTACAGAAACTGTGCAGTTTCTATCCAGGCTAAACGGTCATGGAAAGGATAAACAGGACTGGGGCTGGCTTGCTTTATAGGAGGGGTTTCTCCACTGGAGAATATAACCAGAGTTTCCTGCAGCTGTTGTGAGCTTTACTGACACTAATGCTGCATTATCACTGAAACCAGGATTTCTTTTTTTTTTTCCTTCTTCTTTTTTTTTTTCTTCTTTTTTTTTTTCCCCAAGATTAAATTTCATTATAAATTTTTGAAAGATAACCTTTGCCTCCCATATGAAATGAATAAATTTATCCTGTTTCTGTAATACATATAAGGTGACTTTGGTTACCCCATGAAAAGCAATCATGTTCAATTGGGATATCCTTAGTGTACTGGAAAATGAAATTAGGGAATGCATCAGCTAAATTCAATGAAACTCCATATTACCATGTAAAAAAAATTCCTTTTTAAAATTTGCACGAGGCTGATCAAGTGCTGTGTTTGAACTTAATTGGATGTGATGAATTCTTATGCACAGTAGGCTGTAAAATTTTAAATTACATTTTTTATAAAAGATGTTTGTGACAATTTTATAGCTACATAACTTCTTGAAACAATATTGTTGGCAAAGTCTAACTTACTACATTTACACATAACGTACATGTGCCCCTGTGTAGTATTAGATTCTGTGTATTCCTGTTTGGTTTTCCATTCCTAGATATCTATGTTTGTAACAAGCAATACTATGAAAATAGTACTAGCAGCTGTCAGAAGGCTCTTGATAGGAAGATTATTATGCATTAACTTTAAAGAGTTAGGAATGTATAATTCATGGGTACTTGGTGGATTTTGCAAATCTCCCAGTTGTGTACAGTTGCTAATCGGTGTGACAGGATGGAAAACAAATCTTGGAAATACTGTCATTTAGGTTTGTGGCAATCAAGAAACTGCAGTTTTAATGCAATTTCTCTGTTTGATGTTTCAGAGAAAATCTTAGTCCTATATTAAAAACACTAAACTGTCTGAGCTTCTTATAAATATTAATTTACCAAATGCACAAAAGTCTGTGACATTTCCTTCAGTAGCAAGATTAGCTCTAATTTTACTTGCTTCTATCCTAGCACACTGAGGTGCGTCGCTGTATGTTGGAGTTCTGTATTTCATCAATTTTCTTTTATTGTGCCATGTATTTGTCAAGGCACTAACATAGCTGAGAAAATAGGTGAGTCTAGTTGGCCAGGGTTACTTCAGCCATCGTTCCCCTAATAAACGATTTACATCACTGTTACCTTGTAATGGCTTGAACAACATTTTATGGGCTGCTGTACATTTTCAGCCCTGACACTTTAAAAAGATGCGGTTTTTATCTATGACATGTCCGTGTACTGATGCACGGGCTCTTTACTGCTTTTGTAATATTTATATAAAATTTATTAGCAATAACTGCTATTACCCAGGGCACCTGTTCTGAAAGGGCTGTGTATGTGCCCGTGTCGACTGAGCTGTTCAGAGGGCTTTTCTAACTGGCTGGGCATCTTGCCACTGCTTCTGTCCGAACTTTGTCCACATTGGTATCAGCTGGTTTAGTGAATGCTTGGTTGCTTGATGTTAACAGGCTGATTTACATTATAATTAACAACGGGTAGGAGTTTATAAGGGAACTCAAAGCTCATAAGTGGCACAAATATAATGCTGTTTTAAACAATTTTCTAAAGATAACTGAATGTAAATATTAGAATATCAAACAGCTTGCAGTCCACCTCTTTTGACAGAGAGCTGTATGAGTGTACAGTGTTGCTGTTGTTGTGTTCTCTGGTAGCTGTGTTTGTCTTACACCATGAAGTAGGAAGACCTCGCTTCCCATGACATTTTCGTATGTTTTGATGCAAGTTGTGACAGATTATATACCCACATACTGACTTGTATAATGTAGATGCCTCATGTCTGCCATCTGATATCTTACATAAAAGCAGAACTAAGTTGTTGGAATATCCTACCTATCTCTGTGAAATAAAACGGCCATTTAGCAATTAAGGATATAAAGGTGAAAGAAGAAGAAGCTTAGGGTAAAAAATTCCTTCTCCTCACCTCCTTGTCTCTTGGTTAAGAAAAGTAAATCACAGCAGAAGCAAAATACAGCTCAAATAATACTATTCAACTCAGCTTGTACTTCTGGTGATTTATCTGTGGCAAAGCCCCTGCCAAGGAAAACATACAATTGGAGGGTATGGACTTCTTGCAATCAATACAGACAAAACATGGATAGGCAAATTTAACTTGGGACCAAGCAAGTTCCTTTTCACTAGTCTCTTTTTCCTTCAGTGGAACTCTTTCTAACTTCAGTTTCTATACACTGCTGTCTGTAACTGAGAGAAACATTAGTTCCTTGAGGCTGCTTTTGGGTTGTAAGTGTGCAGTGAGGCTACAGGTGCAGGTAACGTTCTGTTACCAAATAAATTATGTCATCCAGATTCTTTATTAGTTATTTTAGTGCTGGAAATGCCAGAGAGAAGCTCATGTGAGTGAAAGAAGGAGCCTGAGATTCAGGCTTTCTATTCATGCCCTTGGCAAGATTTTGCAATATGTGCTTATAGTAGTATTGCAGCTGAATTAAAATGTAGTCTCCTCATCTATCCACACTATTTTATTGTGTCTTTCACTTACGTTGGACTTTACTACTTGCTTCACACTTGGCAGCTTTAATTGCACCCATTTCTATGCACAGGCAAGGAATCTGCTCAGTGTCACAGAATGCATTTCATTAGTGGGTTTGTGTAATGCCATCTCCTTGTCACTAATAAGCCAGCTAGTGCAGCGTGAACCAAAGGCCAAGGAAGTCCGCTGAATTCAGGGCTTTATCCATGCTGTACCTACCCAAAGGCTGCCTCTCACATAACCAACTGTGCAGTGCCCGTTTTCAAGAACTGAGAGCCTGTTCAGAAGCTTTTTGAGTAAGGGACCAAGAAGGTATGGCGAGTGGAATACCAGCACAGTCCAGGCTTAGCAGATGATGCAAAATAAGTCAGTAGAAAAAAACAAGTGGTAGGACAGATTGCTACAGTACTTTCCATCGTGCTGTTTGTCTAAAAATAGTGATCTGTCACTGCTGCATATGCTTCAATGGTGCAGCATCAAAATTTGTCCCTAAGCTTTCCTATAGTCCAATAAGCTACTTACATTCTCACCATATTAGAAAGAAGTTTTAACTACTAATTATGTTCACTGGAGTAGGAAAAGAATGAAGTGGTGGTTGGGATGCAATTGTGGAACTTGCTGAATGGCAAGAAACTGTTTGCTGATAGATGCTTTACTTCCCCATGCATTTTGCAGTGTCAGCATGTTGATGTTCTGTTAAGTTCCTTATTCTGAAAATATTTATCTTAATTAGTTATTATAGCAAGAGACTAATTGTCTAATTTCATTTTTTCAGTTGTTTGTTGGCGAGCAAACATGAAACTGCTCAGAATCTCTAACTGTAACTGGGGTAATTAGTTACAAGTGAGAGATAACGGACAATTTGAAAAGGCATTACAGGTTTTTCTCCACCTTTCTTATCTGAGAGCTGTAAGACACTTGATTAAAATCAACCATTAAAATATATCACTAGAATGAAGCAGCATTTTTGTAATGAAGTGCAAGTGGTTTATTAAATGTCATGTGGCCCAAGCTGGTGGGTTTTTCCCCTCTCCCCTGCAGTACAGTGTGTGTTACAAACGGGCAGCAACCAGGGGCTGAGAAAGGGACTTTGCAATACAGCCATGAGCCTCAGCAAGCTCTAGACTTCCATGGATCTTGGTCTCAAGCTCTCAGCTGGCATCAACTAATATAAACCAACACTTGAAGTAGTTTCTTCACAGGTTATATGACAAAAAAGGTTAATTAGCCCACAGCCACACATGAAGGCTAGAGGGGATCTGGATTTTAACGCAGGATGTCCAAAGTCAAGAGAAATGCCTTAGGCTGCTTGTTTTCTTGAGTCTGAATCAACTAAAACAAAAAATACAGGTAGAAAAGGAGGAAAGAAAAATCAAGTAAAATATTTTTTTCAGTAGGTTTTATGTGCTCCAGATGACACCAAACAGAAATCATTCATTATTTCTGGCTTAAAAATGGAGAATATATTAATAAAATACATAAAATTAGCCTATTTAGAGGAACTAGTCATATTCTTGTTATGGTACAAAAGCTAAAAGAAATCAGACTTTTAAAGAATCCCTCCTCTTACCTCAGAGATGCGTAATTTTGTTCTAGCACCTGTTTGGTTACAGTCTGTAGGGTTGAAGTGTCTTTCCTTACTGACCACTGATACATTTATCTGACTTTTCTATACTATCCAGCCAAAGGAGGAGGGAAAGGGAAGGGTCTCATGGTGAAGCCTTGTTGAGGCTGGAAGGGGAAGCATAGTGGCAGGTCTGTTTTATGGGTAAACTTCAGCCTGAATAGAGCTAAGCAAGGCTGGTCTGCAGGAATCATCTATTCAAACTCTTCTTGGTGTCAGAAAGAGAGGAGACTGGGAATCTGAGACAAAGGATCCTGCTTGTTATCTGTATGAGAAGTTTCTAGGCTAAGAAATGGTGTAATAGAAATGCTACCTTGGATGTTGGAAACTGTTGAGTTCTTTCTGCTGAATTTCAGAGGTGAACGTCTTCCTGCCCTAATTTCCCTTATTTCCTGCTGCTAGAAGAAAAAATGTCAAATGGGATAAGATGTATTTATGCAGCCACAGCTGACATTTTTAGAGTCACTATATGGTATTTAGACCTGTATGACTGAAAATGCTATTGTGTATGCTTTGAAGGAAACATTTTTGGCTTTTAATTTTTTTCACATTTTATGAATTAAATATGTCTTGGATTAAATTATACCTTTGGTAACGCTTGCTGTATGCACATATGGGTGGCACTGGGACAGAAATCGAGAGGACTGGAAAAGCTAGTTAGCCAAGCAAGCTCTTCCTATGGAGTTTACTTTTTGTACTTCAGTTCTGGGGGATTTTCTGGGGTTTTCAGGTGATGGTGGAGTAGATGGTAAAATAACACTTTTTCTTTTATCCACACCAGCACGACTCGGGAAGGGATGGGGAACCAAGGGGAGATACAGCTAATAGATTTCCACTGTATTATGTAAATACTATCAATTATTTAAAAATAATCTTCTCTTTCTACTTTTCCTAGATGGAATAAAAATGTTATGTTTCTTTGTTTCTCTGACAGAGTTATCATCAAACCAAGAGAGAATTTCTGTCTTAAAGCCAGTAGAAGGAAGGAAGACTATAAAAGGTATTGTACTTCTGCAGTTGCTCGCCAGCTCTCTTGAGTTTTTGCTGCTTTGTCATCATGTATGTTCTTAAATCATTGTCTTCTTATTTTTTTTAAGTTATCTTGACACCTCTCAGATATTCCTTAGTTTGCATGCTATCAAAAGCCTTCTGAAATTTGTTTTAAAACAGCGGTAGAGTGGTTGAGGGGCAGAAAGAAGGAAATACCCATGATAAATCGTAAAATTTGGAACTAGGACAGGAACCTTTGTAATTCTTTGCTCTGTTGAGAGCTGAGGCACTGGTCAGGGTAAAATTCAAGTGCTAGCTGAGGAAAGCAGGGATGATAATTTTCTCTTTCATGACTTCACACCATCTCTGATCCATGTCTCCCTTCTCCTTCTGCCATGGAAATCCTCATTTATTTTCACTCTACCCCTGACAGAGCAGGGAATGGCTCCTACTGTGTGATGTCTTCCCACAGCCAGGTTTACAGCAGGTGGACTCACTTCCTATCCTGCACTCAGATTGTGCTCTCCTAAGATTTTTCTGTACCTGAGCAAGCTGGATTAGGCCGTGGGTCTGTCCTGCATCCCGCCTCTTTCTGCAGTAAGGGCCATATTCTTAAGATGTGTCTTCCTGTCTCCATTCCCTCTCTGCCAGCTATGTCTTAGCCTTTCTTGAGATCAAAAGGCCACTCCTGTGATTGCTTAGAGGATGACCACGAGCATTTTCAGCTGCTCTGAATTCACTTCAGTACTTTGGTGTGTCTGTTTTACATCTGGGGGCTTGGCGGTGAATATTAAAGTATTCTGTTGTTCGTTTTCCTGAAATATTGCTCCCTTCTGTGTACTGCTTTATTTTTCTCAGTGTAGGTGGATTATCATTTTCAGCAAGCACTCTGAAAATAATCCTATGAATAGCAAGTATCATGTTACCTTTATTTATAAAGTTCTTTCCATTTTCATTTGATTATTTTTAAATTAAACATTGTCCCTTTTATATCTGTCAAAACTGGAAGTGTATATAGTCCACTTAAAGTTTCAAAGTTGTTTGTAGGAAGGATTCTCAACATAGTTTACGTTATATTTACTGTCTAAATTGCTTGCTGCTTACCTCTGTTACTTATAGTCTGAATGAAATGAGTTAAAGGTGTTTATTATAGCTGGAACACCTTCCTATTTATACAGCGCAGCATTTTCATTTTGATATAATTGAGAGAATTTGAAGTGTCTAGAAAATTAGAGTAGAATTATTCTTTTTCCCCACTCAGCACAGTTATCAGCAGAATGATCATTAAAAAAGGATCCTTGAATAGAAAGTTGGTTCTTGAAGCAGATCTTCAGTGATCTGGAAGAAATATTTCTGCTTTCAAATAACTGTAATTAGGCACTAGTGATAAGTGCATTCCTGGAAAGAGATGGGCTACAAAAGGCATTAAGATTTAGTCAAAGATATAGAAGTAGGATAGTCCTGGAAGGGATGAGGTCAGTCTCTAACTACAGGTATCTGGAAGAGAATGAGCTGTCTAAAAGACAACTGATAGTGACCCCCTAAATCCAACACTATCCCCAGTCCCTACTGACTTTCAGATCAGGGTCAAGCACAGCACAGAATATGTAGTTTCAACACGGTAGTTGTCCAGGCGAAATGGAGGCTTATGAGGTCAAGTTCAGAACCGGTTTCATAGGCAGGAAGAGAGGGATAGGAAAGAGGGGGAATCCTTGGAGGATGAGTATGGTTGTTGGTGCATTGCCAGTTCCAAGGTTGTGGGAACCTCTGCCACCCTTTCAGCTGCCTGCAGAGTGGGAGGGAGACACCGTATCCCTGTGCTGCGCTGGCAGCCGCAGGGCTGCTGACTGCACAAAGTTTCCCTAACTGACATGGGAAACAGTCAAATTATTCTAGCTGAAGTTTTCCTAAAAGAGAAATTCAATCTGAAGGAAAGATCTACCAGGAAAAACTTAGCCCAAATGTTTAAATTTTGATAGAGCTTCAAGCCAAAGAAGAAAAAGCTCTTATAATACAGGAATCCTAGCTGGGAAAATTGCTACTTGCAGTGATGTAATAGAAATAATTTTTGATAAATGTACAAATGTAGCACTTTGCAGGCTGTGGTTCTATTTCATGCAAGTGAATATCTAAATGAGTAAAGAACACTAGAGTCTGGACTAATCAATGGGGTTACTATGGCATCTTGATTTACCCTGTGATAAATCCTGAACATTATTCTCTGAAAGCTATTGTAACTGTCATTTTAACCCCAAAGAAGCCAGTGTGCTTGGTTAATAGAATAGAAAATGCTTCTGTGTGATGAAGATTTCTGCTTTGAAGAAGATTCAGTAAGGTCTGGCAGCTGGGAACAGATAAGTTAAGCTGGCAGTTCTTGTGACATGGTTTCTGTCCGTCAGACTGCCCGGGAGAAGGACGGTTTTTGCAATGTCTAACAAAGACTGTTCTGGTGAGAGATGGTACGAGCCAAAAATCCATCATATGGAATGATGAGTCTCTCCGAGACTGCCATAGAAATACATCTGCTTTTCCTGTCTTTATATGTTTATGCATGAACTGGCTGATTATTCAAGGCTTCAGATGAGCTAAATACTTTTATTTTGCTCAGATGATATTTATTACTTCTCAAATGCATGTTTGCCTTGTACCACTAAAAAGCTGTGGTGTTAATCAGCACAAACTTGGATTTCATCCTAAATTTACAAGGGTAAAATGAACTTGGATTGCAGTTTAAATGTACAGATGCTGAAACAGTGAAGGGTCCATCACTGCCATCTTTGAGTCTGCACATACAATGGCAGAAAGCACATCTGTAGTTTTGCTCTAATGGAGTAGGTTTAGTTAGTGCCTCATGCTTCCAAATTTAGCTTGGTGAAAAAAAAAAAACTTGATTTAGAATGAGACAGATGTTACTGGAGAGAATTAGAGAATTGGGCCTCATTTTGTTTCTTCCCTCTTTGTATTGCTTTAATCTCCTCTTCATTGATACTGTTCCTGGCTTAAAGCAATGTAAGGTCAAAACCTGGTTGGTTGTAATGAGAGAGGTTGAAATACGGGAGCATAATGCAGTAGGATTGGTTGGTAAGAAGCTAATAAAATTTATTTGATTTAGTAGCTTCAAGAATTAAACATGAATATTGACATATTTTCTTTCCTGTTTATACTAATGTTTTCAGTTCCCTGGTGGAGCAATAGAGCAGCCACACAACCCACTAGATAAGACTGAGAGAGTTTAACAAGATGTGTGTTTAGAAAAACAAGGGAGAGGCTTTTGTTTTGTGGGTTTTTTTGTTTGGTTGGTTTGGGTTTTTTTTTCCTCCTGAAAGCAGTAAGAAAACCACAGGGAAGATGCTTGCTCTGAACACTTCAGAACCACAATCTCTGGGTTTTTTTCCTAGCCATGCCTGTGTGTTTACTGGCATAAAATTCCATGGAAGACACTAAGTATTTGATTCTAAGGGGTTAAAAGATGTATTTCCTTTTGATGCATCTGTTTGCATTAATCCTAAAAGTAGTAATTGGAAATGCCCTCATAAACCATGAGATTGGAGCCCCAGAATTAAAAAGCATTCATTATTACCAGGAATGTAGCTATGCAGTTTTATTAGCCTTTCTTTTACTGTAATCTACAGATCTCATTTAGCTGCATGCAGCCCTGTTCTTCTGAAACATAAAAGGAAGGAAATCTCTCAATAGCCTGAAATCAAATTATCTCTCTGTGTTAATCTACATGTAAAACACCCAAGCCCACTTCTTTAAAGGGAAGTAGTTTTACTGATAAGCAAAGCTAGACTGTGTGCTTTAGATACAAGAATTAAGTGGATTTTTTTTTTTTCTGTCTGCAGAGTACTATTTATAGCATCAATTAACTCCTCATGGTTGGGATAAGTCATTTGACACATCTGTTGCTGAGCTTAAACACTCACTGTTCTGTGGGATCACAGTTGGATGTTTTCCCTCCCAAACTGTAGTGAAATGATGATTTTCTAACTAATGCCAGTTAGTTTAAATACACCACGTACTGACACTGTTGTTGTAGTATCTGGAATAGATGCAGCAGGCTTTTGGTCTCCCCAGCTGCATAGCTGACCTGATCTTTTTTGCTTGACATTTTGTTATTTATTTTATTTGTTAGAAGATACATCATAATATCTTTCATGAAAGAATTATTATTACTATCTGCAGGATTCTCCAGCCTTGCTGTTAATGTTTCGGTTATTCCATGTTGCCGGTGAGGAACCAGAGTGGCTATGGAAATTGCTGTCTACCTACTGACTCTCTTGGTCCTGTGTTTTGTGAAATGGATGTGAAATGGAGATTTAATGCTTGCAAATACATGGCTGTTCTCAGCTGTATTCCGCCACATACAGACAGTCTCAGACTGCATTCCTCTCAGTAGATTTTCTCTTTAAAATGGAAGCCTGTTTACCAAAACTCAGAACATCTTGAAGGCAAGAAAAATGAGGATACTTGTATATTGTTCAGAGAAATCTTTTCAGTGTTCTGTGGAAGTAGCTTTATAAGGTTGTAATAGTTTTTTCATGTGATTGATTTATCTGTGGCCAAATTGGATTGTATATTAACAAAGCCAGGCTTTAAAATACTAGAGGAAGAGCTGGAGTATGAAATTATGAACTACTCTGCTTTTGGTCATTATGATTTTCTCTTTCTCATTGGAAAAGCCCAGTTCTAAGAATAGATGTATTGATTTTTGGTGGCTTTTCCTGCAAGGTATCCTCTGCAGTGAAGAAGTATTCCAGCTGAAAACAAGATAAGACCCAGTCCATACATACGACCCTATGCAAACAACAATGCCTCGATAGTTGATTTAATGCCTGAAAATATCTATCAGTCACATGAGCTGCTTGAGGTGTTTTCCTAGCTGCTTGGAAGGCAATATTCTAGGAAAACGTTAACAGTAGAATTTTCTACTTAATAAAAATTTTCACAGATTGTACTCGCAGCAGAAGCACAGCAGCTACAGCATCTATTGATGTCAGATTGGGGTCAGAGGAAGTGGTAAAGCTTGGTACATAGAGCTTCTGCTAAAAGCAGCTATGAGAATAGTTGGAGACCTGAATATACATGAATCAGAAAGGGACCACAAAGTGCAATCCATTTTTAAGTAGAATTCCTTATTGATTTCAGTGGGGGAGACCTTTGAAAAATCAATGACACGCAGCAGTTTTAGGATGCAATGACATGTGTTCTAGGGTGTTGAAGTGATCAGCCTATGAACTGGACAAGCTGGTAGCAATTACGTTTGGAAAGTTCCAAGGTCAATGAAAAGGTGTCTGAGGTTTGAGAAGCAGCAAATTTATGATTTGTATCCAAAAGAGATAGTAAATTGTGATCTTGTTCTTTCATTCTAGCTTTAACTTCCAGGTTGCATTTTATTCATATAGAAAAAAGAAAAAATATAAAGGAAAATATAAAAGTTTCAGGGGATATCTAAGCATAGTCTTGTTCATTAAAATGTACAGTATTAAGCAAATGGAATTGCTGAAATCATCAAAATATTGTTGATTTATTTTTCCATGGGATTTACGCACATCATTCAGCTCAGCTTGGCTTCTTGATTTGGGCCAGGGCCAGGAAGTTCTGTCTTCCAAATGCTACCCCGCTAAAGCAGAGTGCAAAACAGTGATTCTCTTTATGTAGGGAATGAAGTTTGATGATGTTCGTGTTTTCATGGTCATGTCTGAGTTGACAGAATTCACGCTTACTGAGATAGAGTGATAACAAGGCATTCTAACTGTCGCATTCCAATTCAGCATACTGAAGTCAGAATCCGGCCATCTCTCCCTTATTCATTCTTTCCAGACTTAGAAGGTTTTTGGAAAAACTGTTCAGCCTAGACACCCATTTGAAACCATATGGGGAGTGTTTGTTTACACAGAGACTTTACAGCGCACAGCGTGAATTTATAGACTATCACATACCCCATTAAACCTTAGTGTGGACGCTTAGTAGGTGTGAGGTAACGTGATGCCACTTTGCTGTGCTGCTCTATGCTTAATTAACACAAACACGGATCTTTGGAGGAAGTGTGGCATAACGAGTGCTCTGTGACACAGGTCAGCTTGCTCAGTGTAGACAAGTTCTTAGGTCCTGGAGAGCAAGAGGTCTCCTTCAGAAAGGTGCTATTACCCTGTTCTGGTCTGAGGTCTCCTTCAGAAAGGTGCTATTACCCTGTTCTGGTCTGTAAATGATAACTTTCAAGAAGAAAAAGAATTTTTTTTATGTTGGGTAAAAGTGATCATATGCTAAAACATTTGCTTTAAAAATTACCCTTGTAAAAATATTTCAATTTGAAGTTTAATGCGTTACTGAATTACTTATGAATTACTTATGCTATTATATGTGTGCAGTTGTTAGAAAGGTGTTCTGTATTGCTCTAATTTATTTTCCTTTCCATTTGGGAGTACAGTATAGCAATTGAAATGTATCTTATTAGGGAAATAGAGCTACTGTATAATTAATGCTATGCAGCCACACTGTATCACCAAGTCATGAAAACACTGCATGAAATTCTGGAAGGGAAACCCCAAAAATTCCTAGCAGCAAACTACCAAAGGAAGGAATCATTACCAAAGTAAGGAATCATTACCAGAAGGAAGCTGTAGGAAGATGACTGGTGTCATTAAAAAATGTACTAATTAATCCATGAGAGAGATTATATTAGATATACGAACAATCTGCATTCTTTTTTTTGCTGAGAACTGTATCAACATAATAGAATATGACTTCAGTGCTTTTAACTATGAGCTTAATTAAAGTATTAATTTTGAAATGGACTGGGAACCACTATGGTAAGATTGGAGAACCTATGATGCCACTGAGTACAGCCAGTTCTGTAGTGAGCAAAGTGTTGGGACTGTATTGCATGTGCAAAGATGTATGTGTGCCTGGAGTCTGTTGTTGGTGTTGCCAAACCCAGATCAGAGTACGATATTCTGCCAATGTATTGCTAGAATTTATTTATTTCTTAAAAGTTATTCCTGCTGGATGATCAGATGAAATTTGCTACTGATGTACAACCTCAGATATTACAGATTGACTTGTTCTCTGGAATAATAGAACTGGTGAGCTGCAGTGCTCATTGCAATGTCCTTAAGACCCAAAGTTCCTTCTCAAGGAGTTTTCCTGTTAGCATTTCCTCTGCCCTTGTTCCTTCCCTAGTTTAAGCCTTGTTTCACAGGCTGCTTCTGTCCAAAGGAACAAAATACCCTGACTAGTTTTTGTTGATTTGTTTCTTTTGACACCACACATTATGTCTGTCTGTGCCTATGAGAGGACTATATTGAAATAGCTTTCTTTGTGAATTCCTCATTGCTATTCATTGGTGGAGATTGTCACGTAAGGGTCAAATTAGAACTCAGTCAACCGGAGCAGTGAGAGGAGCCAGGCTCAAGATAGATTTTGCCATAAGGTCTGAGAAGCAGTTTATTTGTAATCTGTTACATGTAATAAATATATATATGTATGATTTTATTTTCCAAAGTGTTGCTCTTCTGTCTGTAGAAATTAATTTATGCTTAATTTATTCTCTCTGGTCATTTGCATGAGAATTAGTCTTTCTTTCACTCTGCCTCCTGGTTTTCATCTGTGGGAATATCTTTGCACAGCTTTGTTATACCTAGTAAGTTTTGAGCACAGAATTTACCTCTGTTAGTTTAAGAAAAATGAGTTTTCTGGGATGATGGTTCCTTGCCCTTTGAGCTTGGATCCATGCAAAGAAAGGATCAGATTTCTGGTAATTTGGCTGAAGCACAAGAAATTGTGTTTATGCTGGCTTCGGGAAGGCAGACAGTACCTGGTCAAGCACAACATCTGCTGGGGCAAAACTACCCTCTGAAAATGTTCTAAAACATTTGAACCAGCAAAGTGAGTTTGTACTGGCTCTGCATTTCATGCCATGTGGTTGCAGCATTTTTGATGTGGGTAGTAGCTTAAAACTGGATATAATGCTTCACAGAACCATGCATTTGCAAAATGGATTCTGTTCTATACATTCTCCAGCAAAAACAGGCACTAAATTTGCAGTCACTGACCCAGAGAAGCTTTGGTGCTAAGTGCTTTAAGACAAAAACAGATCAGAGACTTACAGAGCTAAGCAGATGACCTAGAACCTACTTTCACTTGGGTTTTGTATAGGATTAGATTACAGACAGGAAGAACAAAGTGGCCGTAAGCTATTGTGCACCGTGCATCTTTAGAAATGCATACCCTCTCAAGCAGGTATCTATGAAATGATCCTGAGCCATTTGAGGGCTTGTGCATCAGATGTGGGGCCTAAAGTTGGGTGCCTAAATAATTATTCTCATTTCTGAGTGTCATGTTAAGTTTCTGTGCTTTAAAATGTTTGGCTACTATATCCAGTTTCATAACGTTCAAAATTCTCATTCCAGTGCAGAGTTGGCCCTGACTGAGGACATTAACAGTAAGTCTCACAGTAACGCAAGCCTTAATCACTGACACCAAACCAGATTAACCAGTGTTGTGGTTTTCTCCCTTAGGAGTCTCCGGGTTGGCTTCTCTGAATAGTGTTTCTTTTTCCTCCAAGTTAGGAGGAAAACCGTGTAACAAACAATTTATACAAACAGTGGGGAGAATGTGGGAGATGACTGTGTGCAGAAGAGGCTCTAATACCTTATTAACTAACTCTGTCTTCTTTCCTCTCTCTCGTAGCTGGTTCTGCTTGAGGCTGCTCTCCTGCTTTGTCTGTACTTTTCTAGTCGTAGTGGGTGATGTCACAGCAGCTCTAACGCTCAGACCCCCGTAATCCACTCGGTGTGTATTGCTTGCTTTTCTCTGCATGCCTTCTGACACTGCATGGGGGAGAACAGTTGTTTCATGCTACTTATCTCATGTGGTACTTCAGGGTGAAAAATAAAATTAGCACGTGTTACGCTTCAACTCCATAGATTATTTAAGCCCCATTTTTGCTTTTGTTCTGATGGCTTTCTTCCCTGTAGAAGCACATAGTTACTGATTCCATGCATGCTCACAGGCCTTCGTGTTCACTGCTGTAGCTGCTGATTTGCTTCATGTACAAGCTTCTTGTTGCTCACCGTAGTACCATCTCTTGCCAGCAGGACCTAGTGGACTTGAATTGGGCTGGGAGAGAGCACTAGTGGGACAGCTATGCTCAGTATTCAGACTGTTGGACCCCAGAAATCTCCTGTGTGCCCCAAGAGCCACATCTCTTCCCGCTGAGAGAAGCCTCTGCGATGTACTGTAGCTGACGGGTGGACCCTGCTGTCTTCAAGCGCAGGTCATTCAAGTACCTGATTGCCTTAGGCAGGCAGAATACTTTGAGAAGTGCAGGGGATTTGAGGTTCTTTAGGACTGTTAGGATGTAGGTGCCAAAATGTCACAGAACTTGACCTTCCCTTAATCTCAAGTGCTCTTCAGAAACTCTTGACTATCAGCTACATCCTGTATTAGCAAAATTAGCCTGCAGTTAACTCCTTTTTATTTTTTTTTCCCAGAGTACAAAGTGACCCTAGGCACATCAATGTTTCCAAAAGCCTTCAAACTTGGGCATTAGCTGGGGTATTAGCAGTGTGTAGGACCCCATTTTCAGCTCTTTGTGCAGGGGTGATTTTAATCCCTATTGAGCATTTAAGCTGCATTGATTTATAGGAGGCCTTTTGATGCATTACTTCTTCATATGAACAGTCAGAAAAACCAGGTCCTCTTACTTTGCTCTGACTCTAATGCAACACTAATATATTTAGAGTCACGTAGGCAGGAGAGAGATTTGCTGCTGTCAGCGTAGCCTTTGACACTCCATAGGCAAGTGTTCGCTGTCTTAAGAAGTGCAGCCTAAGGAATAATCTTTACCTGGCAGCTATAGGTCTGATATTTTCATTTATTTATACCCTTTTCAATGCACTTTAATTTATTTACAAATGGTAACAAATTGCAAGTGGCAGCCTTAGTAACTGTAACTCATGAGTCAGTACTTTTATTTTTCTTCTCTAGTCTAGACTGCTGATAATGTAAATTGTTGAAACCCTGGGCAAATAATTGGGAGTGCAATCAACAGCAACCAAGTATTTATCTGCTAATAAAACATTTGAAATGCAGAAGTCTGTCTTTGTCCAATAGTTCTTAAAAGGCAGTTATTGGTCCTGCTGCTGTTTCTGCATAGCAATTAGGAATTTTATGGTCACTAATTGTACATCTGAAAATGTATCTAGTTTATTTTCTGCCTGTGTTTTTCTTTGCACAGAGAAAAGAAGCACAATATTTATGGTTGTAAGGAGGTTAACATTATATTTTCTGCACGGTGATCTCTGTAGCTCTCTAGAGATTGTACCAGTTATAGAACCCAAATTTTCTAGGTTCTCATGTGTGGCATGAAGGGCTTATAGCTCATTAAGGATTTTCTGAATGGGATCTTTGTCACATTCTCAGAATGTGACTTGGAAGTTATATACCAGCTCAGTCATCAACTGTGACTTTTATTATTAAAGCTGTTACTGCTTCAGAATCTGTATTAGAGAAGGTGCTTCTCAATTTTTCATGCTGCTATTGGTAATGCTTTTCTTTAGAACAGAACCTTGCATTATATATTCTAAAAGGAACCTGTTAGTTTTGGCTGGGTTTTTTTTTTTAAATTTAGTTACTGTACTTTATATTTTGTCATCTTTTTCCTGCATCTCTACTTGATTCGCTTCTAAAAATCAGTCCATAAAAATACACAGCCTCTTGGGACCCCAAAAGATACAGTTATGTCAGATCATAGTCGCATGTGAGAAGGAGCTGGTTTAGCTGTAGACAGTGAATTACCTGAAAGATGGGCCCCTGTGGGGACTGGCTGAGGAAACCTGAGTTCCAGTTCTGCAGCACCTCTATGGAACCTGTCTCCATTCATCAATCCCTGGCCCAATCAGGCTGGTTGTTTTCTTGGGTCTGGGGCATCCCCTCATCTGAGATGCATTTGGATCCGTGTGTCAGCCAGGCTGTTCCTCTGCTCAATCATAAAGGCAGGGATTAATTAGTAACCAGGTAGCTGTCTTTAAGAATACATAGTTAGAAATGCCCCCACCCCAACCCCCTGTATGTTTTCCCCACAGTATAACTAGAGCCTGGCTCTGTGAAGTCCCACTTCTTTCAAACTCCCTCTCTGGAGTCTGTGAACACGTCTGCACTACTGGGAGGAAAGACAACAAACAGAGCGGTCTCCATCTGTGCAAAGCAGGGGAGCACAAAAGCAGAAACATGAAAGTTGGCTGCACACGAGCCAGCTCAGGTCCAGAAAGTCTGTCTGTGTTTATGCGTAGCTGTGCCAGGGCGAAGTCAAGCTGGGATGCAGCAGGTGAGTCTCAGTCCTGTCCTGCCTCGTACAGGCTCACCGTGAGTCACGCTGTCCTTGGAGATGGTTGTGATTCTCCTTTGCAGAAACCAATGTACTCTCTGAAGGTTTTATAGACTTTTAATAATCTAGCAAAACAAGGCTTAGAGTGGAAGGCCTCGCAAGTTGACAGCTCGGTCTATTTTTGGCTAGATTGTGGCATCTGGAAAACCCTTGGTGGTTTTTGATTTTCTTACAGAATCTCAACAGAAGTTAAATCAATGCATAAATGAGGAAAGCCACTTCTGCTTACTGCTCTGAAAGCATGAAAGGCTCAAATCATGGCTATAGGTAAACATTGTGAAATGAATACATGGTAATCCTTACACTGCTTCCAAAGTGATTTTGTACCACCTTGATTCCTTTCCACAGCAAGTCCCTAGGAGTTAATAGTGAGCCACAGGGATACTGGCAGGTTATTTCACATGAAAGCAAGGTGTATGTCACTTGGCTTAGGTCTGCTGCTTCTGCCCCAGTATCTTCTTGGCCCGTTGGATGATTTCAACCAGGTATGACAAAAGAAGGGAGACCTCGGGCCTACTTGGGAGTTTCTGACAACCTGTGTGAAAACACGCAGCTGAATGTCTGCTAAAATCTCCCTTTTGGGGACATAACAGTGCTTGACCATGTAATCATTACCTACCAAAGACTGAGCACAGGAGACCTAAGAAATGTGATAGTCATGGAAAATGATGAGAGTGTGCATCACTGAAGGCACTGAAGGATGAAATGCAAAGTTTCAGGAAACCCAGGTTTGCTACCACCAATACTCATGGAAATCCTTGTCAACAGATGGAAAACCAAGAATCTCTGGCAGCAGAATCAGTCGCTCCTGATTTGCACATCAAGGGACAATTTCAACTCTCAGCATGGAATATGAACAGTTTTCTTCAATTACAGGAGCTGGAGAAAATTCTGCCTCTGTGCTCATCTCAGAGGTGCTCTAAGTAGTTTAGTAGTAAACTAGTTACTTGTTTAGCTTAAGTGAAAGGGGTCTGTTGAAGCCACCATTTAAGCTTATGCTATCTTGCTAATTTTATACTCTTATGAAAACATTTTAAATGATGTTCGCATTATAGATCTGTGGAATCAGTGGGGAGTTTTGCTGCATGTACCATACAGATGGAGATAGGGTTTTAAATGGAATACTTAGTAACCCTAATAGAAAAGACATGAGACAGAAGATACATCCTCTCTAGCTGGCTTGTGAGTTTTTTCCTGTGTTGAGAGACAAGCAGTCCTGCGTGTTTTCCATAGGAGATGTGTGATTTTGGCTTTTTCATTTGCATTATTAGCAAACAGCTGCATGAAGGACTGTTTCATTGGCTACCATGCTAAAATCATCAAGCACATTTCAGCTGCAATTGCTCTGTCTGCATTTAAAAACATTTTCCATATTATAGAGTACTCCTATAATTTAAACTACTAATTAAAACTACTTTCAGCTACTGTCTGCTAAATCTGAGGGAGGGTGGGGTTTCCATTCATGTGGAAAAAAATGGACACAACTGTTTTCTTGTACCATGAAGTTTCTGTCTTTAAAAATGTTAAACTTCTCGTGCTGTTAAAGACAAAAATTCCATGAGTTTACAGTAAGAATGGTTGTGTTCCTCAATCCCTCCAAAGCCATATCTTTTTTTATATATTTCTTGTAACTATGTGATTGTTGCATAGTGAAATTACCTTTACGAGAGGCATGAAAAGCCTTGTCAGAGCAATTTTAGCAAAAAGAGTGAAGGAATTACATGTAAATTCTCTTCAAGTGGAGCATGTGGGGTTTTTTTCTTTTTTTGAATAGGAAAGCCTTGGATTTATAACTTCTAATATAAAATCAAATCAATAGATGGAAAGGAACTCTTCTCAAAGAGCACTGCAGTTTGCTTCTTAGAATGAACAGTATTTCAGTAGGGTGACTAACAATGTGCATTTTTATTTTTAACCTCTGACCTGTGCCCTCCCCACCTTTTTCCCTAACCCTTTCCATTTGCCCTGGTCAGTTAACAGGCAGGACCATTTGAAAACAATCATGGATGACTATGATATCAGGTCTGCTGCCAGCATTTTAGCGTCTGTTAAAGAGCAAGAAGCTCGTTTCGAGCGGCTTACCCGTGCACTTGAGGAAGAGCGGCGCAATGTCTCCTTGCAACTTGAGCGTGCCAATCAGCCAGCAGACCGAATGAGCATTTGCAACATTGGCAATGGTCAGCCACTGGCAACCGCCTGGCAGCAGCTCGTACTGCAGGTAACAGCCTGCTCATTCTACCTGTTGCTAGAGTTCACCTGTTCCAGAATTTCCCATTCCAGAATTTCCCATTCCAGAAAGTCAGGTGCATCTTGTTTGTGGTCAGCATTTCATTCTGTAGCTTGTCTTCTGACACCCCAGAGGTGGTATGCTTCATCGATTAATTGGGTAGCTCAGACTTCAAAGCCTTGGCTTAGAAGTTGCTCTTACTTCCTCTTAGCTCATGGGATACTTTAAAAAATGTATGCATCCTTGAGCATTAAACCTTGAAGAGAGTTCTTCACACCCTCCTCTAAAGCTATGTGCTTGCTGGAAGGATGGTGATGTGCTGGTGACTGAAGAACAAGGCTGAATCATAATCTCCATCGCAAACCAAATTTCCATTAGAAATAGCTGGAGTTTGAATAGAAAGAACAGCATGAAAAGCGGGGATTTCCCTCCTGCAAAGTCTTATTGTTTGTGTAAGGAGGACTTCATAATTTGTTTCTCATGTTTTTCAAATTGATAGACTTCATTTTAATGATGCAAACTGGCTTTGTGGTAGCCTTAGATTTCCAAATACTGTTTTGCTTGATATGTGTTCTTTAACTGTTTAAATGTGTAATGATAAACTACTTACATCTCTAAATTACTTAAGCTCGCAAATCGCTCTGACATGCAAGGTAAGTCATGCAGAAGCAATAGTACCATTTGTGAAGCTCTGTTTCCTAAGAAAACATTGTTCAATTCAGAGACAAACTCCAGGCTGTGGGGATTCTAAAAGTTGTTTCCCAATTATACCAGACTGTTTTACAATTATACTTGCATTGAGCTGTATTCGGGCAGACTTTACATTGTATTATGTTAGCACAGCTCTTCTATTAAAGGCTGATATGTTTCTGTACGTGTAGATGCTTGATTGTGGGACCTCATGTGAAAGGAGCAGCCTGCACTGGTTAGCCTAAAAGGCTGACAAGACCTGGTAGGAGCTACTTACTGTGGGTTGTTATCTTCTGATTAGTGGCTGGGCTGGGGAGAGAGAAGGGAGATAGATGTGCTTACATATTTATTTTTTTATAGAAAAAGGACAAGTTCACCTTCGCTTTTTCTGAATGACTTTGTGCAAAGTGCCTGATTAATAGCTCCAGAATGAAATTCCTTATCCACAAAAGTGATGAAGCAGGAGTTTTCTGTAGTGTTACAGCTTAAGTTCTAACCACTTCCAAGAAAACTTAATAAAAGAGTTTAAGTTACTGGCGTCTACATGACTCTTACAGAGAAACAGCCCCTGCAAGTGACCCCAGACTGAATCTGTGTACACTCAGCTCTTTGCCACTGAGTGAAGGGAGCTTTAGTTCATAAATAATTAGTGTTGAGGTTTTTAGAGTAGCTTGTGTATGAAATAAAATGATTGAATAGCTAAATATGCACTTAAGAATTAATATAAGGTTATTTGTGTGAATTTTCATTAAGTGTATTGAGAGACAAATTCCTCCCTGGCTTACTAGCATTAATTAAATAGTGTTTAAATGAAGGATGAAAGCTGTACATTTAGTCTTATGCAGAATATATAAGGATTTCGTCTTTACTACTGCATATTGCATTTCATTGTTAAGAGTACACAAAGCAAAAGACATTCTATAGTCTGCTGTCTCGAAGGGCTGCTCATGCACTGTAGTGAAATGCAACCATCTCTAAAGCTGTGTTTCAGTGACGACTGACTCATTTCTGCTTGTCACCCTATTCAACCCTTTGTTGGAAGTAATATTACAAAATAACTCAAGTAGTACCTTTTCCAGCTGGAAGTTCTATAGGTGATCATATGTAATCTAGTTATTCCGAGTAGAATTTTGGCCAAAAGTCAAAGTTAACTCCATTTCATGAGCATGCCAAATAATCTTTAATGACCTCCACAACCAAGCATGAGTTTTCCATGTTGTTTGATTACCAAAGTGGAATCTGTCAAAGGGCTTTGTTGAAACAGAGTCTCTCAGTACTTTTTTACAGTATGCGATCCCAATCTTACTCCCTTTTTTTTAAAAGAAAATAAAGCTTTTTTTTCTTTTTTGACTTCTTTTCCTTAATGTTAGGAAAGGAAAAATAGTATAGAGGCCATGTGCCAGAAATGTAACAGTTTTCTGTTCAAAATACAAAAATCAAGCCCTTATGCACATATTGATTCTAATTAATTCATTCTGACTTTTTTTTTTTTTTTTGCTGGCCACTCTTATTTTTTTTAGATCCCAACTTTAAACCCAGTCCATAACAATAGCTCTTTGTCCTAGGCAGACCATTTGGCCACTTTCTTTGCTTCACTTACTGGTGAGTTCTGCTGGTTCAGTGTGAGTTTACAGTACTGGAATAGAACACGTGAACTGTGGTGCACTTGGTGACATTTGCTGGGAGTGTATATAGCATTGTGTCTTTTGGCCCCTGAAAAGAACTATCAGAGCTACAATGAGGTCAAGGATTTGCCAAACTCGTAATTGCCAAAAAATGTGTGCATAGCCTTCTTAATTTTACCTTAAGAAAGTGTGGGGGATTTTTCTAAGAAGTATCTGAAAGTTGTTTTTAATGGGAGAAGTTGTTTAGACTGTCCAAGTAATCAAATCATTAATGCTTTCTTCAGATATTAATTAGAAGTAGCTGAGATTATTCTTTAATGGGAGTATTTCCTAGGAGAAGAGTTTCTGAGAAAAGCTGTCCTCACAATAAGCGTCCTAAATGTTGCTGAAATGTCTACAATGAATATTAGTGAGAGTCTTTCATTGAGGTAGGGGCCAAAGCAGTTGTGTTTTCATAGCCCAACGTAGAAGGCGGTGCCTGCCAAACCTTCAGGCTGTGCAGAGGTTTTGTACTCATCTTTTCATCCTGCAAGAGGCAATGAGCAGCCACTGTTGTACAAGGAGCTCACGTTAACCAGCATGGTTCTGGGAACAGGGACAGAAGTTGTGTGTGTGGTTAATGCTGTTGACCGAGCTGGGAAATGTGATGTCTGCTCGTCTTAAAGGCTGGCTTTTCAACTAGAGATTGTTGCCGAGCGTACTGCCAGTGATGTGAATTAGGGCCTTTCAACTCTAGAACTTTTGGAAGGTGTGCAGTGTTACACGTGTGTTACTGTGGGTTTCCAAATGGTCAAATAAAATGTTCTTCCAGACTAAGAACCCTCTGGGCAAAGGGTCATTTGTTACTCAGTGAAAACCTTTGCATTACTCTGAAACACCTAACATTTAATGAAATTTTAATCATAGAGCTTTTAGCGGGTTAATAGAAATCTCCTGAAAATCCTTCCTGTTTTCAAGGATGTTCTTGACCCTGTTCCCACTCTTGCTTTGAGATTGGCTGGCCATTGCTCTTTGTTTCTCAAACTGAAAATCCGGTTGTACTAAAAAAAGCAGAACTGTCTGTTGATGTGTATTTGTGTTTGCTGCTCAAAGTTTTGCAGTAAAGAATGTAAAAATGTAATTTTTGGTTGTTACAGTATCCCAAGCTGTGGGAGTCTTGGCAGTCTTTGCCTTCTTATCAGTTTACCAAAGCAGGCATAGTCCAGTAAGCTTCTAAGTCACTGGGGAGTAGTGCCTCTCATGTGTCTTCTAGATGGTAAAGTACCTGGTTGATGAAGTTTTTTATGAGCTTGATAGATCTTAATATTCTTCATGTGTGAGGTACTTAGTTTAATCTACCTGGTTCTGTTTCACTTCAGCCTTCTGCTGCTTTTCACAGTGGGAACTAAAGTTGGACAGGAAGAAGATATGGAAGTGCTTGTGTAGGGTATGTACTACAGGGGGCCAAATGCACAAAGCTGCAGCATTATCCCTGCATAGCTCACCGTTCCGAGCATAACTTCTTAATATTAAAGAATATTCTCCTTTTTGAAAAAAACCTTCTGTTAAAACATCAGACATGTGAAACTTATTAACCACAGGCTATATCCTGAGTTGGTTTAAATTGGCACGGCTCCATGGGTTTCAGAGAAGCTCTGTCAAGGCTGATCAGCTGGGGAGCTGAACAACAATGTTTGCATTCAAAGATTGTTTCTGCATCGGTACCCATTGACAATTTCCATTCCTGTTAATGTTTCATAAACAAAATGAAGTGCAGCATTCGATAAACCTCGTTTGCCAAGACATACGCTTTAACAATACTTTTGACTCTAACGACTTTGCCATGACCTGTAGGGATTTGAAAGGGATTCCCACTATAGAAAGGTAGGTATTGCCCCTTTCTTACAGGTGGGAAAGCTGCCACACCTCACACAGTGTAAATAACAGAAATCAGTCCCTTGCGTGCTGGTGCACAGTCTGTCTTATCACATTGATTCTTATGCCTGTAAGAAGTAACATAAGTTGATTTGAGAAGCCTTTGCATTGACAAAATAATCCAATAATTAAAAATTCATTTCATTTGACTGTTATTTCCATTCTTTTAGGTTCCCTGTGGTGGCGTTTTTTGGTGTGTTTTTATGTTTGGTTTTCTAGATATATCATCTGGTACATTTGGCTAAGGAGGTACTGAAAAAGCCTAAATCCAAACTGGAGCTTGTGTGTGCACGTATTTGTTAGTATTCTATAGGTATTCCAACAGGCTTTTCAAAAAGCCTGTGATTAAAAAAGCCTATCAGCATAAATTCACTCTGGTGTACTTTTTTTTGTTGTTGTTGAATGATATTTTTGTTTAAAGCCTAGTGGTGTTAAATAGGTGGTCTTCTTGCAGCTTTTATAGAATCCTGCTGTACTTTATGGAATGCTTTTTACACACTGAAGAGTGGTTCCCATAAGAAGGAAGCTCCATTATGGTCTGGATGCCACAGATTTGGTGAAGGCTGCTGAGGAGTAGGAACTATGCGATTGCTGTAGGGTTTGTGGTATGCTTTCTAGAGGTCTGTCAGTCAGCACCATGTGCCAAGAGACCTACAACTGCAACTCATAAATCAAATCAGTTTTAGTGGCTAGTTTTTTTCCCCTAAAAGGAATGATGAAATAGATTCTTCTGTTTTGAAAAGCAAAATACAGTTTTTGGATTCTGCTTTGACTTTAAGCTTTCATCCAGCCACCTTCACTGATAAATGTTTGACTCAGCATTTACGCCAGCAGCTTCAAACGTTTCATCCTGTCAATCTGCTGTGCTTTTTCACACCGTGTAGCAATTGGGTGTGCTGAGATTCTTAACAGCAAAGTGGGCAAGTGTATTGTATGGGATGAAATTTCTAATATTAATTTCTGAATCAGCATGATGTGATATTGATGAATATAGTTTCATACCTCATACTTAGATGGCTATTACACCTGGTAGTTTACATTATTATACAGACTTCTCACTTGTCGCTTGTAAAGCCATCTCTGTGCGTGACTGTGCAATTGCAGTAGTTACCATGGCATGAGTATGGTTCTGGGGGCAGAACTGAGCTTGTTTGTACGTTTTGTAATACTGTGCACAATAATTTGGACTCTTTAGACATAACTGAGACAGACTTCTCCGAAATAGGCTTTGTGATTGTCTTTTATAAAGGCTTATTAATGACTCACTGAAGCCTGCTCTACAGTCATTTTTTTGTACTAGTTTAACTATTTCACTGCAGAGTTGGAAATTTTTTTTCCTCTCTGCTGCTCTTTAAAGAATATAAATAGTTTGATGCCAGGTATAGTAACACTGTTACAAGAATATCTTGTGTAAGTCCTATTAGTGGGTTGCTCCCCTTTATACATGGCCATCCTAAAAGTGGCAGAGTTAGAGCAGTGTAGAAGCTGTTGTTCTGAACTAAGGAAATACACACAGTAATAAATTGTTTAAATACAAATTAGGAAAAAACAACTTAAGTGATGAAGTTTTTTCAGTCAGTCTTTTTTATTGCTACCGTAATTATTCATTTGATAAGAGGTATGGTAATAAAACACAGACTCATAATTCTCTGTTTTGTTTAATTAGTGTCCTACCTTGATAACTGGTAAGAACTTTTTTCATATGTTTCTTCAGGTCTGGCGTATGTTTGACCATGCTTTTCCATAAATCCAAATACAGTTTTGGTGCAAACATTCCCTAACTTTATCTTAACCAAGGTATACACTAAATGGAATTGAAAGGAAGAAACTTGAAAGAAACCACACTGGTTTGTAGTGGGTTTTTTGTTGGTTGGTTTTTTGGGTTTTTTTGGGGTTTGTTTGTTTGTTTTTTGGTGAGTTTTTTTTGTGGTTTTTGTTTGTTTTTTCTGTTAACACCCTTACCAAAAAAAGACCCACAGACCACCTCCCAAAAGATAATACCCAGAAGGCCATCTTGAAATGTCTGTACCAGCCAAGTTAATAAAATTCATTTTTTTATTCACTTTGCAAATATGATTATAGCTGTTCAAGGAAAATCAGCTTATGGGGAAAAGCTACAGAATATTTTCATAGCTAGGATTTGGATCATTCATATTTCAACTTATGTTCCAGAAAAATAACACCTGTTTAAAAACTAACAAACACATTTTCCTTTTCTGATTTTTTTTTTTAGGCAGGTATTTGTAGCCATAATTAAGCACCAATATTCTTCAGTCTTTATGTTAATGTGAGGTACCTGTGACTTCTGCCAAAGAGGACATTCCATGAGCTGAGGGTCAGTTTCAAGTAAAAGGTGAGCTCTAAAGCACACCAGAACACATGGCGAGAATTAAAAAAATACAAGAAGATTAGCTCAAATTGCAATTCTGAGAAAGTACCATCAAGTTAACCTTGCTGAGCTACAGTTTGGGCAACAATAACTCTTCTGTCTCATTTCATTACTTCTAAGATTCCCTGCTCCACACTGACACAGTGCAGACTGTTAGAATATAGAGGCTGTTTCCAGTGCTTTGATAGTTAGAACACGGGGGCATGAATATTGTATGTATGTTTGAACATACTCGGAGAAGAACCAAAACCAGGTTCTGAGCTGCATGGAGTCATTGGCTTACCTTTTTTCCATCCCCCCTCTCCATCTCATACAGAATGCTATTGCAGCTTTGTGTGAAAAGTTTTATGTAGTTAGTTCTAGTTTGTGGTGCCTCTTGGCTTCCTTTGTTATATGACATTTTTGTGCTCATATTAAGGGACTGGCAGCATGGGAAAATACTTTTTTGTTTGGTTGGTTTTTTTTGTTGTTTGTTTTTTTTTGTTTTGTTTTTTGGGTTTTTTTTTTACTGACAGGTAAGTTTGGGTACAGACACCAATGCTGTTGGCTCCTGACAGCTCTCCAGTGTTACAGTGCTCTTTCCTGCTGCAATGCCAAACACCCAGAAAACCCCTCAGCAGTAGTTAACCCATGCATGTTCTACTTCTTCTAGTACTGAGCAGATGGCAAAGTGTTGAAAGAATTTGTAGAGATACCCCTAATTCCTTTATAAATCCAGCAGATACCACAGAACTCAGTCCTGACTGAGGGGCACAGGACAGCCTGGTGTCAGGCATACATACCAAGGCTGTTCTCCAGCTGGCTGCTCTCAGCTTCCCTGCCTCTGGAATGCGGCTCTCAGTGCTGTCAGCCAACAGGTCACTGTGCACGCGTGCGCCGGCCAAGCCACTGCCCTCAGCCTGGAAACTCAGCACATATCAGGAGTCTTGCTGAACTTCTAGGAGTGACCTGGGTCAAGTTTCAGCTTCTGCATTTGTGCGACTAGTCAAAGGTTCTGGGGGGGGGAAGGAGGGGGGAGACTTGGGAACATGATTCTCATGGGAGAATGAGTTCTTAGATCAGAATTCAGTGTGAGCTGAGAGATCTTTGCAGTACCTATGAATCCCAGCACAGTTAGGAACTGGAGCAGAAGCCATTACTCAGCTACTTCTCAGGGAGATGTGTTCCCCATGCATGAGATGTGAGCCCATCCCTGGCTTCGGATGCACTGGAGATGGTAACAGTTGAGTTTAGGTTGGAGCTTTTGCCACCTGTTTCATGGACATTGTCCCATCTCTGTGAAGGCACCAATTCCTGGGTTACGGTGAGAGTTGGGATCTTTGGCCGATAGCTCAGCAACAGTGGAAACTGGAAACAAAGAACTGATGTTTCCCAGGCCCAACTGCTACAAATGGCTTAAGACAATGCTGCTCAGCCAGCCAGCACCTCACAGGAATTCAGCCAGAGCAGTAGCTCACTTGGAATTGCTGCAGGTGTTTCAAATAGAGTCTTTCCAAGGTGACAGTATGGCATGTTGCACTACTGTGAGCTCAAGGAGCTCCTGGTGTTTGCCTTTCTACTGGGATTACCCAAATTCCAAAAGAAATCCTAGAACCTGCTTCCTGTATCGCAGGAGGAATGCAGGAGCACAAGGCTAACAAAAAAGGGGGAATACATATATCATAGAAGAGCTACTGAAAGGTAGGCTCAAGTAGTATTCCTGCAAGAATTTCCTGTTTCTTGTTATAGCTTCTCCCCTGTCATTATTCTTGTCTTCAGTTAAAGCCTTAGATGGTAAAAATGTGGGTACAAAAGTCAATGGGAATATTAGCATCAATTTCAGCAGCAACTAAGAAGATTTGACCAGCTGCATCAGATGCTGTGAAGTGCCTTCCAGGAGGGATTTATTTGATAAGCAAACCACCTAAACCCCACTTATGCAAGTTATTTGGGGCTCAGATCTGCTGGCATGCAGCAAAATCCACTCAAAAGCTGAGGCATTATCTGAGAAGTGTTTGTATAAAGCTTTGTCGGCAAATCTAGTTAAAAAAGTAAATCACAAAAGGATTCATTAAAAATTTTTAAAAAGGGAGCCCAGCAACAGAGAGATTTGTTTTATTCTTCCCAACACAAGTATTTGGGGTTTTTTTCAAAATCTAATTGCTTACTATTTTATAGTTTTACACGAGTAGGTTGAAGATACATCTTTTAGCTCAAAGATGCATGCGTTTGCAGAAATCTCACTTTTCTCTATCATTGACTGTATCATAGAGTCATAGAATGTTAGGGGTTGGAAGGGATCTCTAGATCATCGAGTCCAACTCCAACAGTACCTCACTTTCATGTCTCACACTTCATCTCTGAAGTATGTGCTCTACAGCTGTAGATGGGAACTGCTAAATTCCAAAGTGCCATCTAATGTTTGTCAGCAGGACAGCAACAGGTTTATGCTAATGATTATCATAGTGCAAAGCAGTGACCACATTTACCCTAGGAATCTCAAAAATATTTGTGCAGTTTTATTTGCCTTGGAAAACTTCAACACTTTTTTGTTTTATGTGAATTGTTTAGTAAATGAGCTTTTGAAACCAACTGAATGGCAAGGATTTTCTTGTATTGTTTGCCAAGATTTGTTAAAGAATGATTTTCCCCAACTGTTAACCTTTCTGGCATGGAACTGTGCCAGGTTTAAATTAAAATTATTTCATTTGAATAAGAAATTCAAAGTTTCATAATAATTTTACATTATTTTGCATTGCATTACTAATACAAATACGTTTTCTTCTAGAAATACGTATAACAGAAACACACTGAAAATAAATTCAGCTTGCAGTGTTTACCTTATTATGTTAATGGGCATCTAGGTTGTTCTTTACATGATGTCTCAGGATGTTGCAAGATCAGTAAATATAACTGACAGTAATTATTAAAAATGTCTTAAACCAGGAAGATTCAAATGTAAACATAAAACCATTACAATGTAATATCAGGTTTAACAGGATTTTTTTAAACAACTTTCCACTCACACTTACCACATTTGCCTCTTGATAATTATCATGAAAACATCTTGCATTAAAGTTGTAATTTATTTTTCATGTTTATTTCTCAGCTCAGCAGAACACGATTAATTGCACTGGCTTTATGATTTTCAGTTCTCCCACATTTTAGTTCCCAAGCATCCCACTGTACTTGTTCAGCTGGGATGTTCAGGAAGAAAGAGTTTAAACCTCCACAAAACCTTTTTGCACTGTATCTCTCAATTTTATGAAAAGATTTCATTGCTAATACTGTCCTTGATCCGTACGCGCACAAGCAAGGCAGACCTTTATCCCTCCAAGGCATCGCACAGGAGTCAGTCAGCCCCACTAAGCCTCTACCCTTGCAGATCCACATGTAGCTGCAAGAATGTTTTGCAGAAACTTGAAAACCAGCAAGCAGGCAAACAAGCAATTTCCCCTTCCCCTGAGCCCTTTGAGCTTTGGACCTGAAGGATTCAGCTTGGCTTTTAAACCCAAAATTTTCTACAATTCCATTTGAGCTGTCTCCAGTATCTCGAAACTCTTGTGAACTAATGCTGAAAGAGCCCAAAATGAATGTTGGGTTCTGATGACACTGATAAATTCCTGAGCCTTTTTGCTAGTTTAGGCCATCTTGTTAATGGTTCAAATTAGGGTCGCACTTGCTTTGTCACAAATGTGGAGTCTTTCACTGAAGCCATCAGTGTGACTGAGAACAGAATGGCCAAAGATGGCCACGGGCAGCCCGAGGCTGCGTGCCAACTATAATTAAAGCCTTTGATTTAAATAAATGCCACAGTTTACTCTTTATATTTTTTATAAAACAAAACCAAACCCCAAAACTTCTTCCCCTTTTTTTAAGGTACCAAATTACTAGCTGAAGAGAATACTTTTTTAACCACAGTTGTGGTGACTAGGAAATGCTGTGGAATATTGTCAGGGTTCATTTTAGGGACTTCATCTAAGCTGTGTCTTTAGCTGCTGGCAGAGTGGCCTTTTCAGAATACTGTAGTTAAAGACTGAAAAGAACTGTAGTCTCAGTGTTTCTAACCCATCTTGATTAGCTCTTCTTTTTGCAGTCTTACTTTCATATTTAAGTATTTCAAATACAAGAAACTTGTTCTGGAAGAAAATTTCATACATGGAAACCTTAATTCTCTCTTCAGAAGAAAATCCAGAACAGCTTCAGGTTTTGGTTTGGGGAGGATAATAGTTACTGTAAAAATTGGTTGATTGCGCAGACAGCTATCAATCCAGCGCACGATGAGAAACCACATTTTTGCCCTTTCAATGAGAGAATGACATATTAAGCTGGTACCTTCTGAGCAAGTAATTGTAATGTGCAGTTTGAAATACAGCACAAATCATCTGTAAAATCCAAAAACCAAAACAGAATCGAAGAAATGAAAACTGGTTAGTACAGGGTCTTTCTTTCCTGAATTTGAGGCTTTGTTTTCCTTTCCAACAACTACAGCATGAAATTATGATCACTGTAGCTTAACTTTGATTTGCTTTCCTTGCTGTTGTCATTCTGTTATAAATGTAATGCTATTTTAATTTTTGCTTCTTAAACTGGAGAAGATTTTCCTATTTTTATTCCTGTAAAATGTAGTTGATTCTCATCTAAATGAAGCTCCTGGGAAGAAACATAGGTCATTCATTCAACTGCGACCTATATGCAGTGACATGTAGCTGCCTCTGTCCTTTATTCCTAATGTAAGCAGCGCTGTCACCAGTCTGTCCTTGTTCTCATCCTGTCATATGACAACTTGGATGAAATGGATTTGACTGATATTAGATGTAGCAAGATGGAAGCTGTGTTTGTATACGAATCAAAATCCCCTGAATTTACCGAAATGCCTAACGGTGTCCCTCTAGAGAAAGTGTCTGCTTCCTCTTTGCCACGTTGTTCTTCAGCCTTGTGATCCTTTAGACCTCTTCTTTAACACTGGATCCTTAAGTAAGGATGACACACTAAATCATCCTCCATTTCTACACAAGTGCTCCCTGACTGAGACAGTCTGCCTTTGTCTCCATTTCAAACCTTGCAGTATGAAAGCAAAAATAGTGTCAACATCAAGTTGATGGAAATGTCAGAAATATCCTGGTGGATTTGTCCTACTAGAGTCATGCAGCCATTTTGGAGCAAGTACAGATGTTTTGAAAGGGTTATGTCATTTAGCAAATATAGTTTAAAATGATGGAGATTCTAACAGGAAAAGTATTCAAAATATACGTTGGAGATAGACTGTTCTATTTTCATTTCTCTGTATTAAAATCATTACAGTAGAGCACCCCGATGGCTTATGGTGTACTTCAGGTCTCGCCCCTTGTTTATTCACTGCATAAAACTCACAGAACAGTAATAAAACATCCTGGGCATGGAAGCACCTGTATGAATATAGGCTGTCGAATGCTGAGAGCTGCCATGGGTGATCGTGGGGCTTTCGCCTATCTGGTTAGCTGGGATTCCTAATTCATCCTGTGCCTCCTTGCTCTGGTGGGTTTATGGAAGCTACATATCACTGAAGCCATACGTTATGTTTCCAGGCAGAGCTGTAAACCATTTCATTTTTACTGCCTCTGAGAGTGGATCAATCTATAGTGCAGCACTAGCGATGGAGAATTTTTTAAGGGCAATGGGAGAAAATAAAAAAAGCAGTCTTGGCCCAGATACTGTACTGCTCCATCTTCCAGAGAATTAAACCCCTTCCTATTTATAAATGTTTAATTTCTCAGAGAGAAGAAAGAAGGTTTTCACCCTACTTTTGCAGCTGGGAAAAAATGTGACAGATTAAGAAATTAAGGTTCATTAAAAAAGGAGGGGAGAAGAGAGAAGGTTGTGGTGTAGTCAGCAGTCTGATACTAATGGATAGTGTGTTTGTTGCCAAAATTTGAAGTTCAGTATAACCTTAGAGATCTAATCCATAACTTTTATTTAGGTAATTAGTTCTTTTACTTCAGCATTGCCAAATCCCAGCATTCAGAATTATATGAGCTGATAAAATATTGCAAGCAGATGAGAAATAAGGGGACTTGAGATATATTTTCCTTTTTTTTTTAATCTCTGGCTTTGAGTCAAAACAGTTTCAAAATTTACTTTACAATGAGAAGGCCTACAAGCATTTACTATATTTTTGAAAAAGAAAGATGTTTTTAAATAACAACCTGACTCCAGAAGGTGGGATTTCAAAATTTAGTAACACTGATCTTGCACTGCTTGCACAAATACCTGTGGGTTTACAACATGAGAGACTTCTTATGTGAGTAAGAATTGGCAAGTCCATCCAGGAAGGTTTTCCATTTAGTCATTTTGCATGCAAGAGTAGCTACTTCAGTGCCCTATGGATATAGACTTTATAATGTTTTTTTCCTTTGACAGTGTATAAAGGTCTGGCACGAATCCATGTGCATGCCTAAATTGAATGGTACTTTTCTATGCCAGCAAGGCCTCAACGAAAGTTGAGCTATTTTAGTTGTTAACCAAAGAAAAGTTGGACAAGGAGAAGGGGGTGAGAGTGCTGTACAGAAGTAAAAGGGACTCGTACAAAATGTGTTCTCTTTGCTTTGTACTTTGTTTTGTTAACAGCCGCTACCACTTGTCTCTAAATAATTCCACTGTAGATAAACTCAGAGCATATTTTTTTCTATCCAATGAAACAAATGCTTTACTTCAGCTAAGCCTTGTGGGGCATCTGCCATTGCCTTTGTCAGCCTTTATGGTATTTATTTTTAAACAAATCAGGATCAGAGTTGGGTAATGTAGTTCTGCTTTTTTCTCTGCTGCTAAAATACAAAGCCTTAGCGCTGATTATCAGCTGGAATGCTGACATTGCCAGCAACAGGAAGGATGACATTAGGATTAAATATGTCTGAAACGTTCCTTCTGGTCTTAAATGTCAGTATAGGAGATGCCACCTTTTCATATTGATTTGGTAGCATTGATATTAACATGTTTGCTGACACTGGAAGTATGTTTTAGAATTTTTCAGGGAACCAGAAGCTAGGATGAAAAGACACATCTGTGCAAAAGCACCTTTTCTGATAATTAAAGAAGACTAAATTGTAATGTACCTTCCTTTCTGCTCCAGACCTCATCTTGCTGTCTCTGGAAAACAGGGATAGTCTCTAATTTGATTCCAGTTGCTTTCAGACCCTAATTACCATTGTTCAGCCACCAGCTGTTTCAGGGGTGGATTTATTTATTGCTTTGGTTTGCTGCAAGAACCTAGTATGGAAGAAGAAAACCAACCCTGGCTGCTGACTGCAAGCAGTGCTGGTTTTTTAGCACTGGGGCAAGGACTTACCTGGCTGCCTCTCAGCCCTGGTTAACTGCTTGCACCTGGAGGGCAAGGCTCTCCTTCCAGTGCTGGCTACACATCCCTCCTGCCCCCAGGGTGGGCCTGGGGAGGGGTCTCCAGGGTTATCCCACCTAGGTGTTGTTCTTGTATGACTTAGGAATTCATACCCTTTCTGCGGTCTCCTGGAAAAGGCAGAAAGAAGGATCATCTCCTAGAACAAGAAAGTAGGGGAGGCTCTCCTCCTTCCCAGGGCTTTCACAGCAGTTCTCAGCCTGGCTGCCTGTTCAAAGACTGAACGTTAAAAGCTGAGTCCTTACTAGCAGTAAACGGATGTGAAAACCATGCTGTATCATGCTGTGAAGACCCAGTTCTTGTTGCAGAATGCGGTGGATGCAAGGTATAGCACATCTGGTATTCATTTTGGTAATGAGTAATTTATCAAGACAGTCTTTTAATGAGTGTGGGACAGGTTTGTGGGCAGGTGAATGGTTGTTAAAAATGAGGCCAGCTGTGGTTTGAGCTGTAAGCCTCCCTGCAGCTGTGTAAGATGGAAAAGGGAGGAGACTGTGATGGAAGATCTTCTTCCTCTGCTGTCGGTGCACTAGGAGCGGCATTCATCTCGAAGTGCAAAAAGTAAGCGAGCAAGAAGCTTTTCTTTCTCGTGCTTTCTTGTTAGACCTCCCCATAATTCGGGAGGCAGCTGCGCTTTGGGTGCAGGCGGGATCCGAAGCGCTTTCTGCCGCCGTAGGCAGGTCCGCGTTCCGAGAGACGTTGAGAACGGTTGTTTCGCTCAGTGACATTCTCCCTCTTTGTCTTTCCGATCCAGCAGGAGAGATCGGGGGGGGGGTGCGGGCCGGGAAGCGCGGGAACCCCGTGCTCGGGGCGCTCGGTGCCCGGCCCGAGGGGAGAGGCGGCTCCGCCCGCCCCCGCCCAGCGCCGGCTCCCCCTCCCCTCCCCGCCCGGCCCCGCCGGAGAGAAGCCGAGGCCGGCGGGCGCTCCCCGGGCGTGGCCGCGCCCCAGCCCGCTCCGGCTGCGGCTGCCCGTCAGTTCCGCCCCCCGGGACGGAGCCTCTCGGGCGCCGGGGCAGCGGAGGCGAGAGCCATGTGAAGGGGACGCGTCCGCTGCGGGAGCTGCCGGCGGTGTTCTGTCCCCGTCGGAGCGGCGGGGGCTGCTGGCCGCTTGTCGCTGGATGGGCTCTGCCTGCGGGAAGGCTGCGGAGGGGCTCTCAAGGGGCGAGGGTGCTGGTCAGGTTACAAAAGGAGCCGGCTTCCCGGAGGAAAGAGGCTGTGGAGGCTGTCAGAGCAGGAGGCTGGGTCCGCCGAGGCTCTGCCGGAAGCTGGAGGTGTTGTGTGCTGGGGGCTGCACGGCCGGCACCTTGCGCAGATGCCTGCGGAACTCAAACAGGTTAGTGCCCAACTCGCCTCCTTCCCTTCGGGCTCCGGCAGTGCTGGGCGCCCGCGTGTGCGGGGGTCCGGGTGGGGTGGAAGGAGCGCGCTGCCGGCGGGGAACGGCTTGTTTACTTGGGGGTTGAGTTTTCAGCTGAAAAGTAGGAGTGAAAGCTGAGCTGCTCTTGCTAACAGAGCATTCCAGAGAGATTTTGCTTTTGTCTCTGTTGTGTTAACCGGTGAAACACCCAAAAAAAGCAAGCCATTGTTTTCTTTGACCTTCTTGTCCTGCTTAATAAATCTGGGGAACTCTTTGACATGAGCAGCTAGAAACCGTGCCTTTAAAAAAGAAAGCCTTGCTATTGTGTTGTTGTTAAATGTTTGCTTTTCCCATACAACATGCAGTTGCTTTCTCTTTGATTTTGTTGCTGCACATACAGGGAAATAACTTCAGTTTTTCCCTCGAAATGTTGTCTTAAACAAAAAGCTCTCTTGGCTGTTAATTCGATAGTTCTAATGGACTTGCAGCTCTGTGCGAAGAGATTGCAAATATTCTTCTTTACCTCGGACTGTCATTAGTGAGTAAGGCTGTTGCAGGCTACATTTAAATGGAGATGATGTAGACTTGTGTGACTTCCAGGTACTTGAGTTGTTCACCTCCTTCATCTACCTCGTGAGAGTTGGGAAACCCTGTGAATTCGGGTGGCGGCAGGGTAGAGCTGCTCCTCGGGCTAGGATGATGTTATCTTGTTCTTAACCCTCCTTTTTCTTTTCTGTCTTTTTAATTTAAATCTGAGTATTTTAGGCAAAGAAAATGCGGTGATAATCCTCCACTGACAGTACATCTATGAACTTGTTGAGGTTCAGTGCACTGGAATTGTTCGAGGTGCTTCAGTTGTGTTTAATCGTGCTGTGGCCAACCTGTCTGCCTCAGTAACAGAAGGCTGAATCATTTCTCAATGCAAATAGAATGTTGGTTCTTTTGAAAGTACCCCTTTCAGCTGGGGCCTTGAGGGATCCTTTCTTTGTCTGTAGGCAGTCACTGTAATTGCTGCCCAGTGCTAGAGGTGACTGAGCCCTGGTTCTGTTTGGGTGCTTTTTTGCGTGTCACTATCTGTGGACTTCTTAGGAAGGAAGAGATTTTGTGTATGAGGTCCTGTTCACACTGCCTGGCCTGGAGTTACTGTACCTGTCATTGCATGCAATGGCTTGTTGATTTTTAGATAGATAGATACAGTTAGCAGCCCTTTGGGATTTTGGAGTTGTGTTCTTTTTTGCTGTTGTTGGTTGGTTTTTTTAATACATGAAGAAAAAAATGGATGTATGGAGCATACCTCTGACTGTAAAAAAGGTGTGTTTAATGTCTTTTGACTTTGCACCAGAGCTGCGTTCTTGTCTGCTGGGTTTTCTGGTTTGATAGGAGGAAAAGCTTGAATAAGATTGGAAGGTTATAGCTAATCACTTTAGGTTGTGCATTTCAGTTATCTTGTAAATTCTTTTTCCATATGAAAACAAAACAAATCTCATGGTTATAATTTTTATGATGCTTGTCATAGTTGAGGGATATGTTATTTCATCTTTTCTGACGGAGCAAGGGTTCTTGATTTATTCTGAGGTCTTTTTGCAGTGTAATTGATCAGTCTGATACCACAACAGTGTATTAGAGAACACTTTGCTTAATAAAAGGCAGTAGTTTTAAACCATGAGTTGTCAGAGAAACTTACTGTGCAGTTACAGGGCCTCTAGGAAGTAATCTTTTAGCTTTAATGATCACAGTTAAGTGAAACTAAGCCAAATGGATAAATGTCTTCAAGGTGAATGGCAAGTTTACACTGTCCATACGGACAAATGGGAGAGATGGAGGGACTTCTGCCACGTTAACTAAACACCTAATGTGTTTAGAGACTCCTCACTTTAAAATCTGAGTAAAGACAGTTACAAAATTGTAATTAAAAAGAGCCAAGAGTTTCTTCCATACATCTTTTTGGCTTCTACTGGGAATAGTCTGGCTTCCTGAAGTTCTAGGTCACAAAAACAGCATTGTAACTGTTCCGAGGAGAATTGTACCTGTACTTAGAAGAAAGAAATACTGAAAAACTGTTCCTGTGGCCGTGAGCATGCCGGGCAGGTATCACCTGCTTGGTGTTCTCCCTTGGCTATTCCCCTTCCTTGTGATGAGGGATATAGACTGCTGAAGTTTGTGCTGAGTATCTGCAGTCTGACATTCTACAGTGCCCTGGATGTAAGTATAGAGTTTATTAAATTCAGAACGATCTTGAAGTTTGTAAGTATTAAGAGTAAGTTTGGTCACTATGTGACATGGAGTTTTGATGTGGATCTGAGGCCTGAAGTGCTGGTTTTGCCTCAAGGCAAGCTGTGAAAGGGAAAGGAGTCACTTCATCAGCTTTTACCAAAAACTCCAGTTCTGTTATTCCTGCTTCAGAAAATACTTTCCTAAGATTGCAACTTCAGGCACCACAGGCAGTAAGGCTGTTCTACCTCAGCACTTTGTCCCTGAAGCCTTTCAGTAGAAGATGATAGTGATGTGAGCGAGTAGGAAATCTTAGACCTGGCAGAATGCAGAAGTGATTATTGCACTAGTGCCATACCTGCTATGAGTTGGACCAGTGCTGGAAATCTTGTGGCAGAAACGTTTGTGCAGGTGCAGTGTGCAAAAGCATCATCGTTGTCCAAACAGTTGGGCAGGTCATGCTAGAGGAAACAAGAAAGAAGGGAGCTTAATTGTTAACATGGGGTCGCCCACGGGGGCCCGAAGCAGGTCTAATGTGCTCTGCTACCTTGGAGTGAAGAGATGCAGCAGGCTGCAGCGTTGACTCGTCCCTGCTTCCTGAAGCAAACCCTCTGCCAGCAGCTATCGTCTCTAGCAGAGCTGGGCAAAGAGAACGTGCTTCGTGACTCAGTTACGGAGATGTTGAACTGTGTGCTGAGGGGAGGCACATGTTCTCTTCTGCCAGCTCTGCCACACAGGCAGCAGTTCCCTGCGGGAGGGTGGGCATTCTAACTCTTCAGGCAGTTACTGCCTAACCTGGGTGCAGGGTTTCGGAACTCGGGTGTGGGGGTCTGCCTTTGCCCGAGGCAGGGGGGGGGTCTGCCTTTGCCCG
>JANVCC010000060.1:8590245-8728886 GCA_025345505.1 Todiramphus chloris collaris
GGGTCTGCCTTTGCCCGAGGCAGGGGGGGGGTCTGCCTTTGCCCGAGCCAGGGGGGGGGTCTGCCTTTGCCCGAGCCGGGGGGGGTCTGCCTTTGCCCGAGCCAGGGGCTGGCACGGGGGTTTCCTTCACCATGACTGGGGTGCTCGGGAGCTACAACGGGATGCGGTGTGTAGGTTGTGAGAACGGAAGCGATGTTTCTGAAAATGGTCCTGCAAGAACTGTGTTCTTCTCAAAGTGCTGTTGTGTGCTGTTGGAGCTCTTGGGATTTGTGTGTCTGCAGCTTTGAGCAGCAATGGCCATACCAAGGAAAGCGTTCCAGTGATTGTGCTTTCTGGGGCTGTGTTGCTCAACCACCTGTCCCAAAAAAGCTTGTGAAGTGAGCTGATGTACAGGAACAATCAGGCTGCCTGCAGTTTTTGCTTAAGTTACACTGCAGTTACTAAAAGTAGAAGTTGGGTTTTGCTTAAAGGGGAGTGAGGGAAGTATGTACATTGAGCATCTTTCATAATGTAGAAATGCTTTTTATGGAAGATCAAAATTGGGGGGGGAAGCACATTAAGCAGTCACATTTGAAACTGCATTGCCTGGATGTTTCTCACAAGGCTGTTCTCAAACACCCTTCTCTGAGGAGTTCACTTCTGCCATTAAAGGAAGGTTTTTATACTGATTTCAGTAAGAGTAGAGTTGGGGCCACTGGTTGAAAATAGCTGTGACACACAAAATGTCGTTATGGTTGTGCGTTAAATAAGAAGGCATTTCTCTGAATGCGAGGATTTCAGCATGTTCTCAGTGTCTTTATCTGTTCTTCAGATGCTCCAAGTTAATTTCCTCTGTGATAGCAAAATTATGTAACTGTATGCAGGGAACCTTCTAAAAAGCTCCTGTTTCATTTGAAGTATGCCATGAAGGTGTAGGGAACATACTACATTTCACTTGTTTCCTCTTCCCAGCCCACAACTTCTAAACTGCCTATGCTAATTAAGGAGGTGTTACTCCCTCTCCTTCCCCCCACGATGCCACTGCAAGACATAGAATTAGTACTTCTAAGATAATGTGGATTTAATTAAGGAAGTATTCCACCACTGCTTGTTTGCCTTTCTGGAAATATCTGTGGGTATGGCTGTATGAAGCGGGAGTGGGTCCTGTCCTCTTCTGCGGCTGGCTGTTGGTTTTCCAAATGGCACACAAGGTTGCTTTTGGTTACACTTCTTTTCAGGACCATTCAGTGGACAAGACCAGAGAATTGATCCAGCTTAAAAACTGCAGCAAGCCCTACAAGCTGCTCTGTATTGAGTAGGTTAGTGGGAGAAAGAAACGGGCAAGGAATGAGCAGAAGCGTGTGCATAGGATCTCACGTAGCTGCTCTTGCTGGGGAAACAAGACAGTACAGGGATTTCCTACCTCAAATGACTCGGCCTGGGAGCTGTGTATACACTTCGTTTGGTCTGATCTTTGCGAGGACAGAGAGGAGCACTACAAAGACCCTCTTCTTCATGTCTTTGAAAACTGCTGCTGTTTCAGTAGCATCTTCTATGTGACTGATGATGTCCAGCAAAACTCAGCTGTTCCCAACAGTAACTCGTGGAAGAAGTTAAGGACGCAGATGTGGAGTGGTTGTGGATGGGAACTTTCTTCTATTTAATTCTCACTTCCAAGGCATTTTTGTAAATAGAAGTCTTCTCCATAATTTCATGTTAGCTTCTGTATTTTTCATAGTATTGCACAGACGTGTTTGTACTACAGGAGGTGAGAGAAGGAAATTAGTATTGCAGTAGCTTTGTTGTAAGCTTAGGATAGCAGAGGTGATGCTTAGTTTATGTTCAAAGGTTTTGTTTCTAGTGAGAAATGGGACATAGGATTTTGCTAGTAGGTTTTCTTTGGTTTTGTTTTTCTTTTTAAGGATGAGGGGAATCTGATGATTCCTCCCTGTGTCCCACTAATGGAATCAAGAGCAGGAGGAGAGGTTTAAAAGTGAATAGAGTCCCTGAAATAAATGCTTAGACTAGAGAGAGTGTATTTCAAGTTCTTAGATAAAAAGAAAGCTGAAACTCAAACTTTGATAGTTTTAAATTTCACTGTGTCTTTTGTGTCTGGCATATCTCATTAGATTGTAGCCAGGCTTTGGGATTGATTTTTGTATTGTTTTTTTTAACTTCATTTGTCTGCGTGCCTAAGCAGTGACCCACTGTAACTGTACCTGAGAGAAGCTTTAGCAGAAGCTAAAATCTTACCTTCTACAGGGAATTGTAATCTATTGTATCTACAAATGGGTGGGCAAGATCTCTTCTATCTTGCTGAGGGGTGTTTATTCCACCGACTGGGTGCTCCCTGCATACTGCAGTAGTGTGAAAATTCATTACTTTCAGCGGTGTTCTCTGCCTCTTTGATGAGTCAAGCCCACACCTGCTTACAGCAGGAAATTGAAATGCCTGAGTTTTCCCTTTTGGCAAATCCCACACATCTATCCTTAGCATCACAACCCCTCTCTTTGGCATTCAAAAAATAAAGTGAAAACTGTTCTAAGTAAACCTGGAGATTTTTTTTTTGAGCTTGAGAATTTCTGCCTCTGCAAGCTAAATCACTTGGCACAGCTCTGAACTTTTATTTTTAGTAAAACTTGTGTAGCCAGACTACTGTAATGTTCAGAGAAAGAGATGTTCCTGAAAGCCTGCAATGAAACCAGAATGTGAGGGCTTATTTTTACACTGTAGAGTATGTATTTTCACGTGTGTTTGCCTATTTATATATGTACAAAAATACGTGGAGGAGATGAAAAGATTGTTTCATTTAAGTAGCATTACTCTGAATGTGTGTAGTGTAACACTGATCAGAATGATCCAGAAAATGCAGAAGACTTAAAAATTGTAATTCATTAAGGAGCTGATAAAAGATATGCAGCACAATTTGTTTATGGATGGTAGAGCCCTGAGGTGTGAACAGTTCCTCTGTGTGATCAGAATTATCCTGCTGTTTGAATTGTAAACTCTTTCAAATTATTTTAGCAGGTTTTGCATCTGAAGCTATTTGCATCTCTCTCTTTAGATGATCTGTTTCTCAGGCGAATTCAGTGTTAGGGGAATAAAGGCCCTTTTTTGGCTTCCAGGCATGGCAGCATCTGAGCATTAGCTGGTTGGTTTTGTGATGTGTTTAACAAAGACATAAATCAGTGTTTATACCAGAATGTTATGCAGACATGAGCTTTCCAAATTTGAGTGAGATGCAGTTTAATACAGGCTATTGAAAATACGTTAAATTCCAAGTAGCTGTGGAGAAAACTTTTATAAGGAAACCAGTGTATAAGACTATATATTGTACTTTACTGCATTACAGTAATGCAAATCAAGCTGTTTCGTTTTGAATGGACAAAATGACTTATTTGTAAAACAGATTATGCAGGTGGCTGTATTCCTCTGTCAACATATTCTTGGATCCTTGTTAATCACTGGTAAACTGTTGGTTGATGGTAAGTCTGTAATAGAAATGGTGGCTAGAAGCTCTTGCATGCCACCACTGTGTCATGGTGGCATAAATTCTGTAGAGCAACCACTTTGGCCATGCTTACGTTCTTCCAAGTACATCGATTACTCCCAGTTACCTTGTTGACTTCTCATAGTGTTTTGCCGTTCTTAAACCTTTTTCCTAATGGTAGCAATGGTGACCAGAATAATTTTCCTATTGCTCACATACATTAAATGAGAAATGTATTGCCATTTAAATGTAATCCAGCAGATGTTTTATATTTCTGGCTTTACTTGGCACTGGTTATCAGCTCAACTGTAAAACCAGCAGTATGTTTTGGGAGACCAGTGTTGCCCAGTTGGGCTGTCTTAGAAAACTCTCTGCCATTTTAAGTCTCTGATGAATCCCAAGTGTGAATCGCTAGCTTAAGAGTGCAGCTCTTTATAGATCACTTTTTATGATGCCCTAATAAGGGAACGGTTATAAATACTCTTCTTCTGCATTGTAAAAGATTTCAACTTAAATGCCAGATGCTGTGAGTGACTTTGTGTATTGTAGATTTTGTTTATAAAGTAGGTGTTGATGCCACTTAGTGTTGTAAGATCTAACTCTTGTTGCTTTCAGAGCATCTAGCCGTGAGATGTCCCCTTGAACTCCTGGATTGCTGACCGACTTTCTGGTTTTTTATGAGTAATCAGAAATAGGAAGAGTTGCCTGTAATGAAAAGGGAATTGTTATTTCTGTGCTGGTAATTTCAAAAGCTGTATGTTTTCATTACTTCCCCTGAATGCAGCTTGGTTTGTACATTATCATGCTTGATTTTTTTTCTGTTGAATTGGTAATTCTTTGAAAATAGCTGGTGTGCTGCTGCAGAATAAATTCGTTACCATCTAGTTGCATTTTCCTTTTCTTCCTACTAGCTCTTATAAATACAGTTTTATCTTGATATATGAGGAGAAGTGGTCTTCATATGGCGTGATTCATGAATGCTCATGAAAGAGGAGATTGGACTTCATGGGCGAGAGATTTCCCTCTGGGTGTTCTCACTTCTTGCTCATTTGGGTAAAGAAATTGAGCAATTGAAATCTCCTCCTAAAGCAGCACTTGACTGGAGCATCCAAATGTCAGTACTTAAAACATTCCCAAAGCTTAAGAATTCAGTGCGGAACGCCTTGGTTTACACCTAGGCTGAAACCTATATAGCCATGATGAGGGCTTCAAAAGCCATTTGCTAGTTTAAGTGCTGCTGCAGATGAACCCTGTTGCTTGTTTGCAAACAGGAGGGGAAACAAAGTTCTGCCTTCCTCCCCAGGAAGGGAGGCAGCAAGCTTGGACAGTGGGAGTGGATGCTAAGTAATGCTTGTTGTTGGGTGAAGCTAAGGGCACAGTTTTCTGGATGAAATTGCGATGAATTAGTTATGTGGAAAGCCTGTCCTTGCCTTCTAGCACTGGCAGGCAAGTTAGTAGAGATTTAATCAAATATATGGAAACTTAAAATTAAGTTTGCTAGTTATGGCATTAATTCACTTCTGCAGGATGATTGTGTCCTAGCAATAGAAGTGTCAGAACCTGATGCTGCAGCTCCTATATTTTTTTTTTTCTTTTTCTTTTTCCTTCCACCTACACCTTACTGTAGCTTTTGGTTCTTCATTATTCTCTTTGCCCAAAAGGAATGTGATATGTTTACAAGTATTTTTTAAAATTGTATTTCTCACATTAGCATATGCAAATGTGAGTAAATATATGTAAATCTATGCTAGATGAGGAACATTTCATATTTGTCCTTAGCAATTTCATCTCATCTGGGTCATTCTTTCTCTTTCTACCATGACACGTTGTTTTATTACCTGAGGTGAGAATGCATCTTGGTCACGGTGACACATTTATCTTGTATTTTATGATGTGATCTTATCACATCCCATTTCTTTTTCTCTTTCCTATTCAGCTTTGCATCTGTCAGTGACAGTCATGACACTGGCTAGTGGCACAGTAATACCAAGGCTGTGTAGGAGTGCGTCCCGGTGGCAATTTTTAAGGGTAATACTTTGCTCCAAAGGTACAATATTCTTTTTAGCAGGTTATTTCTGGAGGGAAGAGCCATTTGTAATTACATCAAAACCAGCAGGCATCAATCATTTTAAGTGCAGGAGATAGCAAAAAAGACTTCCTTGGATAACATTCAGTAAATATGAGGCAAACAGAAGGTGACACTGCACCCTTCTCTCTTGGCTGCAGCAGTACAAGGAGGTGCAGGGAAGTGCTAATTCATTATTTATGCATCAGTGACAGACAGCTTCTGTATTTTAACATACAGAAATAAGTATTTTCAATCAACTCTGAGAATGTGAAGCAAGAGGGAGAATGTTTTCCAGTACCATTGTTGAAAGTGCTACAACCTTTTTTAGTATGTTGGATTTAAAAATGTGTTCTTTCCTACCACTCCTTCGAGGTCAAATCTTCAAAGAGAAAACTGCTGCTATACAGGCAACCAAAATGAGAGACAGACACTCAAACCTTTCAAGTATACACCAACTCCAGCTATGATGAGACATCAATTAGAGTGCTGCATCAAGCCACTGAACCATTTCTAAAATCTGGCTGCTGGGTTTAGGGTGTAAACAGGAGCTGAAACATCTGCCTGCGAGTTGCTTTAAATCTAGGGTGACACATGGCTAATCCAGTCCGTTTTTCAGCTTCTTGTCTTTTGAGACTCCAGTTAAAATCATCTTTGTGTTTCCATTGCATTGTGTTTCTTTCTTTCACCAAGCCGATGCCTGAAAGTTTTACCCTAAGAGTGCCAAAGCAAAGTTTTCAATACTCAAGTGTAATTTTCTTTCTTGGCTGGACTCCAGACACTTTCCAGAAAGAGACACTGGTAAAATCAGCATCCACCAAGATGGGAAAAGAAGAGTTGTGTCCCCAGTGCTGTGTGTGCTTGTGTCAGTATGCTGCTAATGGCTGGGTGTGTTTCATGGATTGTTTCCAGTTGAGTTTTCCTGTAGCCAGACTTGGCGGAGGTTCGTTATGTGGGTTCTGTTTTGGCAACTGGAGTCACAAAAATATTTACGAAGACTGTTGGGTTCTTCCCCCATGCTCTCGTGTCTCCTTCCTGTATTTAAAATTCCTCAAAGTGTTTTGTTCTTTTCTTTTTAAAAATCCACCTTTTTTTTGTTTGTTTGAAGGGATGGGGAGAAGTAGCTTTATTCTGGGTGCAAATTGTAGCTAAATGCTTTTTCAAGATACCCTTTAAAATTGAAGGTAATGAAGGAAGCACACCACTTAAACGATGTTGATTTTTAATGTTTCCATTTGATTACAAAGACTATATTTTTATGTGGCTCACAAATTGGGAAAAGGTACTTTTCATCCTTTTTAAAATTAACTCTGTGCTCTTCTGAGGAAAAATACCAAGACGACTTTGGCACTTCATGCAGGATAGCTCAAGTGGAAGTACTGTTTGGTGGTTCTGCTGTGTTGTGGTTCCCATAACGGTGATGTTAATGCAGCATGAACATCCCTAGGGTTGTGTGGGCTCCCGTTTTCATCCCCGATGGACATGGCCTGTGAGCTTTGCTGGAAGATGTGGCTGGGATTGGGCTGCTCACGTGGTTGATGTGTGGGAGGTTATGAGAGGTGATGAAGGGCAGCTTTGCCCTTGGACTACATACTGGCCCTGGCAATTGCTGAGGATAAATTCCTCAGAGTTGTTGCTCAATTCAACTAGTTGAGCAGTGTGCTTCAGGCTGTGGAAATGCCACTTTTCAGGTTTTTTACTGGACCTTGAAATGCTAGTTCTGATGGCACTCATAGCAGTTGGGAGCTGGCTTTCTGGCTGAACTTGTGTCTCGTTAATTCTGGCAGGAGCACTGGCCCAGTCTGGGCTTTGGACTTCAGGTAGCTAAAGGTTTCTGTAAAATGTCTTTGGATTTATTTGCAAATTTGAAGGAAAGACTGTGATGAGCTGATCAATGGCATTGGAAATGAAAGAGTTAAGAATGGAAATCTAATTGCACAGCTGAAATCTCAATTTGAACTTGTGGTCTCTTGAGAGAAAATGCCATTCAGCACCGTTGCACAGAGTTATTTCATTCTTAATTTTAATTGACATGTCCCAGAATGCAACCTTCTCTTATGGATCCTTGCAGTGCAGAGATGTTTGTGAGTCAGTGTGTCTCTGTGTGGGCAATTTCGGTGTTTTAAATTCAGGTCGTTATTAATTTCCCTTTTGATACCAGCATCCTTTCTGCCTACTTATTCACTCGATAGCTTTATGAAATTTGAATGAATCTTTCCCTGAGAGGTTGGTCACCTCCTGGGAGTTCAGCTTAATGACCTGAACCCTGCTCCTTTTTTCCCCTCTCTCTTTCTTTCCCCTGCCCCTCTGTGCTTGCCTGTTGAACAGGTAGAAGTGATACTTTTCAGGGCAGTGTTGGCCCCTTGCCTTGGTGACAGGGATGTTCTGTGCAACTTCAGTAACGGAAAAGTAATTATTTTATTGTTGTAAAAATGGCAGCGATGTTTCAGCTTCATTAGGGAGGAAGAAAAACTTCAAGCAAAAATTTGTTCTGGTGTAACATCAATTTTTCATTGCTCAAATGGATTTGAATTAAACCCAGCAATAACAGCAAAACCATGCAGCTCCATGCTGTAGTAGTTGTGAGGAGTAGATACATCTGTCTAAAATATTTTGTAATATTTTGTATCTCCAGTATTGGTTGCATTTACTAAACAAACAGTATGATTATCCAGTGTTGATATTATCCCAGAACTTAATTAACTTTCCTGGAGTGTTTGTCTCTGTTTTGTATCTGATGGGCATCAGTTTAAAGAAACACTTTGCAAATGGCAAAGAGCTTAATGCGTACAATTGTCAGAAATACAGCGGAAAACTTGTGCTTCAGAATATCAACTTGTGTTTTAATTTGTTTTTCATCTGCAGATAAGAAAATGAGAACAACTGCAGGCAAATCTGGAACATTGGAGGTTTCATTGCAGTACAGACATTGACTACCACTCCAGCTTACAATGGATGGAGTTAGTGTTACAGGCCTAAATAGCTTGAAAGTATCAATTTCCAGAGTAGAATTTATTTCTAGGGTGTTTTTGGTTTTTTTTTTTTTTTGGTTTTTTTTGGTTTTTTGGTTTTTTTTAATTGTCTGTTATTTATCTTCTTTGTCTTCATAGCTGATTTAGCTGCTTTTGATAGCATACAAGGTGTAGTAGCTATGATTTTGGAGAACAGTCTCTTGATTACCTCTTGGATTTCTGTATAATGTCAACTCCATCACAGAAACCGTGTAGTGTTTGGATGGTGATGATGATGATGAATCATCCGTACAAGAACATTTCAGTTTCCTAAGAGTCACTCGATCTTAAAGATGGTATTTGAAGTCCTCTCAAAGCTTTGGGGTTTTTTTAGGTAGTACCTGCTGTTCACCTGTTCCAGAAAATTTGATCAGTGGTAATGTAGGTAGACTACAGAGGAACAGGGAGGGGCATGATATGGGGAATTCTTAACTGTTTATTTTTTTCCCTCTGAGCATAAATAGGGTGTGTTTTGTTTTAACATAGGAAGTGGTTTGTATTGTTGTTACTGTATTATCAGAGTGGAACTGTTGTTAGTGTTACCCTTCCTAGCAAGCCTGAGTGTTGCTCTTCATGTGGAGTTTCTTGACTTGCCACAAAAAAGCAGTAGCCTGTTTTATGGATGTTTTCTGCTAAGATTTGGATGCCTCTAGGTAAAAGGAGACAGAGCCCCCTGGTTTTGTCTTTGCAGCTGGTGGGTCAGCCATAATGCAGAAATGATGCTGTTCAATACAGTGTTCCAGGTGATGGCTGGAATGGAGACCATGGTTCACAGACAGTTTTCCTGCCTTCTGCTTAGGAAATGCCCATCCTTAGGCTGAGATTGATTTCATAAACTCACAGCTAGAGCCTATAGTCTCCATCACATCTTTCAATACCTATACCTGGAATATTTCCTGCATGCAAGCTTTCTACTGCTGTCTGGTTGGTAAGCAAGTAAATTTTACTTCTGCTGTGCTTTATGAAGCCCTGTAGAACTTGCTCTTGCCTGATTTTAATCTTTTTAGCGTAATAGCAAGGCATGCAAATAATGGTCATCTCTGGGCGGATGTTTCTTAGTAGAAATTATTACTGCTGGCTTGGTTCTTCTGGGGGTTTTCTGGTCTGGCATTTGGAGCAGGAAGGGAGCTGAACTAGGCGTTGTCTGTGGGTCTCTACATGAATAGCTACTGTGATCTGACAAAGTGTGTGATCCAGAGGAAGAAAAACTAAATTTGCTTCTGTTACCTGGTCTTTTGGTATTCTACTTTGTTTAGAAAAGCACAACTTTTAATGTTAAGCAGGTGAATTTAAAATACTGTCATATTGTGTGTTTATGCTGTTGTACAGCTGACTGACTGCCTTAGCTGGGGTGGGGGCTTTATCAATTATTAAAGCATGGAATTGGTTTTGTCCAGTTTCAGAGCAGAATGCAGCCTGTTGTGCTGGCTGGAGGTAAGTACAAGAGCTTTGTTATCAGCAGAATCATTCCTTTTGTGTGTGTTTCCTCAAAACCCTAAAGGTTTCAGAATCTGCTAGTGTGTACATGAGTCTGTCTCTAAATGAGAGTGTGCACAAAATTACAAATCCACCTTACAGTGTACGTTTGGAGTTTGTCCTTGTGTGTATTTTGAGGTTTATTTTCTTTGTTCTCTTAACTGAATTTTTTCCAACTTCCCTCCCCCACAGATACCCATACACTAAAGGTCTGGGGAAAAAAGTTGTTTATGTGCAGCCTATTGTTGAGTCACTGTCAGTGGTCACATGCTTTGCTTAAGATCAGTGTATAGTATGCTATACAGTGGTTTCTGCCTTCTATTCACCCATGCAGATCTAGTGGACTGGAGTTTTGATTCTTTGCTTAGTCAAAGTTCTTCTAGGAATGTCATCATCTCTGAAGGCAATTTAATTTACAGGAAACACATTCAGCTTCTTGCAGTGTGTGCGTCAAGAAAATTTGAGTTGATAATTAATCTGAGGAACTGGAAATTAATTGGGAGGGAAATTGTTGCTTTAAAGATGTTCTAAATAATCACCATTTTACTATATTTAGCTGTCTGTTGAAATAATACAAGATTTAGAGAAGATAAATCTCTGTAGCCTGGTACTCCTTATTTTGCAGGGACAATGCAATACAAACTGCCAGCTATTTCCTCCTGTAACTCATTGGACTTCTCTTAAGTGCAGAGAGCTGTCGGCTATCAAAGTTTGGGGGCTACTGGATACCTGCCTTGTTGTAGTAAGCTTTGACAAAATTCAGCTTTCCTTGCAGTTCTTCAGAACTGAGAGTCATTCACAGGAGTACCCAAGTAGTGCCTAACCCCGAGGCCTGGACGCTCTGCTGTTCCTTCTGTGATGGACCACGGGAGCAGCGTGACCCTGAGCAGAGTCACCCAGACCTCCCCCTTGGAAAGCAAACCAGTCGGGGCCAGTGGCAAGATAGCTCTGGGATCTCTCAAGGAGGAAAACAGAAGGGATGAAGTATTTGAAGAAGCCTTTCCTCAGTTTTCTCTTGGGTTTTGTGAGAGCAAACCATCACCATTCAGTATACTTTGAAATCACTGCAGAGTGGAAAAGGTGATGTCAGGGATGTTAGGGATACGGTGATGCTGCTTGCGGTGTTTAGAGGAATGAGATGTTTTGAGGAAAATCCTGGTGCTTGGTACTGCGTTATCTTTACACTCCAAAAGGCCTTGAGATGTGCTGCAAACTGTCAGGCTAGATCCAGACTCTGTGTTTTCTTTAGGGTTTTTGCTCTGGGGGCCAGTTTCTACCCAAAACAGAGCAGGAGTCTGTTAAAAGGAGGGTGTTGATGACACGGCGAGTTATTTTTCCTGGTGCTGAGTTGAACTTTCAGCCATCTGGTGATAGTGGTGTCACTCCGGTCTTTCCTTGTTGGAAGTTCAAGTGAAATGTGATGAATTAAGATTGTGTGCAATGTATCATTTGCATTTTTCTGTCTGACAACAGCAAGGATCGATTTAGTGAGGAGCTTATTAGAGCACACGGTGGCTGCTGATTTAGAATCTAATCGAGGACCTTTTTTCTTAGGAAGTGCCTGTGAATATCAACATATAATAATATGGGGTGATGTGTCAATACCATGGAGACAGCCTGTTAAAAATTATTTGGAGTTAATTCTAGACAACGGTGATGTAGAGATTACCCGAGCACAGAAGTGTGACAGGGAGCAGGCATTTCTTTTAGCATTAAGAATATATTGCAGATGTAAAGAGTGTACACGAGAACATACTTCTTAACCCTCAGCTGGGACCATGTGATTAAAGGTGCCTGATTTAAGGGGGTTGATTTGTAGGTTGGGAACCTCAGAAACCTGTTCTCAAAAGTCAGGTCACATAGGCAGAGTGTGGAGAGGGTTTCTAATGATGATTGATGAAGAGCTGGATTTTAAAGAGCTTTTTAAGTGAGATTGTGGAGTGTATATTTGTATTCTTTGGCTTCCTAAAGCAGTCACGTTAGCTGGATCACGGTAGTCTGGAGGTGTGCAGGGACAGCCTTGCTAGGCCAGCTGTTACAGCTGGGGAGAGCGGAGATGACAGAGAACAGGCAGCTCTTAAGGACATCTTCATGTTTCTGGTCAACTACTAAGGATAATTTTGAAAGATCCTTTTGCTTTTCCACCCAAGGAACTGAATTCTGGAGGAATTGTCAACACCTTGTTATTGAGATAAAGGTGAGAGTGTTCCAGTTCCTGGATGATTGCTCTGCAATGAGGAAATAGGGGAATGTAACTGGGGTTATCTGAGGGAAAACCTCAGTATTTCAGGTGTTTCAATAATTTTCAGACCATACCTGAAAGTATGTAGAAAGAGTGGATGTGTGTTTCAAACTCTGTGGACAGATAGTCAAGTGAATTTTTTCATTTAATCTGTATAACTTTAGACTAAGGCATATTAACGTAATAATTTGGGATGACATGTGGATTGAGCAGCTATCTGGAAGGCAGACTGTTCTCAAGTGTTCCACTTTTCTATCTGTATTTGCCTGTCTGATGAGCAAAAGGAAACTAGCTCATAGTCTTGTCACAGTAAGAAAGTGGTGCTGACTGAAGTCTGTTTATTTAGCCCCAAGCAAAGATGATAATTATATACATGCATTTACAGCTGCTGCAGTCTTGAATGTGGGGGAGGCAATTCAGAAAGGCTTTGAGGTTGGAGTTTTTTTTTCCTTTTGGCTTTCTTTAGGTGGGGAGTGTGTGGAGAGGAACGGGAATGCAGATTTATAATTTCAAAACCAGGATCTGTTTTGGTGGCTAGAAACAATAGAATCACCAAATGGTTGAGGTTAGAAGGGACCTCTGGGAGTCATCTGGTCTAACCTCTCTGCTCGGGCAAAGCCACCTAGAGCTGGTTGCCCAGGATCATGTCTCCAAGGATGGAGACTCCACAACATCCCTGGGCAATCTGTGCCAATGCTTAGTAATCCTCACAGTGAAAAAGTGTTTGTGGATGTTCAGACAGAACCTCCTGTGTTTCAGTTTGTGCCTCTTGTCCTGCCAGTGGGCATCACTGGAAAGATCCTGGCTCCATTGTCCCTGTACCTTCCTTGCAGGTATTTACTTACTTTGATAAGATTTCCCACCCTTATCTTCTCCAGGCTGGCTCATGTTCCATCTGACGCCCACCAGAACCCCCCATCCTTTTCTGCCAAGCAGCTTTCCAGCTGGATGACCCCCAGCATGTACATTGGTGCCTGAGGTTGTTACTCCTTCAGGACAGGGCTGCGTGCTTCTTGTTGAACTGAAAGTGAAATTTGAAGTGAAACTTGCTGAAGTGAAAACACTTTGGCCTATCTTTACATGCTGTTTTTAAACAATAACCTTTGGTCTGAGACGTTATAAAACAATGCTGTAAGTGTGCCAGAATGCTGAAAAATTCCAGGCATAGCTGGCTTAAAAATAAAGCCTGCTGTGCACACCTTAAATGGGGATGATGCTGTAAACCCAAACTGCTGATTTAGAAGGGTACGTGTTTATTTCGTGCAGCTTTGTGCAAACGGAATTCTGATTTTGATAGTACTTAGTTTGCTTCTAGAGCCCCTCTGTTCAGGTGACCAGCTCAAAGCATAGCCATTTTGGCTTTTGGGAGATGTTACAGGTTGGTTCTGCCTTTTGTGTTTTTCAGTAGATGGTTTATGGTTCCCATTTGAATGTTGTTTTTCAGGGAAATGGAATGTAAATAAATCGATTGGGAAATGTGGTTGGGTTTCTGTTCCATACCTCTCTTGACACAGTTGCAAGGATCTTCCACAGATACTGCAGAAAAATTTAGTGCATCAGTTTTGAGAATAATAGAAAGGCCTTAATTTCTGCACTTTGGAACCTCTTCAGTTAGAGAAAAGGACCAAAACTTTGAGCATTATGTATGAAAAGAAATGTGGATGGGTGGAGCTTGAATCACTGAACACAGTACCTCTGAATGAAAGTAAGTGTTTTGTGTCTGTTGGGAAGCCTTGAGGGGCTTCTTAGCAGAAAGGAGTAAGCACCTCCAGGGGCTAATTCATCTCTCTGTTGAGGCTCTGCTGTTGCTGGAAGGGGCATGTCTGCCTGTGCTTCTGAGCTGCTTGTCTCTTGTAAACCCACAAAGCAAAATAGCCTTAGTTTTGCTGCTTTCTTTTTTTTTTTTTTTTTTCACACAATTTGTAGGTGTGTTGCAGAGCAGCAAGATAGGGAGACTAAATTAGTAAAGTGCAAAAACTGCAAAAGATATATTAATTATAATTTCTTGTAGGAATAATAATTATAATAATAATATACTTGTTGAAATTTCTAGTCCAGCAGAATAAGAAACAGATACTCTGAACAGATGCTTTGACTTCCAGGGAAAAGGTGTGAAATGTAGACAAACCTTTTTATATTTCACTTCCTTCTAGATGGCAAATAAACTTCATGCTTGGTAAGGTTTATCCTTCACATTTGATCAGTAAGTTTAATCATTGAGGACTTCTGTGAAGGTGGATGTCATCAGTCCCTTGAAGTCTAATGTGGATTTATTTATTTATTTAATCCTTGAATATGGATTAATAGCATGTGCCCATGTCAGGATTCCTTCCCTCTCAAATGAAAATTGGTTTTACGTAGTCTTTCTAGAGAATGATAAAAAGAATTTTCAGTCTAGATTCACTTCTACCAGAGCAGACTGGAAACAGAGCTGTGAGGTTTAACTGGAAGCAAAGGCATGAGATTCAAGCAAAGTGCCACTTTCAGTGACAGTAAGAATTAAGAGGAAATTAGTCTTGAGTTTTCATCTCTGAAACAGCCTTAGTGTTTGATTCAGATCTGTGAGAGTGATGATTTATGGCCACTGTATCCCCATCATAGGATAAAAGATTGCTTTGTATGAGAAAGGGATGGTTGCTGTTTTAACCAGAAAGTTACCAAATTATGTTTTTCATTGCATCTTTGCTGGTTTTGGGCATCTCTCCAGTTGAGCCTACTTTCTCCTCACTGGACTCTTCTGTGGCCTGCCTCCTCAGGGAGCTTTAAGGGGCTCTAACTGCCATGAGGACCTGTCAGGCCAGTTTGGGGCTTTAGCTATGGGGCCAATACGAGCTCAGCCTGGAAACCCTTAACTCTGTGAGTGATCCATCTTCCTTTCTGTTCAGAAATGTCCCAGTTAAATTAACTAAAGCTGAAATTGGATCAGAATTGCCCTAAGCTCACAGAGGCAGGATGCAGCTCTCTTCTGATTAGTATTTATTTAGAGATTACTGGGGAATGTGGAAGGGAATAGCAGCAGGATCTTTTGAAAGCCTGGAATTGTGCTAATAAAACACAAGAGTTGGGTAACAGCAGGAAAAGGGAAGACACTTCTGTTGTGGTGGGGGTCTGTGCCACCTGCAGAGTTTAATACCTACAAGTAGGTGGCTTTTCTCCTTTGCCTGTTCTAGTGTCCTACTCTGTGCTCTTTCCAGAACAGGCGTTTTGTGTGAGCCTGATGAGCTGTGAGTCAGAGCAGTGATTTGTAGAGCACTGTAGAGAAGGCTGAGGGTATTTGTGTACTGTTTTTTTATACATGGTCTGCATGTTGGATGCAAATTCTGTGTGTAGTTACCTATTTCTGCATTTTTATGCTGTGTATTATCACAGATGAGGCTGCAGTTGATGGTGATGTCTACTCTAGCAGGTCTGAGTGTGAGAGATGAAGGCAGGAGGCAGTTGTGTCAGAAGGACGTAAGTTCCTAGGATCCACTTTTATCCAATATAAGACAGTTGGAGTGACAGGAGAGCCTTGAAGATGGGGTTTAAAAGCTTTTATGAGTAAGAGAGCTAAATTGATTGTGCTATGTCTAGAAGAAGTTCACTGCTTTGGTTCAGAAAGTGAAACATTTATTTACAGCTATTGCAAACTTCCCATTGGAGAACGCAGTGCTGGAGGGGCATTTTTGTGGAGGGACTTGTTGTACAGTAATTGGAGGACAAACATTTGGTAGTTCAGCGGTGTGGCTGAGTGCATGCCAGTTTTTAATTGTGGTATGTGGATCCTGCTGATGTTTCCAGAGGCATTTGGAATGGCAGCAAACTAGTTAGCCAAGTGTAGGAGGATCATTGCTGGGGAAATGCTCCCTGTGAAAATTCCAGACTTTAAGGGGAATGGAAAGGAGTTTTTTGTCTTCTTTTAAATGTGGCAGATGCCGATCAAGTGGAGAAATATTAAGACTTCTTTTGCTTTTTCCTGGAACTGCTGTGAGTTTTCCATTTCAGTGGTTTTGAGTAATTCCAACTCCAGGTTTCGTATCTGCCGTAAAGAGGCTATAATGTGACGTTGATGTAACAGTGAGGTACCTTAACTGCACCATGGCTTTTGGAATGTGGTCGTTGGCGTTCCTACCGCCTGGATCAATGTCTTTGTTTTTTCTTTCTTGCACTTGGAAGGTCTACAAAGAACATTTAGAACCTCCTGTTCCATAAGGCTGCCTAGTTTTATTTATTTTCCTAGAGAAAGAATCTGAAAAAAGGATCCTAGGCTGATTTGTTCTCTCTCTCTCTCCACCTCCCATGTTATATGTCTTGTTCTTATTAAATTGGGAGGGAAAAACCCCACCAAAAAGCAATTCAAGTCCACATATACTTAGGGGTAGAGCTCCTCTTGCTGCTGAGAGTCAGTACAAGCTCTGAGAGCCCATCATCAGGCTGAAGAAGGATTTAGTATTGGCTCTTGTCTTGAGGAACCCTGCTCTGGTTTGATACTTAGAGGAAAGTGTGTTGGCACAGCAGCGAGGAGCTCATTCAGCATCCATTGTGTTTATTGACTGCCTCTGTGAGAAGTGAATACCAGGAAAAAGTTATTCTCTGAAGTTTGGCATAAGTTAATAAAAAATTACTCACTGAAAAAAGAGAGGAAACGTGATTTCTGAGACTTTTTTTTGTGCAAAACCTGAGATGATGTCAACTACTAAGTCTGCCAGTTTGAATCCTAGACAACATTCTAGAGTTGTTAGATAATAAAGTAGCAATTGAAAGAGAAAATGTATATTTGGACATCCTGTAATGCCCTGTTCAGGGATCTAAACCATGAGAGGTGTGCCTCATGTTCACTTCCCCTTCATGTTCTCTAAAGGCTCAGGGTATTTGCGTCTGCTGGAATCTCTTCAGCTGGGCACATTCCTCCCAGAGCAGAGAGGAAAAGGAGCTATGGGAGTTTCTTGTTCTTTTTGTATAATGATTAATTTCAGTCCCCTCCCCTGTAGGGAGGCAAGTGGACAGTCTTTGGGCAGGTTACATGTCTCTGAACATTTTGGTGAAGTAAATCATACATGCCCTGTGTGGGCTTAGATGAAAGCAGGCAGTGTGCCAGGAAACATGCATGGCTCTAGGGCTGAAGATTGGACCTTTAGTTCTGTCTGTGTTGCCAGCAACAGCAATGCTTCCAGGTGCTTATCCCTGTGTATTCACTAGGTGGTAACAGACATGGCAAGTGAAACACATGTAATAAACACTGTCCACAAAGTACAAATGGAAGGAGGTTTTGCACATACATAGGACATCTGACCTGTTTCTGCTGGATAGTAAAACAATAGACAAGAGAAATGTATATAAACGTGTGATGCTTCTGTGCAGCAAGGCCCCCCTACCTGCTTCTTCCAAATCTGTCTCTCCCTAGCATAAATAATCTTTTACTAATCCTCTCCCAACCATCAGACATCTCTCTTGTTCTCCTCAGAATTCTTCTTCCTTTGTCTTTTGAGCACTCCTTATTCTGCGCCTCCTTGCCCTATGCTCTTTGTCACTAAAACCCCGTTTGCAGCCCCTTAAGAAAGAGGATAATCTTATGGTACTGCATAGTTTGATTAATGCAAGATTTCTTTTGAGGGGGCTCTCTCAAGCTTGTGTGATGGAGTGATGTTTCTGATTCGGAGAAAGGAAGAGTTATTTGAATAGAAACTCTTTATAAATCTTCCTGAGTTGCGTTAAACTTACTGTTTGGTGCGTCTCAAGCTTGCGCTGCTCTCCTCTATGTTCCTGGTGTTCCAAACAGTGAAGGTTAAAAAAAAATGTACAAGTTTAGGCAGCATTTGGTGTCTAGAATGCTCACTGTTGCGTTTGCACCATGTCCTATCAATTTTCCTGCTCAGTGGTGCCATGAGTGGCCATACCAAGAAGAGAGTCATTACTCACTTGCAACTATCTTCTAAAAGTTGACTTGTTAACTGGAAGGGTTGCTCTTAAAAAGAAAAGGGGAGAGGAAGAGAGAGAAATGCTTACCAAATGTTCTCAACTTGTTGTAAACAGAAAGCATTATTTACTTTATATAAGCCCTTTTTCTGTTGCATAATTTGTCATCATTTTTGTTTGGTTATTAAAAGAAAGGTCAAAATAACTTAACCTTAAAAGAAGGTGGCTTTAGTGAATAATTTTCTCCTAGTGATGGTTTGCTAGATTACTTCAGAGATGTGTCCTCAATATTGAATTTTGGGTCTGTATAATAAACTTCATTGATTGTTTGAAATGGATTGGTTAGGGTGCTGTTCTCTGGGTAGTGGCATGTCAGCTTAATACATATTCTAATGCTCTTGGCTAGGATTGAATGGAAGTTACTCAAGTGAGAATTTCCCAATGACACTAGAGCCTGAAAATTGGCATTGTGCAATATGCGTGGTTACAATGAAGCAGCTTTACTGGAATACAACAAAAAGACTATGTTCTTAGTTTCAAAAAGAAGGCAGACTTGATTGTTTTACATAGGTGATTCAGAAACTTGAATTTTTTTGGCATAAAGGCTACTAAAGTATTCTTTTTGACATCATTGTAATGAGTAATTCTTACACTGCATTAACGGTTATCCCAATAAGCATGCACAAACTAAACCCACATTTTTTAAATTCCTGCATCAATGCTATTTCTGCAGGAATGAGAGAGCCTGGATTTGCTGGAATGGACAGGCTTCATCTGTACAAAAGACAAATGGCTACCAAAGAAAAAAACAGGAAGCACTTTTAATAAGTTCAAGGCACAGGAAGAAAAAATAAAAACATTTCTGGAAAAGGATTTTACATGTGCTGTGATTAAAACCCTGTAGCATATAGCAGGAAGAAGAAAATCAGGTTCCCAAGACAGTTCAGTTGGGATGGAGTGTTTTGGGCCAAGACAAAAGTTGAAAGGAATGGGAATTCTTCACGGAAGATAAATCCAGTGAGTATCATCTATTACTTCTCCAGCTAACCTGTGGGCAAAGGGAGGTAGTTCAATAACCAGTCTCTGGTACTTGGTAGGGCTACCAGATTATAGGGTCTTGGTCTGGGCCCCTCTTAATGGTTTTGAGTTTTGGATTTGAGTTTTGCTGGCTTGTACCATATTTACACGCTCTCGACAAATATTTACTTTTAGATATCTTTGTCATTATAATTATTTGCAGACTTCAAATTACTCAGATACTTGGGTTAAGACTAAAAACATGATGTAGTGATTCCCAGAAATACTGAGTAACTTTAAAAGGAAACAAGGAAGCTTTCTTGTGAATCAAGATTATTTAAAAGAAAACAACAACTCAGCATTCTTTTGACACATTATTTCCATAAGCATATGACTTCTATATAAAAAAAAAAAAGGCAGCTCAGATTTGTAATTGGGAGGTGAGAGGTAGGCTTAGGTACCCTTTGAATCTCTGGAGTGAAATTTTTGTCGTTCTGCGAGATGCCAGATGTGACGATGCCAGTCCTTGCTGCTCTGCAGGCTGACTCTGCTGAGCAGTACACCAGGCCAGAGAAGGTGATAAACATCTGAACCTTGTGAGCAGGCTTGCTGTTGACTTACATCTGTTTGTCTCAGGAAGACAGGTATCAGTATTTATATAATTAGCTGTAGAATTTATACCTCCTTAGGATCACTTTTAGTAGATATAAATGACCGTTCCAGGGGCAGTGATGTTGAAAATTGGAAGGATCTTTGTGTATAATAGTTTCTCAAAGATGGTAAGAAAATGTTAAATCCTTAAGCACTTTGGACCTCTGTATTATCTGTCAATGCTGCATTCTGGTTTGAATCTGTAGATTTGAGAATTATTTGGTGTGTGGAATCCTGTAACTTAACTTGTGTCAAAATGCTGTGATTGTGTTCTTATAAATTATGTGCCTATCAATTTCTTGTAATCTTTAAAGTGAAAAGAAGGCATAGATAACTCAAGTTTTACACATACCTGCTTTGTAGCAGAGCAGTAGTAGAACATGTCATAAGGGACTAAACTGTCAGCAGAGTTTGGAGTTTCTGTGGAGGTTTGTTAATGTAAAGAAGAGCTGTGTGTGGTTTTTGGCTTCAATGAGTTGCTGCCAGGCCCTTCTACTTTTTTCTTTTTTAATGTATGACTTAATTTGTTTTTGTCTTGACATGCTGATTGACTCCTGTGTTTTCCTGCAACTAGCTCTAATCACTGAGTAGGCACAAATGATAGCAGGACTTCCTGCTGTCAACAGGCTTTCTTCCAGCAAGCTGCTTTTTTCTGGAGCAAATGATGTTTCTTTGTGAGGTCAAGAAGGTTTTTGCAAGACTTGTTCTGGTGCTTCATGACCAGCCACTACTTCTACTACTGAAATCTGGAACTAGCCACTCATCACATCATCACGTGGTGTTTTTATTAATTAAATGCTGCTATGAGCCGCTATGAAGTTGAGTCCTGGAATTGGTGATCCATCAGAACTTGTGTATTCAGGGGAATTTTATATCTGTTAGCCTGATGCTTTGGTATTTGCCTCACTTAGAGACTGGCTGCATTCTTGTTCTCCCAGTCCAGTCAGAGTCGCTGTGGTTTGGGCTGGCAAAAACAGTGCTGCATTTTCTAAGCTCCAAAGAACTATTCAAAACCAGCTTTTCTCTCCACAGGGCTGCAGGAGAAATTCTTCTGACAGTACTGTTCGGGATGGGAAACTTCCAGGGGAAAAGCATGTGTTCATTCCTAAACGCATGGTTGGGATCCCTCAGGTTGAAGCTACGTGTCCTGTTCTGTGGGAGCAGCAGAAGGGTCATCCCCCTGTGCTGGTACTGGCAACACAAGGCAGTCTTTGTTTTGCCAGTTTTACAGCTGTGCATCTCCTCTTTGTGGCAGTGCCTCTGTGATACAACTTCTCTTAGTAGAAGGCTTGCAGAAATACTTACTCCATTCCTGCTTCTAAGACTTCTTGTAAATTGATAGGACCCATTTCAGTTAAATTCTTTAACTTTTAAACATGTTTTTATTCCCCCTTGCCTTCTGTCTTCTTTCCCCAGAGGTGGCCCAAGTGTTTTAGAAACAGCATAGTCAACTGGAGCTCATTGAATAATTCAACTGTTGCCTGAAGTGATAGTAAAAAGAGGACGACCCATTTAATAAATCAACCAGAGCTAAAAGCTCTGTGGTTTGTAAAAATGTTCATCTGCCCTTCCTTTGAACTACCCAAATTTCTCTTCTGAAACACATTTTCCTACTCCTCTCAGTTGGGTTTTCCTTGCTCTGGAAGGGTGCCTGATCTACCTTCGGGTTATTCTTGCAAGTTGTTTCTGTTAAGTGGATCTTTTTCAGAGAATGCTGAGGGTGTTGCTTCAAGAGCTCAGGATGTTGTGAACCATTCTCCATCTGCATCGTGTTCCTGCCTAGCTGTCCTCTCTCATGGTCACTTTTTAGTGCTCCCTGCTGAGGTGTCTGAGATACTCTGTCAAAGCCACTGCTGCAGCAGGAACTTCCCAACACCTATCAGTGTCACCTCTGGGGTTCCGTGACTGTTTTTAACCCAAGAAATAAAGATATTTTGGGGGTTACTGAATTATACCTTCTAGAGAATGAAACATGACCTATCCTTTCCATACATGCTTTTGCTTTTCTTTAAATAAGTATTCTCGAAGTGCTCTTCATTTCTTACTTGTGCACCGTGCCTCTTATCTAAAAGGCATCTAAATGCAAAATACTGCCTTTAAGGGACACTGCACAGAAATATGACTGTCTAGGGAATTCAGAAACCTCTTGCTAAAGACATTCTTCTGTCTATAGTCTGTGTCAGACTTTTATTTAATCCCTTTGGACAGGCGCTTGCCAGTACATCAGTGTGTTACTGTATAAATTGCTTTTTCATTGTTGCTGTAATTGTAAAATAATCCCTTTATTATACCCACGCAATGAGCACTGCATTATCTTTCTGCTGAGCTGCAGTGTTTCCTGGTGGTGTCCTGCCTGTTGAAATGAGAGGTATTTATTAAATTGACTTTTCAGTTGCGGCTCAGTTGAAAAGCTGGCATAGTGATCAGTAGGAGAGACCTGCTAGACGCCTTGAAACATCATCTCCCTTGTAGCTTGGGGTTTTTTGGTTGTGTTGGTTTTTTTTGGTTTTTTTTTGTTTTGTTTTGATTTTTTGGTTGTGTTTTTCTTTAGGATCCTACTTCAATCCATGCATCTGGTCTCCTGCTGACCACACTAGGTTACTGAGCTTTGTGTTTCAGAGGCTTCTGGGCATGAATGTGTGAACACTGCCACGTACAAATAAATGAATGATAGCAGGTTTAAAATCGGGGTCTGGGGAGAAATGATCCAGTTGCTTCTCATGCTTGTTTTGACTGGAGAGTTGAATTAGCAGCTAAAATGTGCGCTGTGGTGTGTTAAACATCACTGAATAGGAGGCTGCAAAGATAATCCTCCAGGGACAGGCTGTTGAGGTTGTCGCCTTTCAGCGCTGAACCCAGAGCAGACTTTGCTGTGCTGTTGTCAGTGCTGAGGTGGTGGCTTTTTCAATAAAATTTTGTACTCTTTGAAGCATCCCAAACCTCTTCCTTAATCAAGAGGCAGAGTGCAAGGTGACACTGTGCTTGATAATTTTCAAGAGCTTTCAGCTATTTTTTTCTCCTGCTGTTGGTTTGTAAATGGTTGGATTGCTTTCTTTCTGTCTGTAAGGCAAAAAGCTTCCCCTTGCAACATGAGGCTTCTTCCATAGCCCCTTCTCTCAAGTGTATTTAAAACTAAATTATAAAAACCAACCCATTGGGTGTTCTAGTTCATTTCTCTTAAAACACAGGCAAATTTAGATGACTTGTTTCAGACAAAAGCTAGAGAAACTGAAGTGCTGAATCTCATGTCTACCATCAGGAGTGGTTTGGAGCCCGTTTCTGGTTGAAGAAGCTACTTTAGATGAAATACGGCTCATTTGGAGGTGTTTTAAGAGTGTGTTTTCCAAAGACAGGCCAGAGATTCTTTTTACCTTGGCTTGGTTTTGAGCTCCATTTGAAAATAAGGCTGTGAGGTTCCACAGATCAGCTTTAATTTTGTTTCCCCCTGCCTTGTGATACCAACAGCAGGATATGTTATCAAATGTTTGACCAGGCCAAGTCAATAAATTTTAAATGCATCCTAAATTGTTTTCTGTCTGCCTTGCACATTTTTATGAGGTTACTGAAAGGCTTGCTTGATGCGTGTTTAGATGAGCAAGGGAAATTAAACTGTTTTTCCCTTTCCTTTCTCTTCCTTCCCCATGGTAGACTGGACATGCTTTGGGTTGAAATTACAAAATGTCCTTTAAAGGCTTCTGAAGTAGACAACAGAGTTGGTGTCAACTGCCCTTTTTCAGATGAATATCTGTAAATGCTTTTTTTTTTTCCTATTCAGAAAATGGAAAACATTTTTTTTTTTCTCCCTTGAAATCTTACTCTACTACTGAAAAGACTGTCCGTGTCCTAATGGCAAATACTTTGTGTTACTATAGGACAAAGCATCCAGGATATATGATTTTTCATACTGTATCACCTTGATGCAGCGATGTTGAGGTAGCTGTCCTCTGTGCTGTTTTTGCATTACCGTGGTGAAGAACTTGGCTGCTATAGGGTTAAAAGCAGCAAGAGTTTATGAAGTGTTTCAGCAAGTGCTTTGCTCTTGGATGTGTCTATACAGAAGCTGGCTGAAGCACAAACCATTCTTACACTGGCGCTGCTGGGTGCCAGCCAGCACTTCGCTTATGCGTACGGGTCCCTATAGGCTGCTGGTGTGGAAGCTGCTTCCAAAACACTTTGCTCCATCTTCTATCATCTCCTTAGACAATGGCTGCCCTATTCATGCTTTCATGTGCATAGAAGATGAAATCTCTTGTTACCGGAAGGTTTCTTTGCTTATTAAAAGCAAATTAATGTTTTTGTACTGCAAAGGACTGTGTTCTTTCCATACGTGCATCTGCTTACGCTGGTGGGAGAAATACTGGGTGTCAGCAGAATTTAGGTGTTTTTGAACATGCTGCTCAATGAACTAGAAAAAACTTTCATGCTTGAAAAAATCAAGCCAGTAGAAGTAAGGCTACCTAGTGAATTATTTAATCTGCATCAAATTAGCATCAAATCAAAGTATCATTCAACCACTACATAAATAATTTTCTTCTAAAACCACCCTTTTGACCAACAAAATGACTCTCTGCTGTAGACAACTGGTGCTGGCTTGTTAGTCTGTCTGACTGCTGTTCTTTGCTTGGCATTCTGACAACAGAGGGAAAGATTTGGGTAGGTTTCTGTATGTAACCCCTGCCATCCTTGAAACGCAAAGCCGTTTTGTTTCAAAGCTTGAGTCTTCATGTGAAGGTAGTAGAGTAATTTGGATGGCTCAGTTGGAGAACAGTTGCTCTGTTTTTGTGGGAGAAGGCTGTGGTATTTTTTAAGGAGAAGGATGATGGTGTTGTTAGGACAGCAGCTATTTGGCTGCCTGCCTCGCAGCCTGCCAGCAGATCTGTTGCACAAGCAGCCTCACCAGTGCAGCAGATGGTGAGACCAGAGCCTTGGTGAGCTGCGGAGTAACAAGGAATGATTGCTTTTAGTGAACCACATCTATTGATTAATTAACACAGAAATCAGCAGCAAGGAGTCAAACAGAAGAGGAAAAAAAAAAAAGTGCTTTCCCCAGAAGGATCACTATAAAGTAAAGGCAGGAGTCAGCTGCAAAAAGAACTGAAGGGACTTGGTGAGAGAAGCATGTAAGCACATGTACAACTGGCAGTCAAAATTGGCTGTAAGACTAGAAACTCTACGGAGTGATGATGCTGTGTTTTCCAGCTGTTCATCTAAGCAGGACTCATGTTCACGTGAGTGGGAGAATTCTTTAGGCTTTGTACGTGTTGTACCCGCCCTGCCTTTCTTCATGTCAATGTGAAGAAAGAGCAGGGTTTGAGATTTGGCCTATGGATGTATGTATAGCTGGCTTCAGTTTGGTAATGGGAAGAGAACATTTTTATTCTTCTGAGAAAAAGATTCTTAAAAAGCACATGGATGATCTGCAAGAGAAGAAAATACTTGAAAAGTTTATACTGGTGTTGAGATTGAGCTGTAGGACTTCAATTCAATGGATAAGGCATCTCTTGCTACATAGGAATAAGGAATGTGGGACAGGGAGTGTTTCTGAAGTATGTGATCTCCATTTGTACATACGGAGTTTTTGCTTGCTTGCTAACTTGAAAGATAAGAACTTCTGGAAGATGGATTGTTGTTTCCTGTGTTGTTTGCTTTTTGCCTTACTTGGTTGTTAGCCTATATTAAAGAATCTGAGAGATGATTGTGTTGATACTTCCCAGGAGGAAAGAAGCTGCTATTAATAGAGCAACTTCAGGCAAAAATTGAGGTTAGGCTTTGAGGAATTGGAACTGAGACTTGAACACTTGCAGGTCATAAAGCTTATTGTAAAGAAGATAAATGCATCTATTTGCCTCTACAGATGGTTGTCATTGGTTTGGTTGTTATACATCCCCGTTCCCCGGGCACTCCATTACGCCACTGGTGCAGTCAGGTGTCCCACTTCAGCTTGCTCTTCCCTGTACCTCTCTTCAAATGAGCAGTCCCTAGAAGGCAGTGCAAAGTAGTCCCAGATATGCTAAGAATGGCCGTGATGGACAGTAGGTTGTAGGACTAATAACAAGATGGTTTATTTTGGCCCAGTGCCTTTGATTGAAAGGGGCTGGTGATAAAAACTCTGAAGCAGAGCTCCTCTGAATTGTATCTGATGGTTGTAAAAGGTGGTTGTGAAAGGGGAGGAAGAAATAGCTCATGCTGATGTATTGGTCAAAGAGCTGGCTGGCTTTCAGAGTTGCTAAATGGGAGGCTGAGTGTTTCAGGCGTGTATTGAAGGAGATGGATGTTGGGCATCGGATGCTAAGGTAGGATGGGCAATAAAGAAGCAGAGAGAGGAGAATGCTGTTTGAAAACATCAAAGCAGATTGGAACTGCTGCAGAGCGAGAATTTAAGAAAATTGCCTAGCTACTGAGTTACACACTGAGGAGAGTGTGTGCTCCTGGCATGGGGAACGCTTAGGGAAAGAGCAACAAAAACCATCTGAATTGTAGCTAAAGGAAAGGAAAAAAACTAAGAGGGGAAGAAAACAAGATGAAGAAAAGGTTCAGGGCCTTAGCCAGGTGTGTCATGCCAGTGAACTTCAGAGGATTGTAAAGTTTTCTGCCTTCATCATTACACTGTTTAATGCTGGTATGTTCTCATTGCCATGAGAAGGAATTACTGTCAGTGTTCATGGGAGTTCTGCAGCTTAATGTCCTGTGGAGTTAATCCTTCCAGCAACATTTTGCATTTAGCAGGAGCCCAAGTGATAGGCAACATCTGTGGAGAGCATTGCTGAAATTCCTGATAAATGAGTTCCAGAGGCAACCTTCCATTTGTGGGACATTTCACAAAATCTGATGCACAAAAAGAATAAACTTTATCAGCCTGACTCTTCAGTGGCTGAAATGTTAAAGAACTGGAGTCTTTTCTTTGGATGATGGGAGAGAGAGGAGTCTAGTTGTCAGACACTGATCATTTGAGACTTAACTTGCTGTTGCTGACAAGTAATGTGTCACATAGTTCAGCATAACTGAAGGCGCTGAAACACCGGGAGATAATCTGCTGATACTCTGTGCCTCACTTTGCTTTTGTAGGAAATAAGTAGCCTTGGAAATGAGTGTTGGGTTTAAACTTCTCAGGATGTAGAGAAGGTGATGATTGTGAACTGTAAAATAATATTGGAAAGCGGCTGAATTACTGCAGGTTATTCAGTAATAATAAAACCAGGGCCTTTATTTGCTTGGGACATCTCCTGCAGTACTGGAGAGCCTACTTTTGTAGCAAGGTCACTTCTGTCAATACCATCCAGATGTGTATCCTCGGGGTTTGTCTAAGCATGTTTTTTCCCTGCGTGGTGTTAATAGCTCTTACGCTGGCTCCCAGCAGGGTCCCACCATTGTGCTTTCACCTCCATGTTTATCCACTGTTGCTACCCTCCCTGTTGGTGTGTTTGTTTTTTTTTTTTTTTTTTTCTTTTTTTTTATTCCTCTCTATTCAGCTGTCTTGATTCAGCAGTTCTGGGAGAATAAATATTGCCTCCTTTCTTTGCATGGGAGAGGAAAAATTAAAAAAAGGAAGAACTAGAAAGTCCATTTCAGCAAAGTGGTGAATAGGAACAGGGCTTGACAATTTCTACCCATGGGGACTCTTTCTAGCAGCAGAGAAGCAGTGTAAATTTGGGAATACGGAGACAGTGCAGTGTCAACCATTCTGGAATTCATCTTATATTAAGATACGTGTGGTATTCGAAAAGACTGGTTTAAATGGTGAGAAGCAGGAAGGTCGGGGCTGCATTCATCCTCCCTGCATGGTGCAGCAGGAACGGCAATACCTGCACCGACACACGCGGGTGTTACCAGCGAGGATGCTCGAGTGCCTGCTCTGTGATGGCGTTTGCCTGCTCTGCTCTTGCTCGTGTTGACAAGTACCGGGTGATTTTCAGTTAAGCTCAGGAATAGGTTGTGAAAGGTTTCTTCTCTTTGCCGATGGGTGAGGAAGGGATGCTGTGGATGTGCAGACATGAAGGGATGAAACCAAGCATATCCTCTTCAGAACGTGGAATGTGATAGTGTCATTGCTCAAGGCATTTACTGAAGTCAGTGTAGGAGATAACTGCTTCATGCCAGCATGGCCATAATCCAATCAAAACTTCATTTTTTGCCTGATTGTGTTGGCCTGAGCAAGTCAAATGTTACCCGATTTTCTGACCCAGTTCTGTTTTGTGCCTCCAGGACAAACTCTTATACGCTTCTGTCTTTCCAGATATGTGTTTTTGAATGTGTTTGCGAGAGTTCCTGAACCATTTCAGAGGTGTGGGAGAACAGTATAGTGCTCAGGAAAAACTCTACCCCAGCTTTTGTTTTCTTCTGATGGCTTTATCCTATCAGAATCGACATGCTCCTTCACTTGTACTGTTGGGATGACATGGATTTAGCAGAGCAGTGCCTGAGATGTGCCTGTATAGATGATGGCTAAATGAAGCTTCCTGATGAAAGGTGTCCTGCGTCACTGAGCTTTCTGCTCAGGTTGGGTTTCTTGTTTTGAAGTAGCTGCTGTGGTATTGGCCCGAGTTAGGCTGTCTGAGGGTGCTAAAAGATCTTTTAACTGAGGTGGTAATAAATAGGCTGGAAGTAAATCCCACGAGTTTGTTTAAATAAATAGATTTTGAAAGGTAAGAATGGTTCCTGGGGTACAGGAGTGGGTCAGAAGGGAAGACCTTGACTCCCACTGTTGCTGTAGCATTCAGCGTGCGGCTGCACATCTGAGAAACGGGAAGTGATCCTGTGTTTTCATTGTGTTGTCATTCAGAAATACCCCTTTCACTGTGGTTTAGTTATCCCAGTTTTTAATATTCAGTTGAGAAATTTCTCTTCTTTCCAACATTTTGCTCACCTGATACGTAATTGTGGCTTGGCTGCATGAGCCATACCTGGCTCTTGACTTAAATAAAGCCCTGTTTATTTAATAGTTTTTCTGCAGATGAATTTTCCTCTTGGTGATAAATCTGGGACACTAGACAAGTAGTGGCCTAAACATACATTAAGGCTTTCTCTGATGGGTCAGTGAAGAACTGTTTGCATGCATAAGAGTTGTTTGGGTTTTTTTAATAACATAGCTGCTCTAAATAATGTGCCTGCACCACAGTTGGAAGGCAAAAACTTAGACAGAGATGGTTGGCTTTTGTTTAATGTGTTCATTTGTCTGTTGGTGTGTGGTGTAAATTTGCCCTGGTTGTCCTAACAACATTTGGCCATATTTGGGTGTGAGAGAGGGAAAACACTTAAATTACTGTAATTTAATCTCAGAAAAGCATATAAGGCTTGCTTACGTTTTGGTGGCCACATTATAATACCGTTTTGTGCCCCCTGTGTTGCCCTCCTGCCTGTTAACACCTGGGCTTTGCCTTGGGTTTAACATCCCTGGTGCCTGCTGGAAGTAATGATCTGCATCATTTCAGGTGTTCCGTGAACTGTCGAGAGTAACCCATTTGACAGCTCCTATACCACTGCTACATGGAAAATCAGTTTCACTGCTTTTTGATGCTTCAATTCATTATTCACTTGGGAAGCTTCATTCCAGAAATGGAGAGAGTGGTGCTAATAACTGTGCTATAATTGCAGTCACAGTGGTCCATATTCACCCCTTCTTAGAGCACAGGTAGTTCTGTGGCTAAGAACTAGCCAAAATGCAAGGAAAGGCCATCAAGAGGAGTTGTTTATATGAACAGTTTGTACTTCATGCTTTGACTCCCCACACCCACCCACACTGGGCTGCTGTTTGGAAACACTTGAAGAAAAGACCACTCCCTTAGGCAGAACTCCAGTGTGGCTGGGCTTTGTTTTGGTTGGTTCCAGTGTGTTTTGCCACTTGGAGTGAAGTTCTCAGGGGCTTGTCCACCAACTCAAAAGCTCACGGTCACTCCCCCCCGTTTTTATTGTTCTCCAAGGCTCCAGCTATTGCACTCTACGTGAAGGTTAGGTCACTCCTTGGGAGTGGAAGAGAACTGTGTTTGAGCTGCCTGTACAGCCTCTCAGACCAGTACGTGTGCTGACTTCAGTTGCTATCTCTGAGAAAGCAGAAAATACCCTGATTTGAGGCGTGCTTAATTGTATGTTAACATTTCCAGAAAAGGTGTAGTTATCTCCTGAGCTGTATGAATGCCAGACTGAAATGAAGCATAGAAAGGTGAAATGCACTTTGTTTCTGAAGGAAATCACAGTGCCATCCGTGCCTTTTTGAAAGGGAGTAAGTGGATGGAGATATGGTGGAGGTCACGTGGGAGGTGCAGTTGCAATTCCCTAAGCCCTCTCGAAGGTGTGATGTGCTTGTTTTCCAAGTGAGCTCTACTGTGTGTTTACACACATCCCAGTTTTCAGAGGAATAGTTGTTGTTGCTTCTGCATGCAAAATAACAAATTCAGAAGCAACAGGTGAGGAAAAGGAGAGGGGAATTAATAATACAGCAATTCACATCTTCTCTCCCTTGGGAAATGTTGGGTTTGTTCATGCTGGAAGGCAATGTTTTTTTCCTGAAATAAAATTGGAAAATCTGAGGTAACCATCTGAAAAGTCCACACAAAGGCTATAGATATGGAGGAACTGATGTTAGAAGACATAGAGGAAGCCTTCACAAATCTGTGCTGAGCTGTGGAATGATTGAACAGTCTCAGGGGGGTTAGAAACCCTGTAAAGCTGCTGGGTGAGACTCCAGGGGACAGACAAACAATGAGTAGGTTAGGTAATCTGGAGGGGTGTCTTCAGTGTCTCTGATTTCAGCTTATGCTGAATGAGCTTGTTATTTAGATGCTCATAATGAATTAGATAAACAGTGATATAATTAACAAAGTAGGCACTTAAATAGTTATTGCAGGTTTTAGAGCTAGCTTTATTTAGATGAATGAGGCAGTTCTTTCTACCATTAGCTGTGCCCTAGCAGAAAGGATTTCCTTTTTTTTTTTTTTTTTTTTTTTTTCCCTTTTTAGTGAATAAACACCACAAACAGAAAATGCAGCGTGGCTTTCACTGGAAGGACAGCTCAACTGTCTCCTGCCTTTAGAGGGGGAACATCAGACTCACGTGCGACTTCTGAAAATACTTTCTTCTTTTTCTTAGATGTCAAAAAATTCTTTGAAGTGATAGAGATCATCAATTCTGCAAATGTTGATGTATAACTTACTGTATAATTAGATTGTCTTCAACACTGTACTGTTAGAGTACTCCTAGAAGTCAGCCTGCATTTTGCCATTTGCTCAGCTACTGTCTTTTTTTCCTCAACTAGCTTTCGGGCTGAGCCATCAGTCAGTAGAACTTCTTACACTAGAATGCTCATAGATTTTTTTTTTTCTTGTAAACCCTGAGCTTCAAATACTTTACCCCTGGTAACTGGATCCTAAACTGGAAATCTTTCATGCTGGAACTTCTGTCAGTATTCGAATGTCTTTGTCAATGTATCTTAACTTAACTGAACTTCGGAGTCTCTTTTAGGTTGTGTGGCTTATGATTATTGTGTGTATTCTTACTCAGTACAGATACTTTGATGAGACTTACAAGCTGTTTGCTTTCTTTTACACACACTACATGCAGCCCACTGCCTTTCCCAGTGAAAAAGAGTAGCAGTTATCAGTGGCATAAACCCCTGACCTCAGGTTTTCTCATTAGCTGTTGGAATACAGCATCCTCTCTGTGCAAGACTCATGTGTTTGGTGAGAAAAATGCAAGGGGGTTGAGAGGAGTGATTCAGATTACTGCAAAAGCTGCCCGAGTTTCTGATAGTTTAAGGTGTGCCCCAGGTGCAATCTTCTCTCCTCTTCGATTCCTTTTTTAAAGAACAAAGGGAGAAAGACTGAGGAAGTTTTCTGTGACTGCACAGACCAGTACTGGGAGTGGATGCTGCTGCATGTACTCTGTGTGGTTTTCTTGGTAAAGGTGTTACCAGAGATACGAACTGTAGCTGTCTTGTGAAGCCCATCTTGGGAGAATGTTACTATGAGTAAATCCCTGGCTGTGAACTGGTTTTCAGCAATGTTAGATCAACCAAGGCAATTTGATTTCCTTCTCTTCTTTTGTATGGCATGTGTATGTGTTAAATGTTCCACGTTAAAACAGTCCAGTCATTTGGTACTTTGCATTCCCTAGTCATTCCTTTTTTGTGAAGACTGTTACCTTCTACTTGGGCCTAGAACATCCTGGAGATCTGGAATGCTAACTGGATGAGAAAAAACACTTTTGTCATTTGTTATCAGGGGTTGCTCCATCAGGAGGCAAATTTCAGCCAGGAAACACAGCATTTAAACACTTTCCATAATACTGCTTCTTGACTTTATTTTTCTTTGTACTTTGATATTTTATATCAGATTGTCAAAGATTTTCCCATATATTCTCCTATTGCAAGCCTTTATACTAAGGAAAAATTCTTGTGAACAGGACAGACAGATGTGTTAGGATAGCTATTCTAGTCTGTGTCATCTATTCCAGTGTAAATCTTACACATTACAGTTGTCCTTACATGGATTTCAGTATTTTAGAAGTGGCTTCATTCCAGAGTAATTGCTCTGCTTTACCAGTGGTTTAATTTTTTTTCAAAAGTGTGTTGTTTTTCCTTCAGGACAGAGTACTTGTATCAGGAGTTACTCTGAGATCTGTTGCTGTATTTTTCCTACTGTCAGCCTCCAGGTATGGCACAACTACAAAAGACATCAAGAACTCATCTGACAACGTGTACTGTGAAAGCAAAAGTTAGAGTTGGAGACTTTTTTTGAAAGTTTTTGGTATATTTATATCTTGCAAGAAGTCACTAACACTTTTTGTCTAGGGAGATCTTTGCAGGAAGTTCCTTTTAACACTCTTGAAAAACCTGAATGATGTTTTCCTTTTCAAGAGCAGAGGTAAATCTAAAGCAAATGGCTTGGTTTCACTGACTGCACAAACCATGAATTTATAGATAAATTAAAATGCAGCTGTGGCATTTAACCTTTTCACTAATTATTATTTCCCCCCTCCCTTTGTCAGGTGCTTTCACGTTCTGGCAGTTGAGGTGTGTTAGCTTCGGGTGGCCTGCTTGAGTTAGCTCCTGGGAAGTACCTTGAGAGCAAGAGCTGGCTGTAGGCTCTGAACTCTTGCTTAATGAAGTGAGCACGTGTTGCTTCTCTTGTCCTGTGCCTTTTGGGCTATGTTTAGATATTCCCCAGAACTCCACTGCAGACACGAAAGAGCAAACATGACATCTTTCAAAGGACTGGGCAAGGAGTCATGGTGGGGGTATAATCTTTCACCCCCAGCTGAATTGTCTCTGAATGCAGAACCTCCTTCAGCATGGACCTCATAAAAGTCCTCACTCTTCGGTGTCTGGGCTCCTAGGTGTGAGGCTGGCAGCATGAATTGCGTCCTCACGTATTGTCATCTAGTCTGATTTATATAAAATCCAGCTAAAATAATGTTTGCAAATTAGTCCACTATATAACGATTGCCTCGTATGTCAGAAGACAAGATTTGATCTGGGATGCATTTTGTGTATTTCAAATCATTTCTTCTAATGCATGGTTTTTGATTAAAACCTTTGACTCCCCGGCTGTCGTGATGAGACTGAAGAATACTGCAACTCTTCAATATCAATATCTCTGTCTGGATTTTACATGATGTTTCTGTTCTTACTGTTTTCTTTTGAAGCAAGCAATGAAGAAACAGAGGAAAGCCCAAGAGCTGTCTATACTTGATTTACTCAGAAATTAATCATTAAAGTCTTCCAGGTGGGCAGTAAATGTGTTGAAGGAAGTCTTCCGTATCTGCACGCAGGGTAGTGAGCCGAAACAAAATGAAGTGCGTGGAAAAGAGCCCCTCAAGCCTGAATCATTGAAGAGCAAATAGGAACAGCTCAGGGTGTATGCAAGGGGTATACTCAGGTTATGTTGACGTGATGATGTGGGTACTGTGGTTACTGCTTCTCCAAATCCTTTGTGCAGAAGCTTGTCCTGTATCAGAGTGGCTGGAAACCCAACATTCATCATTTTTGTTATGTGCTTTTTACTAGCACTTAGAAGAGAAATACCTCCTCCTAAATGAAGTGTCAAAGGATTTAATCATGGCATGGGGCAGATATTTTGTTTTAAAGAGGAGCGGTTCATAGCTTTAGTAGAGATTTGCCATCTCTGAGAAAGATGAAGTGCTGTACCTAGTTCTCTGTGGCATGTTGCAAATCTTTCAGAAACAACTCTCCCAGACAGGAGGAATCTTCGCCCCTTTTTCATTTGCTGCATTCCTAACCATTGCATTGTGCACTGATGTCTTACACGCATCACTTTAAAAGTCTTGCTTTGTCATGTGCCCAGTATAAAATGGAAGTATGTTCCCCAGACAAGTAGCATAGATCCTGTGGAGTCTCATTTGCTGCCTGCATCACAGAAAATGTTATTCTCTGAAGGCAGCTTTAATTTTTGTTCTAGTTATTATGTACTTGTACAGAAATTGTTATTAGCAAGGCCTCTGATTTAGGAATGTGATTTTAAGCCTCCCTACAGCCTCTTCTGTTTCTTACCAGCATGACCTGGCAGCATCTTCCACAGTAGGAATCTAGTTTGGAACACTTACTATCACACCTGTGTATAGCCATAAATGGTTTTTTTTATGGTGTTTTTTTAACCGCTTCCTGCAGCAGAATTGTCTTGTTGAAGTCCTGCAGCTAGGCTGTTTTCAGCGTCATCGTGTCGAGTTTTTAAGTATGGTGTTACAGCTGCACGCAGGACCTTTCTGGTGTTGTGAGAGCAGTTTCTGCCTAAACAGTGGTCAGACAAGGGCTCCTTGGGCCTGTTGAGCTTGCGGTGGGCACTGGTGGGCGATGCAGCAGTAAAACCTTGGCACGCAGTATTTCAGTGCAGCTGGGACAGTGCTTTTCTGCTGTGGACGTTGACTTCAGGGTATTTCTGAAAGGGAGCAGGGCAGCTCACTTTGTGGCACAGATGCTGTTGCTGCAGTCTGGGTTCACCGTTGGGCGTGGTAATTACAGTTGCTGGTGTTCAAGTTTCTGAATTGCAGTAAGTGGGTATTGCATACGTGAGGGAATGCTGAAACTGGAGGCAGGGACTAAATCAATGTTAAAGCCTTTGAATCTCCTCGAGAGCCTCCATAATGGATTCTTGCCCTCCCTAATTCTGACAGAGGGGTTTGCTGCACTGTGGAGGTGTATCCAGGGGCTGTGGGAGAGGTGGCAGTGCAGTGGAGGAGGAACGTCTTGGTAAGTCATGTGTCCTCATGGCTGAGAATGCACAGCCTCTGCCAGCATGGGTTTACAAGAGGACGGTTGTAGGACTGCTCTTCCTCCTCTGCTACTACAGCCGGAGCTTACACAGACAGGCTGGTAAAGGATGTCTGCTTTACCAGGAATGACCAGAGTTGTGGGCCCTGCTCGCTCACACTGACATCTGATGAGTAAAGCGTCTCAATGAGATAGATAATACTGGAAAAATGATGTCACTGTTCAGAGCTGTGCCAACTGTAGTCAGAATCCAAAAATACCTCCCCTGCACTGATGGAGTAGGAGGAAAGGATGGATATAAAGATTAGTTTGCTAGTAGGGGCACTAGCTGCTAGGAATCAGTTGGTGTAAGGAGTGTAACAGAAAGTGTATGAAAGCAACGCCAGAGTTACTGCAGGTAATGGGCCAGTAGGTGAGCCAAAGCCCTCAGATCAGCATCTTATATTTTTTTGCTACATGCCACACTCCTGTCTTAAGTAAGAGCATGTCTTGGCTTTTATTTTTTAAGTGATTATAGGTTGGAGATTTTAAATGCATTTTCCATGGCTTCTACATACATGGACACACTTTCAATGTGGTGAAGAGAGAAATCTCACTTTCTGGATTGACTGAAGTGTCCTGATGAACTTCCTGGGTTGTCGCCACATCTGACACCTTTCTGTAATATCAATAGGGCTGCAGTCTTAAAAACACAGCAGAGCATATGGACAGCCAATTAATTCCATAGATATTAATTAATAAACACTTTTCCTCCGGGGAGAAACCCTTTCAGTGCATTGGCTGTTTGCCCCAAGACTGCATGCATGCATGAATGGATAGCGAGCATGCTTTCCTGAATTGTCACTTGTTATTTCTCTCGGTAGTCTGGGGACTGCCTCCTCCAGACTGCTGCTGCCAGGCTTTTGGAGGAGCAGACTGCAGCCAGTGCTCAAGCTCTGTGCCACCAGCGTTCTCACGTGTAACTGATGTCAGCACATGGCAGTTTGCTCCGTTGCCCTGTGGGCTGGTTAGCTGTGTTTGGCCAGCTCCTGCAGTCTGTGGTCTCTTTTGAGAAGAACACTTCATCGATGGTGTGCCTGTAGAATCATCAGCTCTGAATATAGCTATTTGATGTACTGAAGCATATACATACACTTTTGAAAGAGAGCTGTTGCATGGATGGGTTGTGTGTTGTCAGTGCCTTCCTCTGCATATCAAACAGCTTTGTTTGCATCTGTGTGGCACAGCACTGCCTGGGACTCTGTAGGCTGACTAGTTAATAGACATTGCAGGGCAATTCAGATGAATTACACGCCTCCATTTAATTTATCTTCTTTTATAGAAAAGTCTGTTGGTCTGTCATCAAGATCATACAGCTCCGAGAGAGAGAACAGTAATCAAATGCTTGTTTTGCAGTAAGGTAATTGATGGTAAAGATGGTAAAATCTCTCCACCTGATCCTGACAAGGAATTAGTTCTCTTGTGACAATTTTTTTAGTAGTAACAAGATACAAATGGTTTACAGAAGCTGTTTGCTGCTGACCATTTGAACTTGCTTGACTGCTGCAACTGCAAAATGCTGCTTAATGCTATAAACAGTGGATTTCACTGATTATTTCTTCTGCTGTGGTGTTGCTGCAGGTGTGAAGGTAATGCTCTTGAAGCAATTCGCTGAGAGATGTGTTCTGAAGGGGTTTTTAACTGTGTAAAATTCCATTAGACTAATTACGTGGAATTGTATTGATATTTGCTTTACTTCCTGCTGCATGTAAAGATAGAAACCTATTATTGGAATGCTAATACCCTATGATGGAAAATCCACCTTTATTGCAAAATATGGCAGTGCTTCAGAATTGGCAGTGTGCTGTGACCTTACTGGTAGAAGACTGAACCAGAGATGCTGAAGTTAGTCTCCCTTTATGATTTCTTGGGTTCTTGTCATTCCATGAAATACCCTTTGTTAAAAAATGATCTTGCTTCTTGTGATGTGTGTGCAGCTATGTGCAAAAGAGGAGAAATTTATTCATGGAAGTCTGCAAAGAATATAGCGGCTTATCTGAGGATCGTGGTTCTTTCTGGAGAAGTTATGGATATAAAAAGCAATTTTATCAATTATGTCTCCATACAAAGCAGTAACATTTCCAAAAGATCTGCCATTTACAGGTCTTATTTGAACTTCATGGAAGAAATGGTGAAACACCTCTTCAGTGCTTGTTTGCTGTTTGTATTTATATGGCTTTTATTGTCAGCTTTTCTTTAGGGATTTTTGGAATATCATTAGTATGGGACAGCTTGATTTTCCCCGTGCAGATAAAATTAACTGTGAATCTGTTTTCCTGTATTGTAAATGACTGGCAGAATGGAGGCAGGAGGACTGGACACACATACAGATCTCTTCATACAGTGTCCCAGTATTAGCTTTGTGTTGGGCTTTCTCCAGAGTACCCCTTGAATTTGTGCCACTTCAGAACAGTCACGGCTACTCATGGTGGGGCAGAGAAAGTAGAGAGCTCTGAGTTAAAAAGTCTTATTTCTAAAGAGCAGCGGGTGTGGGGGTTAAAGGAGGACTGACTTCAGTAGGTTGTCAAAGAGTTCAGACTTTTGAAATTTAATTAGTTGGGAATAGAGCATCTTTTGTTGATGTTTGAATATTTGTGATCATGTATAAATTAGTATGATAGGACAGCTGCTGTATGCTGTTTCTCAAGGAATAACTCTCTGAATACACCTATAAGTAGTGCGTAGGAAATAAAAAAGAAATCATTTGCTTATTTTAGAGCATGATTCAATGCTCTGAGCAGTGCTGTGGAATATTCAGTCACTTCTGTATTGTTTATGCGCTTTTCACTTTGTAATGAAAGACCCTGGTTTTCATTAGTACAATTTATATTTAATGTCTTTATTGGTGTAGTAAAATGTCACCTATCAAAGTGTCACCAGTCTTTTTCAGACACATGCATAAACTTTTCTACTTAGTACTTGCAGCCTATACTCTTAGCAGGGGAAATTATTAATCCCTGATGAGTGCAACTGAAATGATACATGAAGTCAGCAGAAATCATTCTAGCCAGCGAGCTGGCGGGGCATGTTTGTAAGCCAGCAAACTGCAGCGCTTTGTGAAATATCACGGACCCAAAAGCACGATGAATTATGTCTACAAGGTTCACAAAGCTAGGATTAAGAATGGCTGTAACGTCTACTGCTGAGGGTACACAGAGCACATTATCCGGTATATTCTCTGTGATTCCAAACTCATTTTAGATGTATACTGAGAGACTGTTACAATACGTTGGGTGGTTTTTGTTACGTGAATGATATGGTTATCCTTAGGTTTCCTGTAATTTTCTAAATAGAGCTGTACTCAGTTTAAACTTCTTGGCAAAAATATTTTTCTGGGGGTTCTTCTTTGATCAGAGTTGCTGATGGTTCCTTAGAAGTTGATTTAATTTCTGCATGTGTGAACTGATAAATGGTGGGAAGCTGTAAATACTGATGTGGTCCCTGTTGACGTGGATAACTGAATTAGGTTTAGAATCGGGCTAGTGTTCTGCCTGTGGTGTGTGAAGTGTTCATTGGTGTTTGACAGAATTTGCTGTTCAGGACGGATATCTTTGTTTTCCACCCAAATAGCTGGATTGTTATATTTGCTCTTCCTGACATATTGTCATCCCTTGTAAACAAGATTTATTAATTTGAGAACTTCTGTTGTGGTTGTGGTGTGCTTCCCCAGTGCTTGTGGCTCTAGGCAGTCCTCCTTCCCAATCCAGAGCTCCTGTGGCAGATGCAGGGAGCCAGCCTGCTGGGATGCTGAAAATGGTGTGGCTGGCACATGAGCTTTTGGTGGGGGAGACAGGTCATGATACATCTGGAGCTGTGCTCTCTGGGAGGGTCTACAAAAGACCCTTTCTGTCCTTTCCTAAATGAATTGCTCACATGCCAGTATGGAATCAGTTCAAATGCTGGGCTTGTGTTCAGGTTTCTTGTAATTTATCATCTCTTCCCTGACAGTAAGTTCCAGGACAAGATATGCATCTAATGAGAACTCATCAACAAAAAAGATAGTCTACGCAAACCACATAAATAGCCAAAGACTGATTGTCTGGAAAGCCTTAAAAAAGAATCCTAATATACTGCTCTGTGTGGGGGAAGCTACTATTTGTCAAAAGATTTATATGGTGAACTAAAGCAGTGTTAACACGATGAAATTAAAGACTGAAATATTTCTCATACTCCCCTTCTCCTCCTAGTTTCCTACCAGGTGGTTATCTTTTTTTTCACAGGAAAGCCACTGATTTGGCTTTCATGTGATACTTCCCATTTATAGATTCTGTCTCTTCTCATTTTTTTCCTGTTCTCCTCCCTTTTCTCTGCTATGCTTTATTGTTTTGTTTTTTTTCCCTTCTGTGGATAGACTCGTGCATTTTGAAATGCTTTTCTCCTCTGCCTATCTTTTCCTGGTGTGCTTCTGGCTTTGCAACTTGCTGCCAAACATTTCTACCAAAGCATTGCTTTGCAACTTTCTGCCAAACTTACTCTTCTTCCATGCTTATGTTTTATCTGTTGATAACTTACTGTCCTCCCTGATTTAATAAGTCAAGCTGTGCAATATTATGGACCTGTGTCAGACAGTTCTTGGGGACATGTTAATTTGTTGAGAATATCAATCCAGATGAGCAAACCTGAGTCATGGCTTCAGCAGCACTTTTCTGGAGGACGACTCTGGTAAAGGATTAAAAGGCACCATCTCTTAAACCCAAAAGCCAGGAACTAAAGGAGAGTGAACAGTGCTAGTGTGTATTTCTGAGGACGTTTCCAGTGCAGGGCTCAGGACGAGTGCTGGAGGCAGGATCAGTGTTTATGGCAGGGTTTGCATCGCTGGCGGTGGGCTCACTGCTGATGAATTTGTACTGATGGAGTCTGTCCAACTGTTTAAGAAAAGGTGGGTGGGATGACTGGGTGTTTATTCTTTGTGAAGAGTTGGAAGACAAATAGAACAACTTCATTTGAACTCTGAGAAAGACAGCTGTGTGTATAGATGCTGCAAGGACTGCTAATGCTTTACGGAGAACTCTCCTCCCCTAATGTGCTTACGGGAGTTTGACTGCAGGAACCAGTTTATTGCTGCCAAAATTTTAGTAGTGGAGGTGGGTCTTCTAAAAGCAGTATCTTTTCTATAAAGGAGAAAAGGCAAGGCTGGGAACCTGGATGCTGCTTATTTAGTGAGAACAGGTGAAAATGGCATATCCCTCACAATCCTAAATAACAAAGGGAGTCTAACACAGGAGACTGGTTTGCATGGAAGGGAGATAGTCACTGCTGCCAGTGCAGGGAATTGGGTACCTAGAAGAGTTCTGGCCAGGGTCTGAGCAAGCCACATGGAAGTTACTAACACACCATATCCTGTTTGCAGCCTCAGCTTGGAAGGACTCCTCTGGAAAAATTAAAGATTCTCATTCCTGGCATAAAACCACAAGAAGGAGTGGGAGTGAAACACAGCTGTCCTAGCCCTGGGTTCAAACAGCAATCTTGCAGCTTGCCTTGCCAACTGTAGAGAAGGAAGTAAAGCATTCAGAGCATGAATCTAGTTTTCTGACTGACGCTCATTAATAGCAAGTCCCTAATTTCATCCTGTATGATCCCCTCTTGTTATCTCTGTGTTTAATTGAGAAATGTCTCTCTGCAAAACCTCTGAGAACCTGTTTGGAAGTGCCTTAGATTGCTGGCTCTAGGGCTGTGTCTTGTCTTAATCTTCATCATATTTGAATTCCACTGTGAAGTGCCAAACAAAAGCACATCAGAAATAATAATGAAAAAGATACCGTGTAAATAATTGGGTTGTTGGCAAGTGTGATTGGATTTTACAATTCAAATGCTTTAATCCAGAAGTGCTGACTGTGTACACAGTGCCAAGAGGAGTGATCACGGAAAGATGCATATTTCTAGCAAGCATGTGGAACACTGATGTAAAATGGAAAAAAAGCCAAACATGTTTACCTAAAATTGAGAGTTATTTTACTAGTGAAAATATTTACCTCTGGGCAAGTGACTTCCACCTTAGCTTATATGATCTTTCCTAAGATTCATACTCATCATGCAGTAATAGTCCTTGCTAAGTGGCGTGGCTGCTGGTATTAGTGTTATTATTATATACTGAATGCACCCAGTGGTTTCCTATGAATATTCTGGGTAATGGTGACTGGGTAAATGGTCCTCATGTCTTTTCCCCTTTCCTTCAGCCCCTGGTTTCTGCTGTTATGCAGCCTGTCTCAGTTATGCTGGCACAACAGGTTTGGGGAGCTGTGCTGTAGAGTGCAGAGGCTGGAGGGTGGGACAGGCAGTCATTCCTTGGTGATGGTGATTTTTCAGTGGAGTGGTCATAGTGCACTGGTTTGCAACTTGGCCTTACTTGAAGTACTGCTGGTCCAGCTGAGAAGGGCATTTGCCATTGCTCATTGGTGGGAGGAGAGGGAACTCCATAAGCCAGAACCATTGCTGAACAGGGATAAGCCACTTCCCTAGCTGACAAAAATCTCTTTATTGCATTTAAGTGTACTTTACTGGGGGGAATCCTTCACAAGCTCTAAATATTTTGTTCTTAGACTGAGAAGTCTCAGAGTGGTGTAGCAGTTAAGTAGGAGTAATTGCATGCGTGCACCTGAGCACCTCTCCATTTTCAGGTTTCTGATCAAACAGGAGCAGGTCTCCTAGAAACAAATAGTTCCAACCTGTTAACATGTTAAAATTTTGCTAATCCTCTTAAGTTTTTCTTATTTGCAAGGCTCACACTTTCCATCTGAACATTAAAACAAAATACCTGTGTGTGTGTCCTGTCAGCCTTCAGCTTCCTCACACTGGGACTTGTTAAGCCTTTATCTGTGAGGATGAAGGGTTCTCTATCAACTTTCCATTTCACCTTTAGGCACTTGAACTGTAATCAGATTTTCGCTTGACTTCTTTTTGAGGTGAATAGGTTGGACCTTAGGACTGGAGGAGAGACCTTTCTGATCCTTCTCTTCAGCTGCTCTGTTAGCTGTGCTGTGAGCCCACTGCAGTGTATCCACATCCTTCCGCAGCCGTGGATATGAGGGCTGAACAGGTTGTCCCAGTAGTGACCATGTGGATGCCAAATAGAGAGATTCTTACTCAGCATTTTCCCCTATATGCAAGTGCTCTTCCCCTCTTCTCGTTCTGCTTCTAGGTCTAGTTTAACCCTGGCTTAGCAAGCCTACCTGCTGTTTTTCCAGTCTGTGCAGACTGTGTACAAGTAAGGGTTGTAAGCTTAGTCTCAAATAGAGAATGTGTGAAGTAAACAGACTAGTAGAAAAAAAGCAGCTAATGGTGAACTCTCTTGGGTAGTCGAAATAGCACAGGAACTGCATCGCACTTGGGAAAATTGCCTTTCTGGTGGAATCTCTTCCATTTGGAAGATTTACAGCAGATGGAGTGGCCTCTGGCATTGTTGGCTAGTTTGTGTCTTCTGGTGTTCACAGGAATGTAGTCATCCCCAGGCCTCCATCGCCGTTGCCTTCCCGCTGTCACAGTTTTGCTCTCTGGGGTTACATGATACCGAGAGGCAGGTCTCTGCTAGAGACCACTCACGTGTTTCCTGATGTCTTGTTTAGATGGTGGCTTTTGGTGAGAGGCCGCGGGAGAAGAGGGCGAGATGCAGAGGAAAGCAGCAGAATGTGATTTAACACGGGTAGTCTCTTGGGGAGCTGTTTGGAATGAAGCAGTCCTGCTGTCTTGGTGCCAAGCAAACCCGCTTTGGTGCTTAATAGTGGGAGAAGTTGGCAAGCGCATTTCTTATGAGATGGGTGATTAGATTTATTGTCAATCACTTTGTATTCCCTAGAATGAGAAATAATTTATTTAAGAAACAACTTTCTTGGAATGCAGTGTTAAAAATTCAGTGATCCTTTTGTTCTGTCTCCCTTAAGGTTATACAAACTTTTCTTTGTGTTGTGATAGGTGTTTTGCCACCAAAAAAAGTGCCATTTTTCTTGGGTAGTTCGGATCTACAGGCAAGATTGTGGGTGGGTGAGGAGATTAGTTAAATTTAACACGGATCTGATATGGCTGCTAGGACACCTAAGTAATACTTCAGTCTGTCTTGGTCGTAATTCAAAGAATGCAGAGATGGTTTACATCTGCCTTGAAGTTAAAAAGCAATTCTCTAAGGTAGTTTTGTAGCAGAGCAAGGAGGCATGCATGTGTTAGCTTAGAACTGACAGGCTAGGTCTGGAAGGTGTTGGTTTAATGTGGTAGTGATGTGTTCCAGTGGCTGGGGTAGAATCTGGGATACGCACTGCATAAAAAAACTTGCTGCTGTAACCTGCCAAACTGACAGTTCTTTTTTTTGTTTTAGATGAAGGACCTAGCTTGTACTTCTGACTCCTATGTGCATGTAAGTTTGTGGACTTGATATCTGGTAATACATGCATCAGTTTAATTTATGACCCAAACTCTGTGGGGCCAAGAAGAAATGAAAGCTGAATGCCTGTCTTGCAGAAAGGAATGTGCAAATGAGTCATCCCACACCACCCTTAATGCCAGCATTGTAGAGGCAGCAGGTGGAGATGAAGGAAAAAGCGTGCTGGAAAATGGTAATCCATGATGTAACCTCATCCCACCAAGAATCTCCCTAATTTAGCCTTGGTTAGTTCATCTGAAAGACTCCAGAAGGGAAACAAGTCAGATCTGTTCTGGGTTTGGTCAAAGATTAGGCATGCAGATTTGCATTGTGTTTGCCCCTGGGAGGTGGTTTGGCAAATCATTGTGAACTCTGTACAAATATTGGTGAGAAACACTCATTTCCTGATACTTTAGCATGGTTTCCTAGTGGGCAGACTTTGCAGATAAACACTAGCTGTGCTGTTGACTGCTAAGAGATAGAGGGCTGGCCCTAACACTGTATGCCAGGTGGTCTTTTTTCTTTTTCTTTTTTTTTTTTTTCTTTTGTTTGCCTTTTATCACTTTCATGTTGAAAATAATATGCTTCCATTTTACTGCTTGATCTTGCTGAACTACTGGAAGAGAAAAAGGGCTTGTGGCTAAGGGATGGAATGAGGAATTTGGATAACCTCGTCCAGTTCTGGCTTCTAACTCATTTCTTAAATCGGAGCTCTGAGGCCTGGATTCATGCTTCAGTTTTAATGCTTTCTTGAAGTGCTTAGTGTCATTTCCCTGCAGAATCAGTGTGAAGAGCAGGACATGTCCAAGGAGGTGATTTAGGCTGTGCAAGATTGGAGCTGTTCTCTGAAGCAACTCTTCTTGTATTTGACTAAAGAGGAAGAATTAAGTTACTGTGCATTTAGATGCCTTGAACACTTATGTATCCCTTTCTCTACCTGGGAGACTGGAAGAGTTGTTACTCTTCCTTCTTAGGACCTGTTTAGATCAGCAGGCTTCTCTGTCACACTGCAGCAGTATTGTCCTTTTGCAATACAAAAGCTACTAGTAATTGTTTTGTTCTGAAAATCAATAGGCATGTGTCATTTGCTAAGCTTTACCTTTAGTGTAGTGGGCCTGACTAACAAGTGAGTTTTCAGTATATCTGTTGAAGTTGACTGAGATGTAGTGTCTTGACATCTTTGGTTAACACACAGTCAACCTGAAAAGCAGGGCAAGGCAATACAGAGCCCTGAGAGATGTCTTGCTTGTCAAAGTGACAAACTGCCCTTTCTGATTCAAAGGACCAGCTTGCATGGCAGAGCTAAGCAGCTACTGGAGAAAGGGGAGGAGAGCATGGGAAAAATACCCTATTTGTTTAGGCCTTCCTCTGTATTATTATTTTTTTTTGTTGTTTGTTGCTCTGAGTTGAAACTCTTTGTTTTCCTTTGCCTGCAACAACTTAAGGCAGGTTGAGAGGAGCAAAGCCTCTGGGATTCTGCCTCTCCCACTTCTTGTTCTTATAAACTGTTTACAATCTCCTTCAGTTTTCTAGCTTTGCATGGAAAAGTTCAGTGGGTCAGCTTTCCCTTTAGCTTCATCCATCATTCCAGTCAATTAGAAATAGTTGAGGGCCAATTGCCCGGTCTTCCATTAACTGAGACACTTCAGATTTGTTTAAAATAGCATAAAAGCCCTCTTTGTTGACCGTTGGGCAAGCACTGTAGGTTTCCCTGTGATGGGCAGTTACCGCGTGGCTGAACAGAACCCCAGTGTGTCTTGCAGTGCTCAAGGGATGAATGTTACTACTACAGGCCTTGTCTGGGTTTTGATTCCTTCTCCTTCACCTCTGCCTCTTGCTTTCCTTGAAAGGTGTGATGCCTTCAGATGGTGAATTACCATGCCTGCTTGCAAAAAAGGCTGCTCTTTGTGGCTTTTCAAAACTTCTGTAGCTGAGGGGTTTTTTTTTTTTCCCAGTTGCTGAAATGTTCCTTTTTAACCTTGGTGCTTTAAAAGCCCTTGGCATTATTTGTTAGTCACTTGTCGTGTGTGTTTCTAAAGGACAAGGGAAGTGTGTAAGTGTTCAGGAAACAGTTAGTGCATTGTGATGTGTGGCTGAGTTCATTCTGGTACCCCATGCCAGGACAGCCTGCTTTCATTTATGGCTAACATTTTCCTTATGTTCTGAACTGACCAGCCTCAGGGTAGAGCCTGTGTGAGAGCTCTGACAGAGAGCTTGAAGCTTGTCTTAGGTTAATGTGTTTGGGTTCACATTGAAGTGAGCTGAATCCATTGTATATATAGACGTAGTTATGTATTTATATATATAAAAACCATGTTTTGTTTCACATGACATTTAACCAGAGAGGTAAGCTTACTAAATGGATATCAGCTCATACTCAGCTACGTAGATATTTATGTATTCCCATCTTAAAATCATTGTTCATCTTGCAGAGTCTCTTCCCAGTGCTGTATACTGCCTGGGGTTTCAGTACAGCCTGGTCCACAAGCTTTCCTTTGTTCCAGAGCCATTTTCCCTGAACGTGCCATGGTTCCATCCCAGCTGTGCAGCAGGGATTCCCCGCTCCCGGAGAGTTTGGGTAGGGGTGACTGGACACCTGGCCTTGGTGCTGAAGACCTGGGCCTTGCTGTGTTGTGTTGAACTGGAGGAGTGCAGTATGAGGCAGTCCTGGGACACAAGGCCTCCACGTTCTTGCAGAAGGTGCTTTTGCCTACGTGTGGACTTAACCTGTTTCTCTGTTCCTGAAGCACAACCTAAAAAGAGTGAGACAGTCTCCTGCACAGCCGCTTCTCGGATGATACAGGCTGTGTTGTTTAGCTTGGATTCCAGCTGTTACCCTGCTGAGATACACAGAAAGTGCTCTGGACAAATCCAGGGCGGAAAGCACAGCAGGGATCTTCAGGCTGTAGTGAAACAGAGGGCTCTGACAAGGCAGGAGAATGTGGTATTAAGCGGATTCAGGAGCCTTCAGCTGCTGGGGAGATGGATCTTTTACTGGAGAAAGATCTGCCACAAATACGCCCAAGTCAGACAGACTCCACTATTGATTTTCTTCCTTTTTGATGTCCCATTGGGGTACCAGTCTGATGCAGAGCTCAAGATGGGCTTCTTTGATTAGTGTGTTCCTGCAAACTTGCCTTTTGTTGGTTGGTTGGGGTTTTTTTGTTTTGTTTTTTGGCGTTTTTTGTTTGTTTGGGGATTTTTTTGTTGGTTGGTTAGTTTTCTTTTTCTTTTTCTCCTCCACATGCCTTCAGTAAATGACAGCTTGAGGACATGACTGAGCTGGAAGTGCAGATCTAAGTTGGAAGGAGACCAGTGGGGCAGAACATCAGTTTGAGACTTGACTCTTGACAAAATTGATGTTTACCTGCTTTGCATTTATAAATAATAATTGCATGCTTTGCAAAGATTGAAGCTTTAGTAAGTAATTTAAACAAAGAGGAGTAGTAGGAGAAACAATCCACATTTAATTTAATTAGCATTGTTGTCCAATGCCATTAATTATGCCTAGACTTGTAATGTGTTTCACAGGAGTTGATACACTTGAGCTTTGTCTGCGCTGGGGTTGACTGAGGACAAGTATGTCCACTGTTGTAGAATCCAGCCTTTGTTCTCCACAAAAAACCTTCAAATTTGGTATCTGACAGTAGCCTGGAGTAAGCAGTAGCCTGAATAGCCTGCATTGCAATCTACTGAACAAAGGGTAGCTCTGGGAGAATGACGATTCGATGTACATGTTTTCAGTGGTTTTGAAGAGGGACTGTTTTAGTGGAAGTAATAATCTCCTGCAATTTTGTATTATTTCCAGTCTGGTTTAAATAGTTTCATAGGCAGAGAATAAAGAATTTTGTTTACTGTCTTAAAGTAGGATGTCTGATCCTCCTGAGGGAGGTTATTCTTTTATTAAAAAAGATATAAAATAGCTACTTTGATGGAAATATAACTCTAGGAATTGAAATGGTGATGATTATAAAAACTGTGGTATTCTGATGCAAAAGAAGCCCTGGGAGATATGTGCCCTAAATGGTAAATCACTCTTCTTTAACAAAACAAGAATAACTGTTATTTTATGATTCTTGCTTATTTTACAAGGTCTTTAGCTGTTTCATCTGCACTTAACTTTTACAAGCTAAGGATAAATTGATTGTTGTTTTCCTTTTTAAATAGCGTGGCTTATTTAAAGGACGCTGGAGATGCAAGCACACATCAACAGAATAGGATTCATTTGGAGCTCAGAAAAGCAGGGAATAAAGCCATGACTGCCGACACAGTGTGCAATAACTGGTGGGAATCTGTTCTTGTCATTTGGTGATTTGTAATCTTCTAGTAAGGAGCCAAAGATTATTATTTGAGAGGGACCTCATGGGTAATGCTTAGCAATCTGGGGGAGAATATTGCCTTGAAAGGTGTGTGTTTATTGCAGGAGACCTCCTGCTGCTGTTTTAGAGGGGCTGTGGGGATCCTTTGGGGCCCTGAGGGTCCTGCAGACCTCAGTGGCTCTGACCAGCTTCACATGACGTTTCTGCACAAAGAACTGGGAGCTCTGTTTATTGAAGCTCAGCCCTGAACCCTCAGTCCATGCTTGGGCCATGCTGGAGGAGTACTGGGCTGCAGCTGGGCTACAGCTCTGCCTGTGCCTGACCACAGACCCCAATGACCCAAGCCAGGGAGCTGCTGGCCTGTGGTGCTCCCTGGGGCACAACTTCTGCAATTCCTCTGTTGTGCCTCAAGTGTTCCAAAGGGATGGTCATGCAGGAGGATGGAACCGAGCTGCAGGAGCTGTCAAGGTCTCCTGATGATCTCTCATTGAAGAGGCCTCCCTTTAGGTTTGGTCTCCCGAGATGCTCAGCTGGTGATGGTGATGGCTGAGACACGGCGGGTCCCTCTCCTGCTGGGGCACAGCTCCTGGTTTGACAGTAGGGGAAGCAGCACAGCAGCATCATGGACCCTAGCACAGGGTCTTGGACAGTGTGATAGGAAAAGAAGAATTGTCAGGTTGCTTTTGTTTTGTAAGCTCCCAGCGAGGTAACTGCTGAGCGTGTTGTTCTAAACTGGAATTGCCTACCTCTAGCAGGCAGGGAACTGCTGGTGGGATTATTCATGAGGCGTTGTGTTCCAGCTTGATCTGGCAACTTGTGTTTTACTTTCAATAATTATACTTACCTGCCAAATGTTTGGAAGCTGAGGTGTATCTAGCAAATGAGTGTTCTAAATACTGACTTAGCTGAACACAAAGGAAGGTGGTTGAAAGGGGTAATGTGTCTGTCCCAGTTTCTTCAGTCTGTGATGACCTAAAATCCTTAATGATTGAAACTAAAAGCAGATAACAAAATCTTTGCATCTCTTCTACATTCATGTTGGCTTGTGAAAACTCTCAAGTTAGCTATGTGGAGAAAGTACTGGGTTTGGAGATCAAAGAAGCACCTCCTCCAGTGAATTCAGGGAGTAAACTGGATGATATGATATGCTGTCCTCTTTGCTCACTGCATTCCTCAGTAGCTCACATAGTAAAGAGGCACAAGAAGATGCAGTCTGGTTAGTTGTCTGTCTTGAGATATCTACCTTGAACTCGGCAAGCTTTTATTCTTTCTGATGCTTGGGACAAGTTTCTTGCTAACAATACTTTTCTCTTGTAGGAATGCAGATCTGTACCCTATCTCCTTGAATCTTCATTTTAGAAGCAGACAGAGGATAAAAACTAGCACAGTGCTCATTTAAAGTCAATATGCTCTAGTTTGCAATTTGCTCATGTTTAAGTGCCCAGATTTAAAGGTTTCCTTTGCCCACAGGCAGTCTGAATACAAAGGGAGATTTTATGCTTTTCATAAAGAAAAAGTTTTACAAAAGCTTGAAGAGAAAAATATTTCTTTCCACCTTCCATCTCCTCAGGTTTATTATCACAAAGCTGAGTTTGCCTCTCAAGAATCTAGAGGGTAACGAAGAGATGTAAATTCATGCAGTCACCTCAAGATGCAGCTAGAAATGAGAATGATGGATATGTGGTGTGTATGTGTGAGAGGAGTGAGAAGGTCCTGCCTTAAAAGAGTTTTGGCATTTGATGCCTTGGAGATGATGATGAGGTTTACAGGGGCAAAGTGTAATGGGGAAAAAAGTCTACCTGTAACTGTTGTGGGTTTTTTTGCTGTTGGCAAGTCTGGGGTTACGTGAAGATGAATAGGAATTCCAAGTCTTTGTTGCATTGCAATATTGTGTAAGTTTTTCAATGTGGTGGGAAGTTTTACTGTGGGGTGGGGAAAAGAGAGCTGCAGTTAGAATATAATTTCTTCAAAAAAAATGTGAAGGAATTAATATATTTGTCCCAGGAGCTAGTTTCCCTTCTGAGACTGTGGGTAGAAGACCCAATGTGACATCTGAACCCTACTGTAAAGGATTCTGTGTGTATCATAAGGTAATGGTCCTAATGATCAAGTACTGTGGAGCAGGAGGAGTGATCTCTCTTTTTTTTGGTTGTCTCTTTAATATTTCAGAAGCCTTATTCTCTCTGATTCTGTAGCCTGAGTTATTCTGTGGTTTCAAATGGAAGTGGAAGTAGTGCCTGCTGTCACCTCTGGTGGCCCAGCAGGTGTGATCTTTGAAGGCTGTGCATGTTGTATTTTGACTTATATGATTGCCTGAGGGTTATTGTCATGGTCTTGGTTAATAGTAGTGCTTACCTGACTGTGAAAGTGGCCTCCTTACTGAATTCCAAGTTCCAGAACATCAGAACACAACTGCAAATAAAGGAAACTGAACAGGAGCATCTTAGCTTGTTTCAAGGAAAATATAGATCGTGCAAGGGTAAAATGATACTTTTTACAATTGAGCTTAATGAGAGCCCAGCACTCTGCTCCTGCCCAGCAACATAAGGTCACTCAGAAGGATACTGTCTTTCAGGACTTGCACAAAACATGGCACAGCAAAAGGGGCAACCCAGAGTTTATCGTTGAGGTGAAATGCAATTTTTCTAATAAAACATTGCAAAACAAAATGTTGTAGCTCCCTGGTGGTGAAACTGCTCACAGAGAATGTTTAAACCTTTGTGTAATTAGACTCAGTACCTGCATGGCAACAGTTTCATCTCATTTTGTTTTCCTGTGATGTGAAAAGGTGTACTGAATGTGCACATTTCTTAATAAAGATTGTTCTTTTTGTACCTGTTTGACAAGATGAGCAAATAGAAGCCCTGCTTTGCCTTCGAGGCCTGTACCTTCAGGGCTCATAATGAACTGAATAGTTTGTCGTTTGATTTTTACATAGTTGAGGATTCATAATGCTTGGAAAAAGTCTTATTTCTCAGTATGTAAGCTGGTTGTTTATTGGCCACTAGCTGTGAAACTTCTAAAATTCATTTGTCTCCCAAAGGGAAACATCTCTGATTTCTGTACTGAGACACACAATTGCATAAGAAAAGGGCAAGTTCCAACATCAGTGCTGGCGAGAAACAGAAGTCTTCTGTTGGGCAGTATCCCTGCAAGAATCAGCCTTTGATTGCTTGCTCTCTGTCTAGTGTTGCTCTATGTTGTCTATCTGTTACGAACTTTAAATAAGCTTCTAAGGGTTAAATCTTAGAGACTTAGTGAAGGGAAGATGTCAAAAGGGTAGCATTTCACATAATTCAGCTATTCATCTCTAGCTATCCATTTTTTTACGTTCTCATTGCTTTGGACAGTTTGAGAAAGGTGTCAGTTTAATAGCAGGTCTTTGGTGTTTTATAGCCTTCTATAGTCTGCAAGAGAGTGTATTTTATCAAATAGAAATAAACTTTTAATGGTGTGGAAGATTAACTGTTCTGAAAGCCAATGGTCCCGTTCACTGCAGACCTGAATGAATGTTTTTACAGACAAAAATTCCTCTCCTCCTACTCTGGTCATTGTAGAGAGACCTTAAAGCAGGAGTAGTGTGTTAGTCTGTAGTAGGTTGCCTATAAATATGAAATCCTTGATAGATGCTTCACGTGATTTCTATTTACTGATCTGAGCCCAGTCATACCAGCATAGTTGCAACATGCTTTTTTGAGGTAGTAAATACTTTCTCTGACTCTCTACTTGCAAGTTGTTGGGTAAAATGTGTTTTTCAATTGAGAAACCTGAAATCAATAGAATAGTTATTCCATGGTGGTAAAAATAAACAATATTTTTTACCTGCTTCTTTAGGAACAAAGTCCCAGTAACCAGACATCGATAGCAATGATGCAAGAGCCTCAGGAAATGGTGGAAGAGACAGTTACTGTGGAAGAAGACCCTGGCACTCCTACTTCCCATGTGTCTATTGTGACTTCTGAAGATGGAACCACAAGGAGAACAGAAACCAAGGTGAGAAGTCAATAACCAATGAGGAAGATGGCAAAATACCACCTAATCACAAACCAAAAATAGCAGGGAGTAGCATGAGCGATGACAATCATGCTGTTGTGAACCTCAGTGATTTTGAATGTTCTGTTTGCCAGCAAAGCTGAGTTCAGGGCTTTTACAGTTTCACCTCTGTGTAGTTTGCTCCCTGTCAGCTGTTCATGGAGCTGTGAACTGAACAGTAGAAATTATCCAGGTTAACCAAACAAAAACACAACACCACCTTCCCAGACTGTTTATTCTTTTAAGTTTCTTTTTTTTTCCACTGAAACAGTTCACACCATTGCCCTACAGACACATACAGTGATATGAGAATTAGATGAGTTGGTAGGGCTTGGAGTAAATTACTTCTGCAGCTGAGGAAAATATGCTTGGAAATAGCTCTTCAAATTAGTTATGATCTGTAATAAACAATATTTGGTTATGCATTTGTCCTTCAGAACAAGAAACATCCTATGTAAATAACACCATGGCATTTAAATTTTGCAGCAATCTTGTGAATGGAATTTTTCTCCTGATGCATGGGGATAGCTGGGTATGTTCTCAAGTGACCTGTATCTCGCGTTCAGCTCTATAAAAGGTGTTGCATAAGTCCTGATTTTCCTGAGTTGTTTTTGGTCCCTTGTGCAAGATAATTTTGCAGTCTCTGTTGAGCAGGTGCTGTGTGTTCATGGCTTCCTTGCATGCATTCTGGTACCACTGGAACATTAATGTGCCTTGTCATTTGGGTCTTGGAAGTTGAACTGAAATACTTTTGGTTTTGGTCTTGTGAAAGATGGAGTCGTTTCCTTTTTAAAAACTTCTGAACAGCACTGATTTAAAAAAAAAAAAAAAAAAAAAAAAAGATAAAAAAGAGAGAGAGAGACTGCCCAACTGCTTTCTGTGTTAAAATGAGTTGAACAGAGGTTACTGCATAAATCAGTGTTTATTTGTACTGGTCTTCCAGAATTGCAGTGCTCTAATATCTCTTCAGGACTTTGGATCCTCAGATGGGTTGATTTCCTGAGGTCAGTGGGCCTGCACACATTATTATAAACTGGGTATCGGGTTTAGTATTTGTTGCACTTAGTTTCAAGATAAATATAACTGCCCTATTTTCTCATTGTTGGAAGGAGATGAAGGTCTTACAAATAAATCAGACAAGCAAAAAGAAAACCCCATTTACATTAGTTCTTCAAGTAATTAGAAGTAATTAGTGTGTGACTTATTTTAAGGAAATTCTGCTTTCTTTCTAGTGGCAGCAACAACAATTGTTATTTACAGGAAGGAAGTGATAAAATTATAGTGCTGATAGACACGTTTTTATATGCCCTGATAGTAGTGCATAGTTTTAGGAGATTAAGTGCATGTATGCAAGGGAATAAAATGATAGCTACGACTGTAAAAATAGAGGAGAGGCCATGCAGTGGTCCCTAGATAACAGAACAACTTGGAATGGAATAGTTTGTCTGAAATAGTCACACTACTGATAAAAGCAGCTTGTTTGTCATAGCATAAAAGGTGCAATTTTCTCCTATGTGTGGTATACCTGCTATTTTTCAATCTTCCCACAGAAAAGGACAGTGGCAGCTCCAAAACAGGCATTGTGTGTTCATGTGAGGGGAAAAAAAGAATTTTAAAAACAGCAACTCTAGAGCTACTGTTCCATTTCAAAGAACAAGGCTCTCTCCTTTCACTTTAGAGTACCTCATTCAAGGCGCTGAAGTGTGTCCAGAAGGGGGGAAGGTACATAGCAGCCTTGCTCTGCATTTATCCTGTTTCAAATACTGCCACTGACTTCTACTTACATACTGCCTGGAGGTGTTTCCTGGTATTTAATTGCTAAAAAGACTAACTCTTCAAACAATAATTAAAATAAACAAACAAATCCAGTTGAAATAATTTGTTCTGCAGTGTCAAAACACAGATGGGGTTGGCTTAGCCCTAACTCTGTCAGAAGAGGTGCTGTGGCTTTGCTGGGCTGGTTGTTGACTCTGAGGTGGTTTTGTTTTGTCAATCTGAGGTCGCATTTATGTATGTATTTTTAAAGATCACATTGCTCTTCAATTTGATCTTGTTTTGGTAGGGAATGTGAAAATGAAGATGGGGTTTAGTAGCATCAGTTAAATGTCTTGGAGGATCGCTTCTAATAGGTAACATCATCATGCTTTCATAGGTCTCACTATTGTATGTGAGAGACTCACAGAGAAAAGTGTGTGTCCTGGTATCCCTGTGCAGGTGCAAAATTCTGACCTTGCTGCTCAGATGAGGATGGTGAAGGAAAGCACTCCTCTGGGATGAGGGATGCAGACACTTGGTCATTGGGCATGCACTGTGCAGTACTAGCATCTTTGAGTCCAGAAACTGCTGTTCTGAGCCTCCCTGTTCCCCCTCAGACGTAAAAATCAACAAACAAACAAATTTGTAAACCCCTCCCCACCCCAAAATTTAAAAAAACCCCTCAAATAAAAAAACCAAACCAAAATCCACATGAATCTGGCCTTGCTTTTAGTGTGTAGGTACTTATCCTCACAAAGGAGCAACATTTCCTATAGTGGGAATCCTCGTATCTATTTCAGTAATCTCTACTTTCTTTCTCAGTAAGGGTAATGTTTAAAGTTGAGATGGTCACATGATGTGCATTTAATGTTGGGGGATGGGTTTATGCCCAGCATCCTTTTTTTTTTTTTGTTACTGTGAGTGCTCAGTTAAGTCAAGGTAGTTAACATGACATACAAATAAAGGTTTTTATGCTCTACATCACTGTACTTGCTCTAGGCTCCTTAGAGGAAGGGTTTAGAACCTGTTTTTATTACCTCGTTAACTAGAAGGCTCTGCTGGACAGTGCCAGTCGCAATTTCTAGCATATTTGTCTTGTAAAGAAACTGGCAGCAGAAGATGCTTCCTCTGACAGAGTAAATAACCCAGGTCATGTTTTTTTAAGAGCCAGAGGGACTAGAGATGTTTTCCAAATGTATGCTTTCTTTGCTGGATGGCTTATGAGAGGATTAGTTAACCTAATACCATTTAATACGCGCTTTTTGATTCTTCCAAACAAAATTGTCATTTATTTTTGCTAAATTGTATGAATCTCCAGCGTGTTGGGCAGTGGTGCTTCTAAAATTCCTCCTCTTGAAGTGAAGCATAGCAAAAGCTGTAAATGTGAATGCTTTTGTGTGCTGCTGCTCCTTTATTTCCCCTTCCCCCATTGTTTCAAACCTGTAATTTATAGAGGTTATTCTCTTCAATGGTGTATTAAGTAAACAACCTAAATCTAGAAGGACTGACAGTTTTGCTGTTCTTTTCCCCACATTTTTGAAGATGCCTGTAGCAGTGAAGCAGGAAGAAGGCATAATAGAATTTAATATTTGACATATTTTAAATAGAGAACATCTGCCTTTTCAAAATGAGATATCTCTCCGAGTAATTTTCCCCAAACTGTTATTCTCTTAGTATAGTACAAAGTCCCTACATAACATTCACCGCACAAAAGATGTAGCAGATAATACTTCATTTCAACTTTATAATCTGTCTGGAAGCCAAATACCTATCACACTAAAACAGTGAAAGTCACCTTGGGGAGAGACTACCACTTCTTGCCTGTCGGCTGGAACACTGCCATGTGTTAAAGGGAGCCTGTTTGTAAGTGGCTCAGGAGAACTCAGTAAAGCAAATTAGATGTGTGTGTGCTTGGGTTAATGCTTGCTTTCTTCTTTCTTCAGGCACCTCTTATTTTTATCTTTGAAAAGCTGAAAGATTGGAGAGATTTAGGTCACCTTTATTCATTGAAAATGCTGTTTTATGATAAACTGTGAAATCAATATGTATACAAAGTTGTTTAATTTGTAGTTCATCCATTTACCTTGTGCTTTCTAATACTCCACAAGGCCAGATCTTTCCCAGCAGTGATGAACTGCTGCTCCCCCTTCCTAGCCCCAGCAGTGGGAAAGTGCTTGTGCCTGAAACTCTTCAGCTGTGGTGGTACCAGGTACCCCGAGATGCAGTTCTTTGAAACTTTGCAGAAAATTCAGGGGAATTAAGTAGCAGAGCAGGAATGGATTTCAGCCGAAGTTGAGGGCCACTTCAAAGTGTGAAACATTAAGCTTAAAACTGAAAGGGAGAAATCTGAGCTGTTGTTTTGAAAACCAACGGGGCAAGCTCTTACACAGCATTTAATAGAAAGGTAATAGCTTCAGCCTGCTTGGGCTGATTAATTTCTACAGTCTGTCGTTCAAAAATAAGCTCTCAGAATTGTCAGAACGCTTTTATCCTCATGCATTCATTCTCATCTATTTTTTGGTTTGTGACATAGCTGAAACAAAATTTTTTGCTCTGTCAGCTTTTATAATGTACTTAATTTCTCAAAAAAAAAAAAAAAGACAAAAACAACCTCAATAACAAAGTGAAAGACAAAATTATAGGTACTGGTTAAGATGACTGTATTCAACCATCATTGCTCACTTCAACTGCCATCTCAGTGCTGTCTTCCTCTGAGGGATCTACCTGTGCTGGCTGCACATGCATCCTGTAAGTCCACTTGTATATTTTTATGTTTGTTCACTCATCCTTCAAGACAAATAGGACAAAGGACAGAAAAATACATAAGCTGCTTCAAACTTGTGAATATTTCCGTTGTGTTTTGTTGGCAAACGTATTTCCAGAAATAGTTAGTGAAAACTTTCTCGTAGGCTCTGTAAGGGAACTAATTAACAAAATAATTGGTATCTGGGGACAAGAGCGAAGGTAAACCTGAATGTACTTTATTCTGGGGTGGGGGGAGCAGCCGTGAAAGGACTAACTTGGAGCATCATAACATTTGGGTTGCAGAGGGCCTGAATAAGTTGGTGTACTTGAAGTTGTTGTTTTGGGGGTTTTTGCTGTGGTCAAAACCTTAGGATAGTTTGCAGGAAGTATAGACTTGCATATATATTTCAAGTGTACTCGGACAACATCTTCACAGGGAAGTAAGCTGAAGCTTTTGTCTGGTACTCTGAGATTGTAACATTGAAACAATTGAGCACCTTTAATTTGTCTTTGGGCTGAAATCCTCTTTAAATGGATTTTCTTTGGAGATGGACGGTAAACAGAGGAAATCAAATTACACTTTCCTAAAGAAACTTCTAGCTCTAAATTTTCAGTAGAACATATCTGTGGTGAGGAGTTCATGCTCATAAATCTTTCTCAAGATTGGGTGCTTCTGGAGGATCAGGTGTCTCAGGTAAGACAATCTGTTGGGACTTCCATTTGGAATAGCTTTGTTCTTTCTGGCTAATGCATGAGTATTAAGGATGCCACAGAAATGCTGGGAGAGAAGATTACAGGGCTGTCAGCTCCTCGAGACCACGGTCTTTTAAAAAATATAAATGAAATGTTCCCTTGAGCTGGATTTCCTGAAATAGATGCTTGGTTTGTTGGGGTTGAGTGGTTTTTGTTGTTGGTTTTTTGGTTTGGTTTGTTTTTTGTTTGTTTGCATTTTTTTTTCCTTGGAAGCCTAATAAATAGACCTTCCTCAGTGTGCTGGATAATTGCTTCCAAAAAGCTTCCCTTTATTGTCCTGTAGGCAACAAAGTCTTTATCGCATGATAAATCTTCTGTCTCGGTGCCCACCCTTGACAAATGAGGCATGAGTGCAAATATTCCTCTCTCTCAAAATATAAAAAGGTTCAGTTTGATTGCCCCACCATAACACCTTTAGCATTACTGAAAGCTTTTATGCTATGAGAAATGTGTGCTTTAATGCTTGAGTAAAATGTTTCTTTTTATGTGTCTGACAAGGAGGTTTTGATTCTTTCCACTTGATAATAGGGGCAGCATTCAGAAAGTAATAGAGGTGACACTGTGTTAGAGTTGTAAACTTGTTCTTACGTGTGCTGCCTGATGCTAAGTGCACCTTTTTCACTTGCCACAGCCATTGAAATCTTGTCTATGGTGGACTTGAAGACAGGAAATTAACGCAAATTGGGACAAAATTGCAAATGATTCTCCTGCATTCTGTATTGGTCATAGGAAAAAAAAAATTTCAGTAAATACTCTGTACAGTACCAGAGCATGGTGAAATACTCATTAATTGTAACTGGTAGGTCAAAAATTGCCTAGGAATTGGTTTTCAAAGTGTTCTGAAATCCTGCTTTGTCTTTTCTATGTACCTGTACTGAGTCTTGGTAGACAGTCATGCTTGTCATAACGTTTCTGTGTTGTGTTACCTCATCCTGTTTGACAATAACAATGATTCTCAAAAAAAAAGTGTACAAAATGAGCAAGAGCCCAGAACTGGCAGGAGGAATGCTGTTTGAAGACGCCGAGCAGAGATGCCTCCTCTGCAAACCCTTCATCCAAGGATCCTGCAGGTCAAAACTTGCTTTTCCTTTCCTGCTGTTGCTGCAGCCAGACACAGCATATTAGGTATCTTGCATTATCTCATCTTGACAACTTTCTGAAAAATTACACATGACAAAACTGTGTGTGTATGGCAGTACATGTCCTGAATATCAAAACACAGATTTAAAATACCTGACTGCTGTTGAATAGTGCTGAATGAAGGGGCTTAGTGAGGTTATGAGTGCTGCTCTTGGCATCTAGAATGCTGCTGTTCTGTTCCTTCCTGGGCAACATTACCAATATCCAGCTCATGGTTTTGTTAAAACACTACATTACTTCCTGTTGTTGCTGGTTCCCAAATTCAAGAACACAAAGGCCCAGTGCTTTGCCTGCAGTTTTGGTTTGCAAAACTTGCATATTGCAGGCGTGAGAAATATTGCTTTTCCTACGCTTAGGCGATCACTTATGAACATGGCACTTTGAATAAAACTTTCTGAAAACTGAATAAACAGTTTTCAGTAGGAAAATAGTGAGCTGTGTTGCCTTGTGTGTATCCACTTTGCAAAGAGCTCCTGTCAGCTACCCCAGCTCGCTCTCTTCTCCAGATGCTGTCTCGGTTTATAAATGCCATGACAGCAGTCATGCTGATCACTGAGTGGAAAGTAGAAGTACTGTGCACAGGTAGTAAGCAAAAACTGATCTTGGATTCTATGCCATGAAATAAATGTTTAGCTTGCAGATTCTTTTAGTTATTAAAATGTGTGCCTTAAAAAAAAGAGGTTGGGGGAAGCAGGTTTGGAGTCATGGAAGCTGTTGTTCTTCCTGATGTTTACTTGCTAAGGAAATCCCTTTGAGTTGAAGAGGAAAATTCATTCAGCTCTGGCCCAGATGAGATACTAAGGTCATGTTGGTACCTGGCTATGCTTTATTCAGCATTGTGATGCTGTTTAATTATGCTGTTGGTGGAGAGCCATTTGTGCTGCTTTCAGTCCTGGAGCATTTCATTACTTCATTAGGCTGAAGTATCATTTGCTCACAGATGTCTCTAGGAAAAGAAATGCTGTTTGGGTAATTTTTTTCTGTTTGGGGTTTCTGTGTGAAAACATCTGGCTAGAGGACATGTCTGGAGCCGCTTCAAGAGATGTACTCTAATTATTTTATTTTAGCAGCAGCTTGGCTAATCTGGTGCCAATCTAAATGTTTAAATCAGAGGCTATAGGTCAAAATACTATTTGGACTTCAGAGCCATAGAGCAATCCAGGAATTCATGTTATAGTTACTGTTTCTCTTGATGTATGCATTTCATTCTGCAGCTTACATGAATAAAAGTGTCACTACCGATGCTTTATTTACCTCTGTAATTCTTTAGAAACCTAAATATTTCTTTAAAATTTTGGTTTGTGTTCCTCCCTCCCTGTGTGTAATACTCTGGTGATTGATGCTCCCTCTCATCGTTGTGGGTGTGTTGTTTTGTTGCTTGGTTGGTCTGGTTTTTTATAAAGGGCTGAAAGCATTCACTTAGAGTTAGGGTAACTTTCTGTAGGTTTAAGTAACTTCATTAGGGTTAGGGTAACCAAGGATAGATTGACTTCTGCTGGACTTCATATTCTCCTCCAAAAGAACTTTTCCAGGTCACTATGGAAGACAGTACAGAAGTTGATAGATCCCAGATACAAAACAAAACAGAAGGTCCTTTACTAATTTGTAAATAGCAGTGCCTTCTGTCTGCCCAGATGACCAGACCTCTCCCATGAAGGCAGAACATTCTTGGAAACTCTTGAGGAGTCTTTGTTCTTATGCTTTAGCAAGAAACCCTGAACACAGTTGCCCTCTGAACACTCAGCATTTCCAGTTTTTGTCAGTTATGTTGAATAGTCTTAATTCTGTGTTGAAATAAAATGTGATTTATAGGAAAGAAAGATCAAAATGTATCTGTGTGTATATTTTTCCTTAAAGTTTTAAACAAGTTTGTCTATCCCACTGGGTTTAGGGTGGTTGCAGTTGCAAAAGCCATGTGGCATTGGTGCTCATTATTGCTAATTGGTTAGTCACCAAAGTAATGGGACACAACAGCTACCTGTTGGGCTTGTACAGTGGTGGTCAGATGTCAGCCCATCTTAGAAGAGAAAGTAGTCATGCTTACTAAAAGCTTGAAGGATGAAACTTTAAGGCTCTGGCTCTTCAACACTGTAAAGCTTGCTCTAGGAAAGGTGCCTCCTGAAAACATTTGAGGCAAATTTGTAGTGGTGTGATGGCTTTGCACTGCTGCCATAGACTGTCATGTGGCTGCAGTGGGCTTGATTTGGTAGTGAGAGCTCTAGAGTGCACTTGACTCTGGCTCTGTCACCTGTCATTTTGGCTTTATAGTAGTGGGAAAATATTCCTATAAAACCTAAACCTGATAGGTGAACTCATGAGTGCACCAGTGCTTCCATTCACTGGCACATGCTTTGTGATGCTCTCTCCCTGCTTTACTGTTCCGGCTCCCGGTGTGTCTCCTCACACTGTGCAGCAAGGAGAAAATGAACGTGTTTATTCGCTACTTCTTCACAGGTTACCAAAATGGTCAAAACGGTCACCACCAGAACAGTGCGGCAGGTGCCACTTGGGCCTGATGGCCTGCCATCGATGGATGGCTCGTCTCCCATGGGCAGCTACACGGATTCAATCGACAGGAGGTACATGAAGAACGGGGAGCGGTACATCACACCCCAAGCATCGTCCACGTTAACCAGATCTTACAACAACTACGGCGACTCCTACCCCGACAGCCACGAAGGGCAGTACCGCCCGTACATCGGTCACGATGGTTATGGAGAACTATCTGATAACTACAGCAGCTTGTCTCGTGGTGTCAACTACCGTCCTCGCTATGCCTACATGCCAGGAAACAGTTACAGGCCAGACGATGGTAGCTTCACTTTGCCAAGCAGAAGGGATAACTACGGTCCCGTTGCCCAGCCTCAGGTGTCAGTGGGTAGCAATGTTGACTTGAACCGCTCCCAGCCAGAACGCTTCCAGCCAGAGCCCTACGGCCTGGAGGATGATAACCGCAGCCTTGGAGTAGATGATGAAGGGTATGAACTGGATCCTGATTACTCCACTGTCAACAGGAGAACATCTGCAGGTGTGCCAGAGAGAGGAAGACCTCACAAAGGAAGGTAAAACTTTTTTTCTTTTTTTTTTTTTTTAAGAATGCTAATCTGCAGCTGTTTTGCTTATTTGAACTCATAATGGTCTTGTAAGTTCTGGAATTATATGACAGGAAAACAGATAAAACCCACCATTTCATTAGCCCATAAATGACTACAAAATACATAGGAAATGCAGAAGAGTGAGGGTACTGCTCAAGAACCCTTTCACTGTTTTCCTGGGCTGCTTAATTTAGGTTGGATTTAGAAAGAGATGATCTTGTAGAAGAGGGTAAGTGACTTTTTTCCCTCTTAAGAGTTGTCCCAGAGGTGGTGAAAAGAGACCTCAATCTGTGAGACTCCTGACAGGTCTGGTTATGTGCACATCTGCCAAGCAAAAATTTTGAACAGCTGCTTGGGGTTGATGAGCTGGTACCTGGTGATGAAGAGATGCCTTGTTATGTAAAAGCTGTCTTGTGAGGTGTTTGACATCCTCAGCTCCTGATTCTGTGCTAACCCCACACCCTCAGCTGCATGACCAGGTTGCACTGAACCTCGCTGAAGTAATTCAACACTTTGTAAGACCAGATCATTATTTTGTCCTGTGCCTGTATAGAGGGGAGATAAGAGCATCTGTGTTGCACTTAATGTAACTGAAGTCACCAATCACAAATTACTTCTAATTCAGTCCCCTTTCTAAGGGATGTTTTATGCCATATTTTCTGCTATTAGTTGTTTTTGCTGGTCTCTCAGTTCTTGGATTGGGAGGTTAAAAAAAAAACAAACCCGACACACAAGCTTGGGAAGAGAGTCTTATTACTCAGCTGAAAGGCATCTTCTGGGTATGAACCTGAAAAACTGGTATACTTTGTTTTCCAAGCAGTGTACAAACTTTTACATTTGCTTGCATGAACTCATATCCTTGTGATTCATGGTTTGATACGGATTTAGTTCTCGTTATTTTCCTTTTAATTTAGAGTCGTTTCCAGAACTGTAAAGAGAGTCTGGAACCCACCTGCCCCTGTGTCTGCAGGAAGGTCTTCAGACTTAATCCTTCTGACCAAAGGCTTCACTTAATCAGCAGTAGTTCTGGAGGGATTTGGGTAGGCCCTTTGCTCCCTTGTCTTGGAGTGCTCCTACTTGGAGATGTTGGGTCATTCATGATGTCATTAATACTTTCATAGCTTTATTTCCTTCCCATTTCTGGAAGTTCATTTTAAAGCTAAATGAAATCAGGCACTGGCAAATGGTTATCTCTCTTAAATTTAAAAAAATAAAAAATAAAAAAAGGGAGAGAGAGAGAGAACAGTATCAAGGCATATCTCCCAGAACCCCCTTTAAGTCCCTTGTGACTTCTTTGATCTTGCAAGCTTATCCACGAGTGGAACCACATCAGTGTTTTATAGGACTAAAGGGAATAATTGCAGCCAGTGGGTGCCAAAATACTGATCAATCCATCAAATTTTAATTGTTACTCCCCTCAATCTAAGCAAGTTTACAGTTCTCGTTAAAAACAGTCAGGCAGCAGTGCTTTTAAATTTTTATTAATGTTTTTCAAACTATATGCACAATGAATAATTAAATGTATTCTTAGAACCTACCCATTTGCATTTTAAAAGTTTCTTTTGTTGTTTTTGGGGTTTTATTTTTAAACATCCCTTTGATATATATTGTTCCTTGCAGTTTGGGTAGGACTAATTCACAATTTTTGTTTTACATTTCTTTTGTTGTGAGGTTTTTTTCTGTATTTAATATGATCAAGAGGTTTTGACAAGTAATTAGATTGACTGTGGCAGCAAACTTTAGATGGTGAGAACATAAGATTGTATGAGGGCCTCTTCATAAGTAGTTACTTTCTGACATTTCAAAGAAATAATTGAACAATTCAGTAAACCTGGATTTCAGATAGACTACTGATCTGTAAGAAACTAAAGACTACAAATAGCACTTTATACTAGATGAGGATAATTACAACATAATTCCTTACTAGGTTTTTAAAAGTAACTTATTCCTTGTAAAAATATTATGAATGTGATGAATTGATGGAGCTTTTGATTTCAAAAAGTTTGTATGTGTAGAGTTAGGTATAGCAGGAGCACTGGTGGAAGCTTTTCTACATTGCTCTGACTTTCAGCTTGGGCATCTTCATCGTGTCCTGAGTGGAATTCTGTTGTCTGAGTCACTGAGGAAACTGAAGTTATTCTCTCATTTTCATCCCAGTTACTACTACCCTCGTTTGTTTGTAGTTCAACGGTAGAATAAGGATCCTTACTGTCAGTTGCTCATTTTGGTTCTGCTCTGAGAGGACTGAGTGGAGGGTTCTCATCTGAATCTGTCTGAGAGTCTCACCCCCTGTGTGATAAGGAGGCAACTCAGCTGGGTCTGGAGGAGATCTTACTCAAGGGGATTACAAGTACAGACTGTTCTTTCCATCCCTTGCCCTACTCCGTTTGATTAGAGAGATAAATATCTATTGTGCTTTCCTTCTGTCATCACTAGCCTCATTTTAAGCTACTTAGATTTCATTTTAAATTGGGGGAAAATGTGCCTCCTCACAAATATCTTCAAATCCAGGTAAGTGCACAAAGGCAGATACTCCCTCTGTTCATTCTTCAGTGCCTGTGGCTGCGGTTGATTCTCGTGTTATACTCAGCATCTGCTATAAGATATACTATTTTCTGCAGTGAAAATACCTGGCACTTAATGCTCTTTTCCTTTGCTCTGATTTAGTTTGTCAGATTGCATAGTAAATTGGGATAAGAGGCATTTGGGGTGTATAATGCTGGTTTTAATATTGCTCACGTTTATTCGCACCGGTATTTACACATCTTTGATTTTTATGTCCTTTTTTTTTCCCCCGTTTGGTAGGTTCCCTTTATTAAATTAGGAGGGTTTTTTATTATAGTCTTTAAAAATATATAGCCGTATGGTGTTGCTAGCTGTTTCATATACAGTTCTTTTCAAACAGAAGCAGGAAGTACTGAATATTGTTTATTCACAAAAAAATCTCTACTATGATTTGAGTATTAATCATTTAATTGATATTAACACAAATGAGAAGGGGAAAAAGCTCAGCAAGTCATAATTCATCTCTCTTTTTTTTTTTTTTTTTCTTTCCATTATCTTCTGTTCAATTTACTGTTTCTTGCCTCTGTGGCAATTTCTTTCTGGAGTAGATCAGCTTGCACTTGTACTAGCATTCATGGGACTTCTTTTTCCTTAAAAACTCTGGAGCAGCTATTTGCCAGTGTTACTATTCCAGACTAGACAGGATATGAATTTTTAAATGTTGACTAAATCAACAACACAACACATTTCTGCTGTTACATTTTTTATGGCAGAAGCCTGATGTAAGAAACTGAGACTGTATTTGGTGGTGGCTTCATGGTCCGAATTACTATTACTAGGAAACGTGCCAATTCTAGATTAAATAGCTGTAACACTAGGTCTCTTATTTCTGTTATGTATGCATGGTGGGAATGAGAATACTGGTATCGCATATGTTAGTGACATTCTACTTCTGGTGTCTTTTTTCAGTCTAGAATGTAAAGGCTTATGTTTGTAGATAAAGTCCCAGTCATCACTTCTGGCCTAACTTCACCCATTCTGAGCATGGTCTCGTAGCAGCATCCATGCAAGCATCCTTAAAAGATGATAGGGAGAGAACTGTTGTTGTAGACAGACCTCTTTGGTTTGATGACCACCTGTAAGTGTCATACCAGGATGTAGGCAACAATGGAATGTTACCTGGTTTGGGGCAGGAGTGTATGAACATGCCTGGGCTTCTGCAAAGCAAACAGTGCAGTCAGTTTGGAAAAGATTTGGTTTTTACTGAGGCGCCTCTTCAGAGTGAATTTGATCTCAGTTTGTTGATATTCTGATGTACATCTGAGTTTCATGTGTTAGGCAGTAAGCTGAATCAGCTCATCCATTAGCAGCTTTTAGGTGGTTCCAGTCAAGGGGATTTTGGTGTTTTAACCATATGGCCCGTAACTGAGACTTGTCTCAGCAGAGGATTCATCCCAGTTTCTAATCCTCTTGTGCATCTTCCTACTGGGGAATAGAGGCTGAGAGTAGAACCTCATTCTGCAAAGCATTTAGACTTGTATTTGGCACAAAGTTCCCTACTGAAATCCCGAGTTCCCTACTGAAATCCCAAGCCTTTCTGGTCTCTTATCCTAGGCAGACACCAGCTGCAAACTGTGATGAATCTAACACTTGTATAAATTGTTGAGGATTAAATGTGTAAATCCTTCACCTGTTTACTCAAATGTGCCTATGTTGAAGCCACAAGGAAGATGATAAATCCACAAGCTTTCTCCCAGTTTTTATCTGTGCTAGAATGTGTTTTGATCAATTCCCTGAGACAGGTGATTAGCAAGACCCACAGCATCCTAAAAACTCAGCTGCCTTGCTACAAACAGATGGAAGGCAAGATGCTTGTAGTCAGAGCTCTGGCATACTACCAGGTCTCTTCAGTCCCGAGAGTAAAGAGCTCTTGGCCTCCTGAGCACAGATGATTTTATCTGCCAAAGCTCTCAGTTCTCTTTCTGTGTCAAGAGGCTTTCCTTTCCAGTGTTGCTGCTCTGCTGGTGTGGAAGTGAAAAATTGCGTTTGGCCCCCACCAGTCTGACTCAAAGATCATTTCTCTGCTGTCTGTGTGTAAATGTGTTGCTGGTTTGACTCCTCCTGTCTGCAGGAATTGGGTGTGTTTAACTCCCTGACAGATGCTAGCTTTTGGCAACTTCACTCTCTGCCTAGCCTGCACTTCTCAGGGCCCCAGGCCCCAGAAGGGCAGGTGGGACTTGACGTGGGCCGGGCCATCCTCTCGCATCATCCTTTCTCCACAGATACTTGAGAGACACAGATACTTGTTTCAGAAGAGCTGTCTTTGAGTACTATAATGCTCATGTTAGATGTGCAATCCTGTTTTTCTCTTAGGTAGATGGTCCAGACCATCAAGTTGGGATTGACAGGAACAGAGTTACAAGTGAATGGTTCATGCAAGGAGACTGTGTGAAAATGCTAACAGTTGTTAAAAGTCACTTATAGCTCAGAGTGTGTTTCCTTGAGGATCCCTTGCTCCTGCTGTGGGGATGGGGCCAGCAGTGTGTCCTGTAGTCACTGCTTCACCACAGAGCAGTACCTGGTGGGTTCTAAGCAGTGCTGCCCCAGCACCACCTGTGTGATTCATCCTAAACCATCCATAGATCTCCCTACCCATGGCACGCAGGAATGCAGCCCCCTTCCTGCAGCATGAAACACTCGGCATCCTCCCAGATCCTGTTGGACCCAGCTCTCTGTCCTGGGGGTTTCATCCGAGGGGGACTGTCAAAGCCTGTTGGCTGTCTTTGGTGCATCAGTAGCTTTATACTGGAACAAGGGGAAAAAGAGAACAAAACACACTTTAAAAAAACAAAACAAGCCAACACCACTTTGTTAGAATAAGCAGCAAGTTGGGATGTGACGTTTCTCCTTTTTTGACTACTTACGATTTACTTCAGGTGCTCACATTCGTATTTCATAATTAGTGGTTGGCAGTTTGAAAAAAGATAGCGTTGTTGGTCCAAGAGTTGCTGTGGTGCTCTCTCTTGTCTCAACAGTGTTGCAATGTCAAGTCCTAACTGTGAAGTTTTATTCTGGGCGAATGTGATGAACCCGGGGAGCTGTGCGTGGCCCAGGGGAGAGGGTACCGCCTGAGGAAGACGGGCACATTTGTGTGCTTCTGTTTGGAAGGCTCCACGGAAACAACGCAAACAAACTGCATCCCAAGACGATAATTATCTTTGTGTGTTTGCATGGATGAGAAGGAGAGGGGAACTTAATTGTGCAGGTGTAATTGAGGTGGTGTACAGTTATCCTGTGGGCAGCTCGTAAGGCTCAGGCACGCTGAATTGCAGCTCAGCAAGTCAAGCAAGCAACAGCTGTGCAGAGGGCAATTATTAAAATTAATCTTCTGCTACTTTTATGCAGTCAGTAAGAATTCTAACATGAGGATGAGTTTGAGAAATGAGATCTTGTTGTAGTATTAGTGCTGATTGTCCCCAAACGTGCATAGGTAAACCAGAATTTTGTTTGAGGAGCAGTTAAGAGGTTTTGTTGTTACTTTTGCCCTGTACGTATGCACAAAAGAAAATGTTTTCAGTTTTGCTACTTTCTTCTTAGAATGGTGGAAGCAGCTTTGTTCTGTAACAGAAAATACAATGGCTGTTCAGACATTGTGAATTACTGTGTAGAGCAAGTACTGAATTATACATACACAAAAAAACTGCATCGATTAAAGGATTTCTTCAGATTCATTCTGAGTTTTGGATACCAGCCCGTTTTTATCCTTTCATTCAGTTTATGGTTTAGAACAGCAATTAAAGCAACTTAAAGTCAGTAGAGGTGCTTTTAACATTAAAAGCGTTAATTGTACAAGACTAAGTTCAGTCTCCACCTCCGGTTGCTCGTGTCCCCAGAGTCTAGTTTAATTAGCAGTCCCATTAGGATAACAGCAAGCTCCATTTTCTTTGAGTTCTAATGGTCTGTACTTCCTTCAGCATGACATCAGAAAGTGTTCAGTAGCATCAGTCAGTGTCTAAAATGAAAGTTTTTAAGAGTCATTAACAGCTGATGCTGTTGCTTCAAAAAAAAAAATCTATATACAGTAAGTCAGTTTATGGTAACATCTATGAAGGGTAGGAGAGGGAAGGGAGGATCAAGAAGAAGCATCTTCTAGACTTGAGGTTTAAAACAATGGCATTAATTGGAATTTTGATTCTGCTTCCTCAGCTCTTAATCCTTCTCGGACAGGTTAGTGAGCTGGTGCGAGCCTTTGGGGCAAAGCCTGAGAGCACAGAGATTGCAAAGCTGAAAGTTTGTGGGAGTTCATAGCTGTTAGGTGCAAATCACTTTGTTGCCCTGTACTTTTATTCACATAAAAAAATTAATGAATTCGTGGCCAGTGGATCACTGTGCATAAGCTTCAGGTTTCCTTTTTGTAGTTCTCCTAAGAACTTAAGCGGTTATCTCACAGATGGATGCACTGCATGTGCTCTGAAGCTCCTCTGTACAAACTGCCTGTGTTCTGGAGGATGAAAGGTGTAATTCTGAAGAAGGGATGAAGTAAATCTCAAAAACAAATTCTGAAGTTGTAAATGCCGGTCCTTTTTCTTACAGAAACATGTCTTTAGCAGCTAGTTGCAGGTTAGAGATTATAGTTGCAGTAATGGTTGTTAAAGAAAATGAAGTATTTATCAAATACTGATTTTTCTAAAAATATTTTGTTTAAGAGTATGGACATTTTTAGTGTGAGAGTGTACTGTGTTAGAATATTTTCAGCTGTGGTGTTTGTAACTTTGCCCATAGTGAGAAGTAGGGCAGTGCTATCTAAAGAGGTGTGCTAGCTCGCTGTGACTGGCTTGACTTCATTTAAACACACTGAATTCCGGCACAAGGGGATGGATGCCATTCATTGTAATGCTGTAAATGATCTCAGGGGTGTGCAGCATCCAGGTTAGTTGCTGATCTGGAGAGGAAAGCTCAGCACACTGGACTTGTTTTAGATGTTCAGCAAATTGCTCTGTGTTAAAAGTTGAAGCCAGCTCACTTGACCTGATATTTGTATTCTGAATAATTCTGTACAAGATTTTTTTTTTTTTTTTTCCTATTACTGTTTAGATTCAGGAGTCAGGTTTTCCATCAGCTTTGACATTGTTGCGTGTATTAGTAAGTTCAGCACACTTGTGTCAGTGGTCTCTACCCAGGCCTTGAATGCCTTCAATTAGAGCTTTGGTTTGTTGCAGAAGTAGTAGCATTAATGAAGCTCAGCACTTCCTATTAAATGTAATCCAGCTCTATCATAATTGTTTGCTAAGTGACCAAAATGAAAGCAGTCTGTTTGACGCCTTGCAGTTCCTGTTATCATTTCTTTGCTAGCCAGCTACTATGCTGTAGTCCCATCGCTGCTGAGTGCTCAGTTTTGGTTGGTTTTCAAGTTACTACAAAGAAATTACTTGGAAATGTAGAAGCATGGTGCCCCTAAGGATGTTTGTGATGATAAAAGGTTTGCTCATAGCACTGACTCTGAGGTACAGAATGTTGAAATGTGCTTGCTTTATTTATTGATCTTTTCCTTTCTTTCTCTTGGGACTTCCAGGGGCTACGATGACCCCATTGAGACAGAGATGGTCGAAGAGAGGATACCTTACCTTCACGGTGGCTACGCAGCACCGCTGGCACAGCCCGAGAGAGGCAGCATGGCTAGTATTGACCGTCTGGGGAAGCGCTCCCCCTCCATCGACAGCATTCGGAAAGACCCCAGGTGGAGGGACCCTGACCTCCCTGAAGTGATCGCCATGCTCAGCCACCCCATTGATCCGGTGAAGTCGAACGCCGCAGCCTACTTGCAGCACTTGTGCTACGAGAATGATAAAATCAAAAAGGACGTGAGGCATCTTAAAGGGATACCCATCTTGGTGGGCCTGCTTGATCATCCAAAGCCAGAGGTCCATCGTAAAGCCTGTGGGGCTCTCAGAAACATCTCCTATGGGAAGGATAATGAAAACAAGGTGGCTATAAAGAACTGTGATGGGATCCCTGCATTGATCAGATTATTGCGAAAAACCAATGACATGGAAGTCAGAGAGCTAATTACAGGTCAGTGTCTGTAGTTTCTTTAATGAATTATTCTTTAGAGGAATCCTTTTAGCTTCAGGGACAAGAATTTATGGAGATTAGAGCATTGTCAGAGAATTTAGATCACTGGTCGCAGGTGTTTCTTTAGCTGCACCACATTTGTGGTGTGAGAGAGCCTAAGGCAAACATGCCCTGTAGGAGAAGATCATCTGTGTATGTAGAACACTCGGGTTTCCCTGGCTCCTGGGAGATGGATGATGCTTCTTGGATGTAGTGTGCAACTGCATGTGGTTGAATTACTGAAGCTTAAATGAGTTACAGCAACTTCATTGACAGGTAATTTGTAGAGCTCTTGCCCTCAGCATGTTATAATCGTGAGGTAAGATGTGCTAATCTAAAACTTTCTCTGGTAATCTCTTACAAAACAACCCTGCTGCCATGTCCCCACTACTACATACTGATAGAACAGTCCATCTCCTGGGGAACGCTTCCAGCCTCCAGTACTCGGGACTCCAAGGCTGTATGTAAAGTTGCAGCACTGCTGGGCTGGAAGACTCGGATTTTAAGGAGCATAGAGTCTGTTGTTGAGATGCTCTGGGTATGGGGTTTGCTTGTTGCAATAATTGTAAAAGGGAGAATTACATTATGAAGTTACTGGATTTGTGCACACTTTTCACTGAGTTTTTAATCGCTTACAATGTCATCCAAAAAGAGTAGAAAAGTATGTGCCACATTGCAAAGTTCAGCCAACAAGTGGAAGAGGGTAGAAAAGTATGTCATCTCTTCAACTGAAATGAAATATATAGTTCTTCAGTTTCTCGTAGCTCATGAGGAGTGAAATGGGTTTTTCTTTCTCTTCTCAGAAGCAGCAGGGGATGTTTGGGTAGAGACCAGGGCAGTTGCAATGACTGTCAATGCCAGAATGGAACTTTTCAGAAAGTTTTGAGAGGGTGAAAATGGGTCCAGTGCTAACTGTTGAGCTGCCTGATCGGTGTGGCATTCTCCAGGCAAGACCCGATTGCAAACATGGATCTAACCTGTAGAAGTAACATCATAATTCTGTAATCACCTCAGAAAAATTACAGCAGCTCTCCAGGTTTTTACTGGTAATCATAATTCTCTGAGATGAACAGTGGCCTTGAGTGTTCCAACTGTTCTTCCCCAGGCATTATAGGCTATTTAGCAAAATAAGTCTAGGTGTACAATGTAGAAACCAGCAGGGGTATTTTTCCAGTCCTTTTCCATGGAGCTGGTAAAGGAGAGCTGCCTGTTTTGTCAGAGAATCTCTGAAGTAGCAGGTGCTGGTTGTGCTTTGATTGCTGTCCATGCTTTGTCTCTGTGGGTAGTATTTCTATTCCAGTTGTTGCACTCATTTAGTATGATGGCTGACAAATTTGTTTATTTTGAAATAAAGAATATTGGTTTATCTGTTCTAGTTTACTCAAAACTCATTTCTGGAGTGCTGAGAAGGAATGAATTTCTTTCTTTAGGTTCAAGAAAGGAGAAGCCAGTCTATAATTTACTCTGAAGGAATATCAATATAGTGCTAAGCTGTAATAAGTCACTTTTGAGATGGCAAAGACTAACTGGATTTTTTTCCTTTTCACTCTAAATGGTGATTGCTTCGATTTCCTGTTGATTAATTATTTTTACAGTTCACATGGATTTTATTTGACAATAGTTCCTGCTAATTAAATGTAGTATTTTTATTCCACTTTGGGTTTTGCTATTTAAAGCTCTTTATTTCCCCTTACTGAGTAACACCAGGAATACTGAGGGTGTTAACACAAACAGATGCCCAGCAACAGATGATGTGCATTTAATCTCCACCTAACCAGGAATAATTTCATTCCACTTCTAAAATGATATCACCAGATCCGGTGTGAGACATTCAAGCATCAGTGTAGAAGAGAAGAGTATTCCAGCAATGCCTCTGTGACTGATGCTGGTGAACTCGCAGTCAGTGTTCAAAGCCTCAGCTCATCATGTGGAATTGTCCGTTCGAAAAATGAGCTCCAAAAGTCAACAGAGAAACAAGAGCCAACTCGCAGTGCAGAGGGAGCATTCAGCCAGGGCTGCTACAAAAGGACTGTGTTTGTCAGCCTCAAAAATTCAGATCACAATTCAGTTGTTCTCCTCGTAGAAATCTTGACTTCCTATCTAGGTACTTTTCCCTAGCGATAAGCCAAAGTCTACCTTTGCCATGAAAGTGTTTCATTCTGCTTATATTGCAATCTCCAGGGACTAAGGCAGCAGTGCATAAAAAAAAGAATAGACAACAGGGTACAGAGTTTGCTTGTTGGTTTGGTTTTTTAACAGGCTGCAAATTCAAGTTGGGTATGACACACTGACTTCTCTGTACTTTAATGTTTCTTTAACTCAGTACTGGCTGCTTTTTGAAATTATTAAAATAGTCCTGATTTGCAACGAGATTTAAATTATTTTAAGAAATTTAAATAATATAGGTGTCAGAATTCAAAAGCACTTCCAGTCTTAAAGTTTGGCCTCTCTGGGTGTGGGATGCTGCCTGCCTGCAGGACAGGAGGTCCGTGGGAGCATACGAGACGCGTTCTTGGAAAAAGAGAGCATCATTCTCCTCTAATTTGAGAGTCAGTGCCTGGCTTTAGTACAGCCCCATGGCCTCTCATTGACTTGGTGATCTGCTGCAGCAGCTACAGCTGTCCAGAACAGTATGAATCAGGCCAGGCAGCTGGGTCTGGTCAGTGGGTTAATGGAGTGGGGAAAAAAGCCACACCAAAACACGTAAGAGGGGTGTAGTAGCCAGGGAGCAGAGGGACATGACATGTCAGAATATGTTCACTTGAATACTTCTCAGAATGTGTTTTGGAGAAAGTGAGTTAGACAAACACTGAATGCAAGTTTGGAAGCAGGCTGAGTGTACTGATACAACGCTGTTGCTGAGTTAAGCAAGTCTGTAGCTTTGTTTCTTTTAGATAGGACTGGTTTTAGCAGAATTTGAAACCCATCTCTGTTTTACCAGACATTCTTGATATATCTGCAAATGGCACTAAAATATTCTGTCCCTCAAGGTGACACAAAGATTTGAGGTTGTCAAACTAGCTTCAAAACTCAAGATACATTGATAAAATGACAGATCTCACATTTTTCTTTTTAAAATGTGGAGGTACAAAATACCTCCCATGAACTGCACCAAGAAAAGCTTGATTATACTGTCAAGTGTGTCCATAAGTAAATTGTGAGTAGAGTTTTGCTGAGAAATACTCCACAAAATTCTTCCTTGTATCCCTTTCTCAGTTTGGAACTGTGCTACTGAACTTTCAGTCGATCATTTTCTTGAGAAAATTAGATAAATGAGCATTAAGCTGATAAGGAATTAAATCTGGGCTGTTTGGAAAAGCTGCAAAAGTTTTATCTTGAGTGATAAGGTTGGTTTGGTTTTTTTTTTTTATGGAGTAAATGTCCCCATCAGATATGCAAGACCAAAATTCTATTACATTCTTTGAAAAGCAATCAGAAGTTGGTAGCTTTAATGAATAATTTTGTTCGTTGTGAGAATGTTGAAAGTAATTTTGTTGTTTAATGACATTGCACTAATTTTAAGTGGTGCAGAACGTGATTTTCCTGATGCTGTATGTTGCCAAACCGGTTTTAAATGAAAAATGATTGACCTTCAAAATGCTCAGCAGAGGAAATATGTTGATCTAATACTATAATAGAAACTTGCAGATTGATCAGCTTGCTCAGATTTCACACCTTCAGGGCATTTATTTATGCTGAAGTCCTGTCAGCTGATCAGACACTACCATCTCTTTGAATTGCCATACTGGCTTGAACTTTCTGATTAAAAGTGAGCTTGCTCCTTCCATTTTCTAGTAGAAGGCTTGTCAGGAGGAGGTCCCTTTTTGTGGTGTATCTTATGCACAGTAGCTCATGTTGAGGTTCTCAACCACTGCCTCACTCAAAGAAGCACAGCTTCTGCCTTCGGGACTTAGAACAATACAAACAAGTCTGTCAAACAAATGGATACATGACCAACATGCAAGAAGTTACCTTTGATGAATATAACGCAGAGCACGTTATTTTTCTGCATGGTCAGTGATTTGGTATGGACTGTAGATTGAGCAGCTTCTTCTAATTTTTTTTGGTGAGATTGGATTTTTCCAAGTAGGCAAGTACAGCAGGAAAAGACTTTCCTTGCAGTCCAGAAGATAATAGCATGTATGTATTCTGCCAGAATTTCTATAGGAATCTTTCCACAGCTCTGAGGAGGTGGAGATCTAGGAATTTATGGCTGTGGCCCTAATTGCTTTTAATATTATATATATTACATAGCTATGTTTATAGCTTATAGTTATTTTTACGGTGTTTTTACAATAATCATACTTTTCAAATACAAACTTGTAGCTCTTGTTCCTGCTTAACATGCAGAAAGAGTAGAGGTAGCAGTGGTAGTTAGAAATGTAAGTGTATTACAAGTACTCTTTATGAATAAAATAAAGATGGATCATGATTGTGATCATCTTCTGAAAAACACTAGGTGATCTCTCTCTAATCCTAAAATTCAAGTATTCTGTAGTCAAGAAGGACAATACTTGTAGTGGAAGTGCATGGAAAATGTAGGTAACTTCATTTCCCTTACGCTGCTGTGTTAGTGACTTGATTTCTCTTGAGTGCTATTCATTTGAATTGATTAAACTAAAGAGTTTTAAAAACAGTGTTTCCATCTTGTTAGATCATTAGTGTGTTATGCTAATAGAGACAGGGAATTATTTTTAAAGATAGATGTCAAATTTACAGGGGTTTTAATTTTTTTTTCCCTCCGAGTTTCTCTTGGATTGTTAAATCCTACAGTCTAATCTGAATTTATTCCCCCCCTTTTTTTCAGTTTCTGTGGCTGTCACTGTACGTGTCTTTTGCATGGATTTTTTTTCTCATGAGCTGAAAGGATGCTGGGAATTAGACCTCTGTCTCTTTGTTTCATAATGTTGAACAAGGAAAATGTGCTGTCACTGTTTCTTTTCTCTATACTTTCTTGTTGAAACTTTTCCCAATGAAGTCAATCTTCAATCTGATCCCCCCCAACCCCGTTTGTGGAACTCCAAGATTCCATCATCCTTGTTTATCTTGGGCTACCTTTCTGATAAGTGCTGCGTATTTTCTTTACTGTTCAGCAGAGGGATTCCTTTGATTTTCCTCATGCAGCTGTCAAGGAGAATATCATAAATTTCAGTGGTTTGACATTTTTGAATAGTTTGAAGTTCATGGGTTTTGTGTTTTTTTTTTTTAATACCAAGACTGTCCTTTATTCTTCATAGTTTGGTGTTTTCCATGAAACATTTGAGAGATGGGAGGCAGATGAGAAACTGAAAAGCTTGTAAACTGTTGTGAGTTGGGTTTTTTTCCTTCCAAGAGGATGAAGGAAAGGTATTATGTTTACCTTCAGTCTCCATTGTCTGGATGGAATTACCAGCATAAGCAAAGCTGATGGTAGATTGGCAGGTTAGTGCTGTTTTCAGGGTTGCAATCCCATTAGAATCCTATTGAATCCCAATTGCATTTAGTCTCTTGAAATAGCTACTGGTGAATGAGAATATAGGAGAAGAGGGAGTTTGGAGGTGATGATTTTATTTTACACGTTGGAGTTGAAGGTATAGCAGTCTAGACACAAATCTCTTAAGTATTAAAACAAGCAAAATGGTTGAGCCACTGGAAAGCTTTTGTACAATCCTGAAATATTAGAGCTCTGGATATTTTAGGGTTTTGGGTTTTTTTTCTTTTTAAGTATACATCTGCCTGATTGTTTTTAAGCAGTGAAATTTGCCTTTGTAGTTTCACTGTACAGGTAACACATTATGTCACCCCTCCAGTATTGTAAATACTGGTTTGTGTTTCTTTCTTGCATAATGTATATTTTTCAGCCAATTTGTAAAGTTTAAGCCAGTTTCAAAGAAGTAAAGGCTTATTTCCCCAACAAAATGGGGCCAGATAGCATTTTCTGCTCAGTTTGGGTCTATTTCTTATTACCCATTGTTGGGTGATTTGCAATGACAAAAGGTGAATTATTGTAATGGATACAGAGAGAAAATTAATTCGTGTTTTACCTGTACAATCTTGTTCGAAAGCTAAAAGAAGCAGGTTATAAAAATACCATTGAGTGTGTTGTCTGAGAGTGACAAGGGCAGTAGGCCAAAGCAGCCGTATTTTAGTATGCTTTTAGAAAAAGACTGAAACAAACATTATGGTGTTCATTCTGTTGACTGCCTCAAAGTTTCTTTATTAATTAATATGGTCTCCTAAGACTGAACAGATGCCTGGGTTTTGTAAAGATCACTTTGAATAAGAGACATCATAGCACTGGACTGCTGAGGCTCTGCTAATAGTCAGCCTTCGAGGTTATCGCCTGAGTGGCAGTCACTACTCAAACTGAGATAAAATTCCCATCCTGACCTGTACCTGCCATGACCCTATATGGATAATACTCTGATATTAAAATAGGACACTTGGCATTTGACACTTCGAACTTGTCCCAGTGAGAGGCTGAGTGTGAAGGAGAGTTCCCACGAGATAGCTGCCTTTGCAGATGTGCCGGTCGCTGCGGGGGCTCTGGTGGTCGGGTCCCCAGCACAGCGGATCGCTGCACCCTGGCAGCCTCTCGCTGCTGCCTGCTTTCCCTTCACTGGCAGGGTTCAGGAAGTCCATGTGTGTGTTAGACTGCGTGACAAAAGTAATAGGTCCAAAGTCTTTTGTCACTTGTAAAATCTGAAAACTGTAGGTTTCCAAACTTGGAGCAATTGAAAGGGACCGAAACAAAGGTTGCACCTTTGTTGGGTTTTTCTGTTGCTTTATGCATATATATACTCAGAGGTGAGGATCTACAATTTGGACTGTAATACACACAAATTCACAGCTGTAGTAACATAGGAGCCTCAGGTTAATATTGTGTCCACATAGGAAATGTTTCCTGTGTGTTTCGGGGAATGTACCTTTTCCATTCCCCCTCTGAAATTTTGCTAGTCTTTACACTTCCAGGAGATCAGAAGTGTCCATCTGACTCCCTCCAAGTGTTGGGACTCACTTCTCAAATCTTACCAGGCTGTGCCTGTGCTGAAATTTATCTCGGGAGTGAATGTCCTGTTCTATTCCTAACCTAAGGAGCAGTGACTGTTGAAGACACTGATACAGGTCTGCTGGAAAGTTAGATCACTCATCTGAGTATTTTTACAGCTGTAAGGCTGTTCTTCTGTTATGTTGGTTTGATGTTTGACTTCTGGCTGCTTTGTCTCTGAGATACAAATGGAAAGATAGAGGAGTTCTGTTCTCAGCTTCTTCAAGGAATCATATGCTTATGGCACCAGGTGATATGAGCACAGATCCTGCCTGTTTCAGGAAAATGTGAAGTAAATAACAGAGAGGAGCCTTGAATGAAATATTGTCTTTTGCAGAGGATAAGCATAAGAGCAATGATCTTCCCAACATTCATCTCTGTTTTTAAGACTTGCTCAATATGCTCATCTGTTGTCCTGGATGAATGTTTTAGTTTTTTGGGGAGAGGCCCAGCTAGACTTGGTGTAACAAAATTTGTGTATAGCAGAAAAGCGCTGTTTATCTCCAATAGCACATCACGTTTCTGTAATTTGTTGTAGGACTTGATGACTTCAACAATACCCATGTCTTGATAAAGGTGCTTCCATGCCTTTTGGAAATGCTTCTGTTGCAGCAACTGTGGAATTTTCCCTAAGCTGTGTGCTAGTCTGGCATCTCATCAAGTGGTTTCACCTTTTCATTTAGTTTTATGATTTAACCTTCTAGCACTTCTCTGTGAACCTAGTCATTCTATTTAATCTAGAGTTTTTAAATAGTTAATAGTCTCTTGTGTAATAATCACTGTTTCTCCTGCAGGCACCCTGTGGAACTTATCCTCCTATGAGCCCCTGAAGATGGTCATCATCAACCATGGTCTGCAGACGCTGACCAATGAGGTGATTATACCCCATTCGGGTTGGGAGAGTGAGCCAAATGAGGACTCTAAGCCTCGTGATGCTGAGTGGACAACTGTCTTCAAGAACACTTCTGGTTGCTTACGGTAAGGCAGAACTGTGGCACGTTCATTTCTTCACTGTGTCCTGTGTTAGGATTTTGTTTAAATTATTTTGATTTGTAATGAAGTATCATACAGCCTTCATTTTTGCAGTGTTAGCCCCATTTCAGTGCCCACAATAGCAATGCTTGGAGGTATTTTCCTGCCATAGACTCTCTTATTGTAAGACTTGTCGATGTACATCTGTCCTGTGGAGTTAGTGTGAAGAATAGGTCATTTATCCACGTTAGGGGGAGTGGATCTACACAGGTAGCATTTTATACAGTGGAGAGTGATCCAGGTAAGGTTAATTGCCAGGCTAAGTACAAAAAAAAAAATTGCAGTTTTGCAATGCAGACTGTGTACTGACAATCACACTTTGATTTTTCCACTATACTCCGATCAGTGGGCTGTTTCTACAAATTTTGAGTATCTTCTCTGCTTCCCTTGATGTTTTCATTTATTTGAATCGTGTGTTTTCAGACAACCACCCTTGTTGGTTTTAGGCCTTCTCCTATTAAAAGGCATTTTTTTGCAGATGCTGGGGAACTGCTTTCATGGAATTACACTGAGCCTGAAACACAAATCCAGTTTTAGCCACAAACACCTTTGTGGACACACTTCTGTTTTACACTGAAGTGATAAAGGACCTACAGGAAATAAGAACTCAAACTACTGGCCATTTAGAAACCTATTTCTGTTATTCTTTGCAAAGGAGCCTTTTCTGGTCTGAAACAGTATTTATTTCTGAGAGCACTTCGAGAGTAGGACAGTAGGTACTAGAAGATGAGGTCAGGAGGAGTCCTACTGCAGTCTGAAAACCCTAAAGAACCAATGTTCCCTAAACACAGCTCCTTTAATTTTGTTTGAGATAAAATAGTGGAGATGTGCTGTTAGATTCTTCAGCTTTATGATGAAGTCAATTAGTTTGAACAAAACTAATAAAGATTTGGCATTGTACCTTCTGTTGCTCTGAAGTATACTTCTGTCACATTTCTACTGATTAATGCGTCTTCAAAAGTTGGTTCATTTCTGTTTCTTGGGTTTTGTGGTCTCTAAATTGCAATAACAATTCCCCTGAGTAACTTCACAAATGAAGAAAGTAATGAAAAGTGTTCTGAGAGGGCCTATTACTGAAATTATTTGCAGTCCCACTGGAAACTATGGTCCTTTAAGTAGGTTCCAGACATCATAGGTTTTTACTTACTAGTGTCTCATTTTCTAATGGTGTTCTGCAAGAGGAAATTAGTCATGGTGGGGAATAAAAGGATTATCTGAATGAATATGAGATTCTCCACTAAGTGTAGAAAATAAATTGATCATTAGTAGACTAACCTAATCCACATCATAAATTTTTATTAGTATGTAGATCCACTTGAACTTCTGCGTTCCAGGACAGCTTTGGGATTTATTTTGTTTGTTGGTTGGGCTTTTTCAACTTTAAGATACTAGTTTTACAGGACATGCAAAAAACTTGTCCCACTTTGGACATGGTATTCTTAAAAGGCTTGCAGGAGTGTGGAGCACAGCAATACTGAGATACACGAGCTGGAGAATTTGAACTTTTGGTTCATGTCAAATACATCAGGACAGCAGCTAGTGAATGGTGACTGCTTCTGCTTTCAGCTACAGCCTCTGTGGTCATAGTCAAGGGGGACTGTGTGCTTCCTTGGGGAAAACTTGAAGCTTCAGTCAGATGTGGGGCAGCAAGGTGGTTTCATGCTTGAAAGTAGTTGCTTAGGCAAATGGAGCTGTGATAGCAGGTTAGCAGGGAATGGTAATCTGCAAAATGTTTTGTCCATGTCTCTCTGCTGTGCCATGGAGACAGCAACCCCTTGCATAGGAAAGGCACAAACTCTCGTGCTGGCGCCGTACTTCTTGCAGTGGGAAAGTGAGTCCTGGACAACAGACGAATACACAGGAGTAGGGAGATAGGAGCTGTGATTCATTTGATCGTGTTTCTTGTTAGAGTGTTGGTGATACTACGTACCTGTTGTAGAGCACTTCCAGACCTAAGGATAAAAATGGATGTATCAAAAGTAATTGTCTTCACTACTTTTGGAAATAATTTTGCCTTGTCTGTTGAAACCCTCTGCAGCTCATCCTTAAAAGCACCAGCAAGAGAAGATAGTTAACACCAGCAGAGAGCACGTTGTCGCAGCCATCTGCCCGACAGTGTTTAAAAACCCCTTTGCCTACTCTTCTCCTGTTGACACAGTAGCTGGTCCTAGAAATTCAATTTTCCGTGAATGGAGCTCATTGCAAGCTACAAACTGTTTACCAATTTGGTATTTAACTGGGAGATGAGTCCTCTTGATGATGTGCCAGCCTCCTTTGTCCCCTTTGGAAGGGAGCCTCAGGTGTATGCTGTGTTGTCTTCCAAAACAACTGAGAGAATCTTTGAACATTCGGAGACTTCAGATGTCCTTGCAGTTTAGATAGCTAAGCAGAAGACTGGTGTTGTGCATGCAGAATGGCATTCATTTCAGTATCATTTTTTCAGTTAATGAAGTTTATCAACAGATGTGGGCGAGTTTGTTTCAAACTCAATGATTCACAGCATGAACTGCCAGTTAATTATTTGGCTTTTTTTTTTTTTTAACACTGCTTTCTCATCTTTGCTTTGTTCTTAATCTAGATCTCTCCTTTGATAATGTGGAGCCTTGGAAACGGTTATTTCAAAATAATTGAAAGCAAGTAATTAAAAAAAAACCCAAAACCAAACCACAACAAAACACAACACTTACTTGCCTTTGTCATCTTCAAATCATCATCCATCCCATTTTTCTTTCCAGTCCTATTCTGTCAACAATCCTTTTTTCCCCTCTGTGTAATTTGTCAGTCTTGTCCCATGACTGTGGCTGTTGTAGGGATCTTTTGACTCTTGGTATCATCTGGAACACAAGTGGGTTCTGTGTGCCATCCCTCTCTATACTTGCCTTGCCAAAAACTCTCTGAGGAAATGTTTTGGGAATCCCATGTTCCCCTTTTCAAAATAAAGACTTGACAGCACAGCCAATTTGCAAACTATGATTTGATGACATGTATTCCACAATTATCTGTACTCTTTACCAAGAATCACTGAAGTTTTCAGAAGGTAGTGCAGGTGATGATAGTTTCATCTCTATTCTCACCCTGAGATCAGGAAAAATATATTTCCTCTTACATTGCTGTGTTTTGTTCCTAAGGGCAGACCCAATATGATGAATAGATCTGCAATATCCGTGATAATTTTACTACTTAAAATAGTCATGAACCGTGTGTTAGATGCTACCTTAGGTGTAATTTTGTAAAATAAAGGCATTCTTATGTTCTCTTGTACATTTTGAGAGATATGGATATGATGGAAATCTGGAAAGGAACAGTAAAAACCAAAGCAAAGTATGATGTATTGAAATTAAGCGGGTTTTCGGTTATGGAAAAGTAGGACTGGAGAAGTAAGGAAGACATTTGCAAGGAGAATCATTAAACATGCACAGATGTTCCTTTATTTCATTTGGAGTAGAAGTTTCATGTCTTTGCATTGTATTTTATTCTTTTAGGTATGTGGAGGATGTCTATTCTAGTTACTGTCTTTTTTATTTCGTTAAATCCCTAAATCCCTGCTGGGATTTGCACTCCAGAAGCGTTCATCTTTAAATTGTACTCTGCTCCGGTTTAAATAATGTCATAATTTGGTGCATCTTAACAAAGTGATTTCATGATCCTTTCTACAGCTTTGACCCAGACATTAAGGTGGTTGAAGAGTACGAGTTGAATTGCTGAGGGGATTGGTGGAGCTGAGTCGAGCTCCCACGTACCCAGTCACGGCCAGAGACCGCTGCTGCGTCCCCAGCTTTCTCCTACGGTGCCCCTCTGCTTTAGAGGTGAAGTGCCACATCTGTGGGGCAGGGAGTGCTGCTGCACTCACGTTTCTTCTGTGGAGATATCCACCACAATTCCTAGTTCTCTGGGAGCAGCAGGGCTTTTAATGGTTTGAAACTGAAATTCATTCCAGGCTTAATTGCTGTTTTCTGCCTAATTACTTTTAATTCTCCCTTGGATTTTTTCACTTATAAGAGGACAGAGTAGAACTTGGGTCCTAAATTGCCAACTTTCTAGCCTGATTCCGGCGTTAAACTGACCTGCTGTCAACAAATGTTAAATGAATTAATTTGCATAGCAAACAGATGCAAAGTGCTCCTTTTTCCAGGGTACCATCTGTAGTTGCAGCACTTCTTGTCAATTCTCCAAGTACACAGCAATTCGCATTCACAAATAGCCTCAGGGTTCAGAGACCTGGCCGTGGGTGTACGAACACAAACAAACTGCACCCGCTTGACTTCCACTAAAAACATCCATTCTTCAGATCAAAATTGCACATAACAGCTTGTCCAACATCAGCTCCTGAGAAGAGAAGGGACAGCCTGGCAGCCAGAGCTGTAACAAGAGACTTGAAGAGGTATGAATTTAGTTGCTGTTCTGCTACTATTCTGACATAATTACAAGCAAGATTAATGGTCTAAACCTTTCCATGGTCTACTTTTTAATAGGCCTTTCTCCTTCTGGTTTTGGTGAGATTCAGGCTGCAAAGTGCCTGAGTGGATCTGGACTTCAGTCACTGATCTTCACTTTCCTGTCCTTAATGTGGGATTGGCCTCTCTGTCCTTACCTTCCCCTGAAGTTTTTAAATGCCAGTTATTCAGTGATTTTTAAGTGTCTGCTTCTAGAGACAACAGCTGGGGATAAGCACTTTCTGTAGGGATAAATTTAAGATGTCCTGTGGAATCAAAACTTCAGTGCTACACTAAGTGTGAGGTACAATGTTTGAAGAGGTGAGATCAGGACTCGATAGATTCCGAGCTGAAAACATACTCCACCAGGACAAGGAATGGATGTGTCAGTGTCTGCAGGCTTCTGGTACTTTCATGTACTTCAGAGGAATAAGGGCTGCAGGGGCTTGGTGGTAAATCATTAATACTTATGTTAAAGACATTAATGGCAAATAAGAGTTTTTGTATGCGAATGCTTTGAGCCTTCTCCTGAGGCTGACAGAGTTAAGGCACCTGTACGTGCCTCTTGTCCTGCAGATGGAACTTACAGTGCTTCGGTCGTAGGTAACACCGCTTAATTGTAATGGACTTGTTCCTCCAGTCCTAATGTCTTTATATACTTGGAAATATATGTAGGGATGCAATCACCTACCTCCAGCACCCGCTGTTTGTAGCAAGAATGTGTGCATCTGAGGCACATGGAGGTAAAGAAGGTTTGTTGAACAGAATCTGTGGTCTTGTTTTGGCAGAAAAGTTCTCTTTCTTTGCCCCCTGGAAATGACTCTCTGTGTCTGTGATACTGCTGTGTCCATTTTCTCTTTCCATCTCTGCATGATGAATTTGAGGAAAGAAAGGAAAAAAGGCTGTCAAAGCCAGGTGCTTATGCCCTCCTTTCTTATTAATGATTAATGTATGGCTTTTCTCTGAAGAAAAGTGCTTGGGAATTAGAGCTTTCAAAGTGATTTACCTTCAAGCTCTATCCATCTTTAAATCCTGCAGGGATGATAATAGTATGTGGTGGCAGTCACATAATATTTGTCCTATCTGCACTCTTGTGTACTTGAGGCAACCTTCATTTCCAACTGACTGAAGAAAGAAGGCACTTAAGTGCAAATCTTTGACCTGGAAGTGTTATCTAGATGAAGGACAGGGTGCAGGAGGTGAAGCTCAGGTGATGCTGCTACAGTGCTGCCAGCTGAGCTGCCTGCAGTGTCTGGGGAACTTTGCTTATTGAAGCATGACCAGGACAGAGAAGATAGATAATTGTGGGATTTCAGGTGCCAGCCTTTATATTCTCTTTCTTTTTTTCAGTTAGTAATTGGGCTTCAGGAGTCTAGCATTAGTACAAAGCCCTCCTTGCTTGCAGGTATGTCTCTTCTCCACTGCAAAAGAATTTTGACATCATTTGTTTGACTTTTCCTCTCAATCAGTGTGCTCCCCTAAAATGTTCCTTTGTGTGCCTTTTGTATGGCAGTCGCTTAACCCGGAGGCTTGGACAGGACTACTTACAAAGCTTAGCACTACCCTTTCCCAGCCAGAGGAGATGAGGGCAGATGCTGCATTGTCTCTGTCCAGCCACCCACAGTGCTTGGAGGCTGGCACCAAACTCGTATTGTTTTCCTACTGGGTGCAGCCTTTGGGAGATTACTGCTCCAGAAACTGGACCTAATGATACTGTCAGTGTTTTGCCGTGCAACAGGTACTTTTGAACTGGACTGTTCAGCAAAGGCATAGTTTCAGGAAGAGAGAAAAACCAAACAGAAATTTGCCTGTGAATCTTCACTTTGGAGGCAGCAAGCAGCACAGAAAAGGGAGAAGCTTATCTGCCCAACCCAGACTGGAAAAAAATCCAACTCAAATTAGAAACCCACACAATAGAGAGGAGTGAGTGAAGGCAGTTTCTTAATTAGCTTACTGATACTGTGCAGGATCACAGCATATGGCTGTCCTGGGGCTTATATGATGAGCAGAGCATTTAATTCGTGCTAGTATGGAGCTGTTAGGGTTCCTCCTGACAGTTCCTGATGTTTAGCTTGTAATATAAATAAATTATGCATAGATTTTAGCAGCAGAGACATAACCTAGTTACATGCAACCTTAATGCTTTACAATCAAATCTGAAGTATAAATTTAAAGTTGTGCACTTGCTTATTGCTGTCTGTCATTACTTAGGAATGAATCTAGGTCCCTTCTCCCTTGGCTGTCACTGAAGGGAATCTACAGAAATGTCTGTTGCTGTGATGGGATGAAGAGCAAGACTGAAAGCAAACTCCCTGTAGTCACTGTAGTGGACATAGTTTGCTGTGGAAGGCATGTGAGCCATCATCCTTTATTAGACAAATACCACCTCCTTTTGTGTTTTTGAGACTCTTCACACTGCAGCAAGCATGTGAGTTAAAGCAAGCAGAGCCCCTTAGCCTTTCCTTCAAGCAGAGATGGGAATAATTTGGAAGCCAAGTAGCTGCTGGGCATCATGGAAGTCTTGTGTAGTACATTTCTGCATCATTTCACGTTACAGGAGAGCAAGCTCAGGCCCTCCAAATAGGTCATGCAGGAGGTAACCAGTCAGCATTTTACTGAAAAGGCATTACATGATGTTTTGGATGTAGAAAGCCATAAATAACAAAGGTTAGACTTGACATCTCTACCTTGTTAAACTGCACTGCAGGCTGTTGCTGAGCCCCTGTGTACAGCAGGTAGCTCTTCCAGACAGTGCTGATGTGAATATGAGGCGGGTAGCAGTGTGCTTTGTAGATCTCTTGCTCTGTGCTGTTGTCACTGGAGCACAGACTAAGCTTGTGAAGTCATTTTTCAGGGGTGGCTTTTGGTATGTCCTCTTCTGAGAGTTTGAACAACTGAGCAAAACCAGTCCATTCAAATAGCTGGGAGGGTTTTACATGTGAGGCAACCAGGGCAGCTCTGCTGCTTCTCTCTTGGGAGTAGCTGGATGCTTAAGTGGAGCAGAAATCTCTAGTGGGATCTCCTGCCCAGATCTGATAGACCTTTTCTCAGTTCAGCAGCTGTCACCATCAGTAGTGCTCCCCCATCTTTCTGTTCATTTCATTTAGACTTGGGCTTCTTCCTGTTTTCTTCATCATTTTCTCTGCCAGGTTTCTGGTTCAGCTGTCTGCTGCCAAACTCCATTGTGTCGTACAGAGCTCTGTGACCAGTGCTGCCTGGATCAGGCTACATTTGTATCACAGGCAGCTGCTTTCTTTTTCTCTCTTATTTTCAGAACAATGAACTTAATACCAATTAAACTTTCTGGTATTTCATGTGAACTGAAGTATGGAATTCATTCTATTTCTGCATGAAATGGTGGAATGATTTTAAAATGCTGTATATTCCTCCTTTGGGACATTGAGTGCCTAAAAATACTCTCAGAAATAGAGTACATTTACTGCAGCTATTATTTATCAATCTCCTTTGGCAGACGTCCAAAAAAATATTTCTTAATAGTGAAGCCATGTGTGGGTGTGGAAGGGTGTTTTTATGGCCAGGGTTCAGAGCAGGTGGATAGAACAACTAAAACTACTTAGATTAGATTTGTAAGAACTTTGTAGCTTTTTATCAGCTGAAGTATACAAAACTCTGGACAGTGAAGCCTTAGTGATGGTGTTGGTCAAGGTGTATGTACTGCCTGTCAGCTCTACACAGCACTGCTGTAACTTGTGAAGTTCTGCTCACTCAAGCCACCAGGACACCCCAGTCAGCTCTCTGTCTTGTGATGATCACAGGTATCCTTGCCTTCTTCAGCAGTGCTGAGGCAGACTTCAGAGGAGCCAATGTTACTTTTAGCCTGGGTATACAAAAATAGCTATTGGAAGGTTGTTTACTATAGTAAGAAATAGGGTTGATTTGGGCAATCTGAGACCCTGCAGTGTGCACAAAGAGGCTGTTGAAGAGAGCTCATCATTGTCTCAGCGTCAGCTCTCATCCACACTTTTTTCCAGGGAAAAGTGGAAATGTTTCTAGGGGGATACCTTTAAAAATTTCCAGTTCAGCTTTTTAGTTATATAAAAAACAAAGTCCTCAACCTGTTGTCTTCATCTCCAGCTGGGTCTCTAAACAAAGTGCTTCTTAACACCTCCTGATCTGAAGCAGGATGCTAAGTGTTCAGTAATACTCTAACCTCTGGCACTCAGCTTTGTCGGCAGCACTGTGGGACTACAACTGATGGCCCTTTCCAGCCAGGTGGCAGACACAGCAATAGTCTTGGAAATATTAGTTTTACTGTTCAGAGAAAAAACTGCGTCTCTTTGATGCTTGTATTTCCAACTGTAAGCTCTCCACATCTCCCTCCACTCCATCTTTCAGAGTGTTAGGGAGTGCAGTGGGGGCATTGCTACATGATTTGCATTGAAGCAGTGCAAATGAAGTGCCATGAATGTAATTACTTTAAAATCTTTTCTCTTGAGGATAATTTTGGTGTGGCACGGATAGTAGTAACAGCTCACCTACCCTAGAAGTGATGAATACCAACTCTGTTCTGCAGATTTAAATGTTACACTCAGACTTGCATATTATTACGCTGACTATTTGGTGATAATGATAACCTTATCTAAAGCATCAGCAGATTTCTCAGCACATTCCCTGCCATTTTCTGAAGTCTTTAATACCAGCAGTCTGGATTCCTAGCCTGATGTGTTTCTGTGCTGGTAGGTATTTACTTTTATTTAATGTTTACTTACTGCTCCTCTGTTTCATTTTCCCAGGGAAAGCATATATTTGAACATCCTTACAAATCCTCCTTAACTAGCCCAGTCTACGTTCTGGTCTCCCAAGAATTTGAGGAAGAATTCAGGTTGCTTTGTCCAACTAAAGGCTAGGGAGTTTAAGATTTGTGCTTTACTGTTTTACATAAAATCTTATAAAGTTGGTTTCCTTCCGATGTACTTTGAGTGATGTGGACAGTAGTGCCTCGTCTTGCTCCTAGAATTGCTCTTTTGAGTGTGGTAGTGTGTATATATTTGCAGTAAACACACTGTGAAGCTTTATGTTACCCTTTGCAGTGTGATGTGAGAAAGATAGTATTGTTGATTTTAAAATAGATTTTTTCATTTAATGGACTCTTGGAAAATTATTAAAAAGCAGAGAAAGTCAGTGAAGGCAGCACAGGCCTCTTTGGGGTGAAGAGAGAAGGGAAGCAGACTGTACACAACACCAGAGATGAATGACAGGTGTCATTCATCACTGTTTTGTGTAGAAGTAGTTCAGGTAGTTCCTCCTCCCCATTCCCACCTATTTGAACAGGCAGTCAACCTTATTTTCAGTTATAATAGGATTTTGCCCATCATCAGTGCCTCAAAAGCCCTGCAGAGTTCCTGCTTCAAGATGTTCAAACTTTGCCTTCATTGATAGAGGTTCTTGATATCAAACTGCCTCAGTAAGTCACTGAGATAATGTGTTTAATTCTCAGATCTTCGGGCAGTTCCAATTGTTGCATGGCAGCCTAGCTCCCAAGTGACAGAGGTAACAAGCACCTCAGCTGGGGTTTTGTCTTCCTCTTCTGTTTGGTGTCTTGCATCCTACACTTCACCCACCGAAGAATTAATTTTCTCTGATATAAAACAGTGCTTGTCTAATGTGTAGGAAAGTTCAGTGAAGAGCCAAACTCTCCTCTTTATCCAAGCCTGGATGCTGTATGTTGCATATCTATCTGTGTATGAGTTTTGGGAAGTTTCTGCCCTGTGTGATGCTTTGCATTTCTTCTGTGGAGTGTCACCCGTGGTAAGGTGACTGCCCATGCTCTGTTCAAATCTGCTGGAATCTGTTGCCTGTTTGTTGATTTTCATCACTCTTGAAAGAGTATTTAGAACTTTGCTTTGAAAAGTTTCATTTGGAACATCATTTAGTTGGATCATCTGTTCTATAATGTGTAATAGGTTTGTGAGATTCATCAAGAACAATTCCAGTGTAGATGTGAAATTGGAAGAGATTTTTCCTGACCCCAGTCGGTGACGTGTGAGGTCAGGTTGGCCATTCCATTGCAGTGTCTGTCCTTTTTACTGGCCAACACTAGCACTACCTCCCTTGTCCATGTAATCACTTGTACCTCTATGCTGCAGTGCTCCTGAAGACCCAAGCTGTGAATTGACTGAGGTGGTAGGTCTGGGTCATAGAGTCAAGGAAATGACTTCTGTTGTTCCATGATAGATAAATCCCACAGGCTGCAGGAATATCATTTCCCAAGGAGGGAGGACTAGCAGCATCCCAAGAGTGTTGGATATTTATAGAGCAGATGTTTCTGCATGAGATACTCATAAGGATACATTTTCTCATGTGTTAGTTACAATGTTAAAACTGCAAAGTTTTATGTCTGAATAACTTATTTATTGCATTAATTAGCTATTAGTTTGATGCTGCGGAATTTTCATGCTTATTTATGTGTGTTATATGTGGGAACTTTTTCTTCAGGCATTAATTTTCATTAAGTTTTTCTATAGTTGAAGATAACAGCAAGTGATACCAGCAAGCCACACTCTTACTGGTGCACTTCTATAGCATCTTTTTCAATTATAACCTTATCAATCTCTACCTTAATCCCAATACAAATCAAGAAAAAAGAGAAAGCAGGATACACAATACCATGGTGCTGTTGATAAAGCAGTAAAACAAAGGTGCTACAAGTGTGGTAGCACAAATGGAGCATAGAAAAATCACTTATGACTGGGCCATTGGGCAAGAAGGGTGTTGAAGGGTTGTTTTTTTGGCTTAGGTTTGGGGTTTTTTTTTTTGCTAACTTGATTTATTTTTTTGTAATCTGCAAGTGTTCCTTAGTGTATTTTAGCTCTTTTCTTCAAAGACTTTATAAGGGAATAAAAAATGTGGTGCACAGCTCCAGCTAAGACCGTTTTTTGTGCATTTCTGTCACCCTCAAGCTTAATAAGTAATGTTCCTCTTTAATAGATGTGCTTGGAGGTGGAGCTGCTATCATTTATTGTTATAACTCCTGAAAGGTATCACAGAGAATTTGAATTCTAATTTCAGATTCATAAAGACTTTACATTAAAATTCACATTTGGGCTTTTGATACAAAAGGATTAGTACAACTGGAGATGGAAAGCCAGCATGTAGACTTCTCTCCTCCATGTACCCTGTGGAATCATATTTTAACATCCACTTTACCTGCCTTGTGTCAGCCATTGCTAGAGGTGAGGCTGTGTGTAGGTTTTGGGGAAAGGATCCATTTATCTGTGCATCTCATTTGTGTTCTTAATTGAAAGTTAATGTGCTGTTACAGCAACCAGCTTACAATTAAGTGTCTTCAGATTTTGAGAGGTCTCTGAGAAAATGCGGGTTTTTTTCCTAGTCATCCAGTTAACGTAGCAGCCTGCCTGGGTCAAGGGAGGACAGGGGAGGGGACTATGATTGATTTATTAATTACTTGGAGATTGGCAGTCCCTCTAGTTAGTTGAAATGGAAAATTGGCCGTACTATCCCGATAATGGAAGGCGATGATTGTGTCCTGAGCTCCAGAGAGGTAAGCTTACACAGGTTTGTGGAATTCAGAGACCCTGAAAGCTGAAAGGTTGCACTACATTTTGAAAACATCACAGGCATTTCAGCTTTGAGAAGACTTTACAGGTTTTGCTAGCAAGTACTATTAAAAATGATTTTGTTACTTCGTTCTCCCCTCCAATAAATAAAAATAAACTTGAATTTTATTTATTGGATAATGGCAGGTTGATGCACATGCAGTGCTGGGGCTTCAGTACGTAGTGTGTGTGCTCACTGGACAAAGGAGGTTAAGTTCATAGCTCCCTCTGACAATTTCTGCAGTCATTGAAATATGCAACTTCAACACCTCTGAGTAGCTTTCCACTGCTCTGTCTTGCATATTCTACCTGTGCCAGTTTTTTGTGCAGTGCTTTGAGAAATTTAAAGCCATATAAACGTACCGGTTGTCATCTTACACTTTCTAAACGTGACCGATAGAGGCTTTGTGCTGCTGTACACAGTGTGCTAGGTGGGCTTTAAATGTCAAAATGTGGGATTTAAACTCCGTAGCAGTAACTTCCAGTCAGAAAGCTGGGGATATAGAAAAGATTTGGAGAAACTTCGAGCAGTTAAGGAGACACCAGTTGTACTTGGTGTCTCCCAGCTGACTTGTCCGTAACTGATGGAAGCCAGGGAAAGTGAAGAACAATTTTATATACAGATTGATTTAATAATATATGCTGTATATAATATACACTGGTGTTAATCTTTCATTTTTCAGTTCCTGTAGCCACGAGTACTGCTGAGCAGTCTTGCGATTTTGCCTGTTTTTCTTGAGGTGGTAAAAACATTTTTCAGATTAAAAGTTCTGTCTTTGAAATTAAATTTTTGGTTTGCATATTGTTTGCTCTGAAAACTCCTGTCTGGTTTGAGAGATATCACTGGATTCACCTGCAGCTCAGAAAAGAAGTGTTTGTGGGCACCTCTGTGTCTGTGTTCCCCTTTGTGAGCTGCAGATGTGCATTGCCCGTATTTTACTGAGATTTAATAGCTTTGTAGACTACTTTGCCTCCAAATTGTTCATCCAAGGGAATGAGTTCTTGGTAATTGTGGCATAAATCGACACACCTTCAACTTTATGGTCAAGGTTAGAAGGCTAAATTTTCTTTTAAATCTTTCCTGTTAGGAATGTAAGTTCAGATGGAGCAGAAGCGCGCAGAAGACTAAGAGAGTGTGATGGCTTGGTGGATGCCCTCCTTCATGCTCTACAGTCTGCAGTTGGCAAGAAGGATACAGATAATAAGGTGAACTTGGGTATTAAAATTTAATAGCTGTTTCCATCAATTTAGACTGAAGTCTGCGAAGACTAGCCCTGGAATCTGTCTTCTGTTTGCTAGTAGCAAAAGGGGATTATGCTTGCCTCAGAAATTATAGTCATTATCTTCCTCTCATCTCTGTCATGATATCCATGGTACTACTGATGGGCTATCAGCGTGATGCTGCGGTGTTACCTTGTGTGGCTGATGAGGTGAGCAAAGGCAGGCGGTTGTGATAGGTGGGAGAGCAGTTGTTCGTTATTGTCAGTGACACCACTGCTGTTGTTCTGTGTTAATTAATGGAAATTTATAAGTGCAGTCTCCAAACCAGAACTGAATCCCCTTGTATTGTGCTTTGCACAATCATCAGCAAAGGAGTCACTTCCCATTTTAAACGCTATTTAGCACCATGTCTGAAGGCTCTAGACATTAAGATACACTTTCACACCTGCAGCTTTTTCCTTGTGCCTTTTGTTTTAGGTGCAGATTTTGATCTGTTTTTATCATCATCCCATTCTGTGGTGCTTAAAAAGACATTTATATGCTTAAAGAATATCATAAGTTTACCCTGTTTGAAAAAGAAAAAGCATAGTATTGCTCTTTAACATCAATAAGGCTTGTCAAGTATTGTTTTTTTTTTTTATTTTGAGTCCCCCCATGTGCTGGACTGTATAAAGGAATTATAAAAGCCCTATCACTTAATCAGATATAATTTTAGAAGAGGATTTTGTAACCACCTGATGGTTTCCATTGCAACCTACAGAGTATTGCTCTTGTCAGAGTCTGATGTGCTACAGATTAGCTATTACTACAGGACAACGTGTGCTCTCATTGAAATCCTCCCAAGGCTGAGGTTTTGACCCAGAGAAAATTTAATAAAATGGGCCCCTTGGGGATTGTAAAGGTTGGAAGAAGGAGAGAAAGGCTTGTATTAAAATAAAGCCCGTATATGATCGTTTTCTGCTGTGTGTTTGATCTGGTGAATTGTATTCTTTATGTTAGATAGGGTGGTATTTTTGATTAGAGAGTTTTCATTTTGAATGGGTACTATTTATGAAGCTCTTCACTTCTGGAAGAATGAAATTGGTTTTAGAATGAGAATGAACCTTAATTTCAAGGCTCTTGACTAAATCTTCCTTGAAAGCTACATTCTTTTCCCAGGGCAGGTGGGCTTTTTTTAAGTGCCCCCTAGCCCTCCACTGTAATACCATGTTTTGCAAATAAGATGGTAAAATTTTTATTACAACATGAATTTCTCTGTAACAGTCTGTGGAGAACTGTGTGTGCATCATGCGGAACCTTTCCTACCATGTCCACAAAGAGGTCCCTGGAGCTGATAAGTACCAAGAACTGGATTCCAGTCAGACTACAAGCACGGGAGGCTCTCAGAAGAAGAAGAAAGATGATGCTGGCTGTTTTGGTGGAAAAAAAGCTAAAGGTACGTGTTGGAGAGAACTCCGAACTGGAAATGGAGTTGAGGGTAAATTGTACTGCACAGGCCTGCTCTTGCAAGCACGTTCATCATGCTGCACTTTGTGGAGGTGCGTGTTTGCAGTGTCGTGGCATGTGTTCATCTCCCTTGTTGTGTTACTATTCAATATTTAGGGTTTTTTCCCCCTGATTGCTATAGTTTTATTTGGCTTTAAATAGGAGTGGTGCATGCTGAGAGATGACACTGCTGTGGAACAAAGGTGGATGTGCTCTGCCTCTCTCCTCTGCCTCGCTGTGTTCTCGCACCTGTCAAACCCACGCTTGCTCCACTTGCTTGGTTGCATAGCCTGTGCCCCAGCCTCTGGAGGCCAGCCCAGCATGCCTTCATCCCCGTGCATGGTAGTCCTATCTGTACATCTTCCATGCCTCCAGTCTCTCACATTTGAAAACAAACTAAAAGCCTACCCTCCCCCTCACGACCAGAACGTACAAACCTCTCAATTCTGTCACTCTTTCAGTAATTTAAATTGCAAACATGGTTTTGTAGCTTCTAATTGTTAGTCACTTTTAGACCTGTTCTCTTCTCTGGGGCATAAGTGTTGCAAATGAGTTTCATTGCAAGAGAGGATTAATAGTCTCAGTAACCCCCACTTCCATCTTTCCTTTAGAGAGAGACACTCAAATTATAAATGCTTGCTTTCTTGTTTTAGAGAAATTACTATTCTAGACTGAATTCAGGGATAATTAACTCTATTTTCTGTGTAGGCTCCATTCTCCTCATTCTTGTGTACTCCTATCCTGACTCACTATTTATAGCCAGAACTAAGCAAGGTTTTGGTCCTAAAGAGCCAATACGGAATTGTTTGAACTTGACAGACTGTGCACTGCACTCCTCCTTTGATCAGACCTGTACATGTTATTAAAGTGTTACATGTTTCCATGGGTTTTAGGGAAGTCATCACAGTGTGAACTTGCTTTTGTAGACTAGTCTGTCATCAGTTGTATTGCAATTGTATTTAACATAAAATAAAATTTAAACATTATGGGAATCTGTTAATGACCAGGGGAAAAACCGAAGAAGGAATTTTACATGCTCGGCTGTTCTCACAGTGAATAACTAAAATTTCAATGTGATATCCTTTGGAAACCTTGAACGTGTGCTGACTCGAGCCTCTTCTTCTGCCACTTGCAGTCCCTGTTGTATTGCTGCTTGAGAGCAACCCAGTGAAAACATTTAGAGAGATAAAAAGCCCTGAGTGTGCACTGTGGGAGGAGGGGAGTGTGCTGATGGAGAACTGTCACTCTCCTCTGAGTGAGTGAAAAGAGAGCGCTCTCAGGTGGCTGTGCTCTGTCAGATGTCTGCCTCTTTCCTCTGGGGCTGACCTATATATACCCTCTGTGTCTGTACACCCTGATAGCTCCTGCTTATCAACCAGAGCATCTGATCATGTCTTTTTGGACAAATTGGTCTCAAAATTATCTGACACTGAGGATGAACCCAGGGATTTCAGCTAGCAGTGCAGGCACTCGGTGACAGCCTGGGTTTGGCTCTGTGTTCAGCAGGAAATGGCAATTTCCAAAGTATATTTGAATGTGTTTTTCCCCATTTTTGCAGTGTTCTTTTTAAAGCATACTCTAGAGGGAAATCAACTGGTAATAATGCTGAGCTTGCAGCTGGTAGTATGTAGATCAGAAGGATAGAGAGGGACAGGCAACTGCTGTGTTTAAAAAAATAAAAATTCAAATCCATTAATAAATGTGCTTTTTAGATTATAAAGAGAAACTTCTTTTTCTCACTGATAAGTGTATGTGAATGCCTGGTCTGAACCTGCCTTAATTTTCTCAGTCTAGGACTTTAAAATAGATTAATTCTCTCCCCCTCTTGCTCACTTAATCTTGCAGTGTTACCGTGTTTATTTTATTTCATGGTCATTGATCATAGCATTTGAAACACCTCTGCAAAGGGCTAGACGTTCTTCTGGCCCCTCAGTTTTGTGAGCACCTTTTCATTTAATGAGAAGAGGAAGAAAAAAAAAAGCTTTGTGGAGAAACATTGAGTTGAGTATTTTTTTTCAGCAGGAACAAAAGGGAGAAAGTGGAGTATCTTGTTTTGATGAAAGTTCTGTAGCATTCTTGTAATACTCAGGTTTTGAACCTGTTCTGTGAAATTCTGCCTCTTTGTGACTGTTCCTTTGTATTTTCTTCCTTCCTGTAAATTTTTGTTTTTCTTTTGCTGCTTTTCTGGTAATTAGAGGAGTGGTTCAATCAAGGTGAGTCTCTGCAATACTTTCTTTTCATCATCACCATAATGTGCTTTTACATGCTAGGCTAAGAGCTGAGATCAAGGTCTTGTTCCTTCACCTCCTCCTCTGCTTCCCCAGCGCATCCTCCATCCTCCTGTCCATTTCAGTAGGCATGGAAATCCTCTAATTCAGTGAGCATTTGCAGTTTGGTCTTCCAACACTGGAAATGGAAAAAGTTTTATTAGTTTCTGGAGTAAGTACAGTAAGGGAATTGATTTGCAAGAGGAGTTGCCTCAGCAGCTGGGTAGCAGTAGCCATGAAGGCTGCGTATTCTCAGGGATATTTTGTCATGGGCATGGATGCCTGGGCTGCTGTGTCTTTATTACTGGCACTCAGGCTAGCTAGATGAAGCTACTCCTGGTAAGTGCCTCAGGGGATGTGCCCTTCAGTTTCTCATCCCAGCACAATAAGTAAAATTGCAATTGGAAAAAAAAAAAGCCGAGGTTAAAGTTTGCCTCCTTCTCTTCTCAGATGGGAAGTTATTAGGCTGTGAGTGCCTTGGAGACTTCCACCATGTTACTGAGAGCAATTCAGGGATAAAGGCAGGATCATTTTCAGTTTGTGACACTTGCTTCAGATCAGTGGGTTCTGTAAGGTTAAGCCAAAGGAGATACGTTGGGAAACTAAAAAAAAATCTAATTATTCCACCCACCAAATGGTTCTCAGTAGTGTTCTGCAAGGCACTGATTCTGGACTGTGACTGGCGAGCCTGTGGAGGATGGGCATGTTGGCAAGACAGAGCTCAGCCCTTGCTTTCTGTCGCTGCACTGCAGTCTGCTCCAGAGTCTATATGAACAGGCATAGAATTGACTGTTGGGGGGGACACGGGGAGTCGTTCTGAAGAATTTCTGTCCCTTCAGCAATTTTTTTTACCCTGAAAGAAAGTGTTTGGGAATTAATCCTTCAGCAAAAATGAGAATAGCTGTTTTGATTATCCAGTACAGCAAAACGACATTTGAGGAAGATCAACAACAACATTAGTGCTTAATAATTCTGGGTTGCACTTCAAAGTCCATACTGAGTTTCTGACAGATTGGAAATGCCGGAGGTCATGTTTTGGTTGTTTCTTACGTAATGAAAAGTGGGGGGGGGGGGGGGGGGGGGGAAGAGGGAAGGAATTTTAATCCCACTGTTGCGGAGACTGTAAATTGCATCTCATACAAGCAAGTCTCATGTCAGGCAGTTTTCCCAAACCAGAGTGCTGTGCCAATTCCTCCAGCCAGGTCTCATAAAACAGACCTGTCAGCAGGCGTGTTCAAAGCTGTCTGTCTCTGGGCAAGGTTTGGAGCTATGCTTCTGATCCAATGGCATCATCTTTTCTCTGGCACACCTCAGGCTGGAAAACTTGAAGAGCAGGGAGATGCATACAAGGGCAGAAATTGAGATGTACAAAAACAGAGTCTTAAACTTCTGCTGCTGGCGTGGTCATTTCAGCATCCCTGTGCAGCAGCGTTACTGACAGACTTGGGTGGCAGAGGGTGATGTTCAGACCTACAGAAGCTGGCAGTGGAGCTGGTTTTGTACAATATCTGTCAGGCCAGGGGATGCTGAGAGGTTTGTAATTGGTAGGCTCTCGAACTTGCTAAATTTGATCACCTTTTTAGAAACTGCAAACCAATATTTGTGGGTCCTGTGAAAATCAAATTGGAAAAATACCAGCTGGGCTGCAGATTGAGAACTTTGTCTTCTAGATGGATTTCTTTCGGTCTTCTTACAGCTTGGTCACCCTCTCTGTAGGAAAGCTCTGCAAAATGCAGGTGCTTTGGGTATTTCTGAACCTGGTCCTTGCTCAATTTGATTAAGTAATTTTTAGAGTTGAAATCCCCTTGGTCAGAGCTCTGTGTTCTGAATTGCTTCCATTCATAAACAGCTGTCAGCTTCTGGTTTGAACAGATGCGGTTTTGCCTACGAGATGAGCTTGTTTCTCAGAAGTCTGAGACACAAACTAGCAAAGGCTTCACAGAAGTTGGCCAGTATTTGAAGTCTGGCCCAGAAACTGGGAGGCAGGGACTGAAGATCCCAGAGCATCCTGTCCTGATGAAAGATGGTTTAGTAATAATACAGCTGCTTCTGCATTGCCAGCTCAAGAGATGAAGCAGCTAACACTGCTCTCCTGGACAATCTCTTCCTTAAAAAGTTGTGCACAAATGCATGCTGCTTACTAAACAGTGCACTAGAAAGAACTCTTACTGTGCTACCTCAGTTCTTCAGGGCTGATAGAAGTACCAGACCTCAACCATTAAATTATAGAGAAACCTTCTGAAATGAGTAGTTGTGTTGAACGAGGTCTGGCTCTCCCAAGAAAATGTCCTGAGGTTTAATGTAGTTAATGCCAAAGACATGAAATTCAGGGTCATGTGTAAAAACATTTTGTCCTACTTGTAGATAACATGGAGTTATATTTATTGGTCTGCCTTAAGTCTGTAATCTTTCCTAAACACTGACTTCCTTTCTTCAGTGCTTCCTCCCCCCTCCCTCTGCCCTGCTTTTTTCCTGTCAGTGCTCTAAGAGTCAACAAGGGTTTGCAGGCAGTGACCGGGTTCAGCTGCCGTTAGGAAATGCAGTGTCCTTTCGTTATGCACAGCATTTTTTCTTTCTGGTATTTGGTTCCCCAAGAAACACGTTTCTTCTTTCATGGAGAAGAAAACTTGATGGAGGGCTGCAAAGTGCAAAATTCCTGTCCCTTGCTTTAGAAAAGATACCCCCCAAAGGAGTGGCATGGTACCTGGCTGCATCGCCTTTTGGCAGCTTAGGTGGGATTTTTCATGCTTTGGGCAGATCAGTTCCAATGAACAGAACGTCTAGATACACGTTTTGTTTTGCACAGTAGTTACAGTTGGCTGGTACTCAGTGTTGGCATTTCAAAACAAGTGTGTGATATTTCCAAAGAAAGAGGGGATGGAATGCTACCTAGAGTTGTTGTTTGTTTGGGTTTTTTTTTTCCTCTTAATGTTTATTCTAAATATTCATGTTGGTATTTAAAAGCACTCTCCCCTCCCCCCTGTATAGTACTGTATATGTTTATCCTTTGTCAAGGGGAAGTGTAGAGTGGCCTGTCCATGTACCAGCTCCCTGATATAACAGGACGGGGATCGCCCTTTCCCATTTCCTGACCTGTACCCAGTCAAGAGTCAGAGTCCTCTCTGCGTTACATTTTCAAGGACTGTTTTCCTGTTTGCTTTTAAGCATCCTGACTGGTAGAGCTTTCAGCCTTCCCTGTAAACCTCCCTTACCAGCCTTGTAGAGTCCCTGTTCAGGAGCCACCTCTGGCAGCTTAAATTGTGGTGTTGTGAATTCATCCCCTCACACCTGCCTCCCTGCTCTTGAGGGAGAGTGACTAAATAACTTGATTTTCCCCTTTCAAGGTAATTTCTGAAAGCTAAATTGTACACTGCTGTCCTCAGAAGCTGTGCAGATTCCTGCACTTTCTTCCAAATACCTCTCTCTGCTGTCAGTACTTCTCTGATAGCCAGGTGCCTCCTTATCCCACCGCATCCATGGGGACTTACCAGAGGCAGAAGAGGGGATGAAAATTAACCCTTCCCTCCCCAGGTGTTTACATATCCTTGAATTCCCAGCCTGACCAAAATTACAGTCCAGATGTTCTGCTTTCAATGAAGGGTTGTATAAAGTCAAGCTGATGTAATGGTTTGAAACTGTCTCTTGGAAATGATTCCATACTCCTGCTGTTAGTTTCTAATAGAGAGTCAAAATGGCCCGTTATAGATGGAAGGGCAGTTCAAGGTTCAGTTGCTGGCTGCTCTCTGTACGATATATTAAATCTAGGCCTTCCTGCCTGATAATCGCAATGAGAGTAGAGGCTGCAGAACAAGGCTGATGATGCTTACTTTGCTGCTCAGTTTCTGCCTCAGCTCTGCTTCAGGTCCAAATTCCTCTGTGAAAATAACAATAGTGGGCTTCTGAGGAAGGGACAGCTTGGCCAAGAAGGGAAACAGCACAGTTTTCCAGGATTTTAATCACTCTTAAGACCCACCGATATGCTAATGCTTAAGCATGTTTGTGGATCAACCTGAAAGTAGCACAGATTTTTGTCCCTAAGTTGCGTGTGCTTAAAACCACAGCTATGCAGCTGGATTGCAAGTCAGATATATATAAATATGGGTAATAGTCTGTGATTTATATTTTGAGTCTGTATCTTCTCTCGTCTTGTAGATGCACATAACAGTAACTTACCTGTCAGTATGCTGACGGTCTTTTCCATCTGTTCTCTTATTTTTTTTGCATAGGAAAGAAGAATGGAGATTTGGACAGGAATTTTGACACGCTGGATTTGCCTAAGCGATCTGAAGCAGCAAAAGGTAACTCTAATGTTTATGCTTTTGGAAGTAGCAAGTAGCCTGGGAGCTGGAGGCTCTTAAAGGGACTTGAGACATGAGCGTATTGGGCTGATCTTTCTTTTGTATTCAGTTAATTGAAATGATAGATGTGGCACTGCTTGTTGTTATCTAGTATTAATACTGGCTGTAACCAGCTTTTATATGAAGCTGCTGAATTGGTGGAATCTTGTTACAAGCCCATCTGATTTGGTATTAGGTGATTGTAACTCCACAGAGGGGTGAGTACACGCTCTCTTCCCTTACAACTCCAGTTGCACATCAGCTGCACTAGATGCGAATATAAGGAATTATGAAAGGCGTTGGGCGAGTGTATTTAGCACTAACCTTTTCCCTTCCCTGGCATCTCTGTAGTTCTTCAGTGTTCTGATGAATTGAGAGTGATGGCAGGGAATGAGTTCAGTTTTTTTGTGTACTGATGGTTTTCTCCTGGACACCGTATTCTTCCTTGTCTGTACTGAGTAGTACTTGTAGTTTTCCAAAATCGGGAGGCTCACAGAAAAACTCCTCTGCGTTGTGCTTTTGTATTTCAGCTCTGTCAGAGGTGAAATGTTTCACAAACAATCTGCATTCCCTTCCTGCGTGCGTGGTACTCTTTAATTGATTAGGAGATGATTTGGGATCTCATCAGACTTATTACAGCATTGGTCGGTGTTTTGAGACTTGCAGAGGTTTTCATTTGAAGTGTGTACAATGTCACTGCAAAGATTCAGCCATTGCCATGGCAACTGCTGCGGTGCCACCCTGTCAACCTAGCCTTGCAGGAAAAGCTCTCACAGATCATTAGGATGAGGGTGCTATGGGAATGCCTAGAAATACCTGAGTATCCTTCAGAAGTAAAATTTTAAACTCTTCCTGCATCACTTGTACAATTTTGGAGGATATAAAAAGCCAGTGTGACCCAATGGAGAGATACTTGGACTTGGGATACCTGAATTATGCTAATTCATTGACCCTGATTGAATCAACTAATTTGTGCTTCAGTTTCCTTCCTGTTAACTGAGGACAGCAACAGAGGCCCTGTCTGACATCCTTAGAGGTGTACTGATAGTAATGCTCTAATAATTACACATGTGAGGCGGTGCGCACTCACTTAAATTCATGGGCAGTGAAACTCTGACTGATGATATGCAAACTATATCCTACTATATAGATAGACCTAATCTGTGTACAGACACCATTTGCAGCGGATGCAGTTGCTGGACAGTGTCTAAGTGCCAGCTTTCATTTGGTGCAGAATTGCAGAAGATACTAATGCAGCTCTTAGAAGGTGTGGTGGCATTCTGATTGGAGAGCTGCAGGAAACTTCTAGCCACTCTTCACTTTGATGCATCCATTGAAGGCTGTGTGTTGATTACACTGTAGAGTAAGCGTCTAGTTTACATGAGAGTTCCTGGATACTAAAGATTCCAACAAGATTGCTTGGACTTTGAATTGTTCAGTAAGATAAGAAAAATAATATCGCTATTTTTAAACCTTTTAGAAGCTCTGGTCAGATCTATGCTGTAGAGTATAATTGGCTCTGATGAGATCAGCTCTCAGCTAAAGCAGAGCTGCGTTAAAAGGATTGAAAAATCAAGCAAGTTTTAATGATCAAAAGCACTCAGTTTGAGTGACACAATGAAGTGATATTTCAAAAATCAACAATTATAGATTAGTCTTTCTCATCTGTTATTAAAGCTATATTAAAGAGAGTTTTCATCTGGAATCTTTGTGGGCAAATGAAGCTGATTAAGATTAGTTCATGCAATGCCACAAATGAACACGGTGGTAGTTAACAAATATTGGGACGCGTGTTGCTAAGTTTCCCGTCGTCTTGTAGTCGACAACCATGGTGCTTATCTGCTGGATCTAAAGATGAGGTTTCAAGAACCCAACATCATGATTTTCCTATAAAATATTCTTAGGTATGATGACCTGAGCTTAACTGATAGTGTGCTTTCAAGTGATCCCTTGAAAAAACACAAACTGGAAGCAGTGAACTAGTTCAGAACTATTTACTGTCACCTCTGGAAACTTCACTTGGTCTCCAGATTACTTTAATTGCAGGAATGTCTGCCTATCTTGTCGACAAACATCATAAAACTAGAAACTTGTGTAGTTTCTAGCTGGAGGGGGTGGGGGGTTCATGTCTGCACAGAAGGCAGAGCTTGTGTCAGTCTTTGTTCCAAACAGCCTAGGAACACGTGGATGTCCTGAGCAGTCCAAAGAGTTTTGTGAGTTATGGCCCAATTTAAATATTAGATGTTTGTTGTGGGCATTTTTTTGTGGAACTTGTTTGTCTGGAAAGGAATAAATGAACGAATGAAGGCATATTTTTTTTTCAAAATGATGAACTAAAGTCTCCTGATTACCTTTTCTTTTTTTTCTGGTTTCTTTTTTTTGTTGTTGTTTAATGGAAATCAGATTTTGCTGCAGCACAGCATTCGAGCAGCTCTGAAACCATTTCTAAGCCTTTAATAATTTTATGCGCTAGGAATTCTGGCAGGGGAAAGCTTCCAGTTCAGGGTTGTTATCTGTGGTAAACTGGATAATGTCAGTCGGGAGAACTTGCGGTGCTTTCAGAAGCTGTCTCATCTGATATTAAAAATGAAAGTATATATGTTCTGGCAATGTCCAGAGTACTGCTGTCCTCATGAGGAAAGATTGTGGAAGAGAAGCTTCTTGTTTCCTCTTTGTTGAAAGGAGCATATTTTTTTCTGACAGTCATCGAGAGAGGGAGGGTAAATCTTTGGGTGAAGTGATAACAGCTTGTATAGAGCCATATGAGAAGGGAGACAGCACTGACAAGAAATTGGGAATGCTGTGCTCGGGACCTTGCTAAATTTACTACTTTCAAAAATTGCTGCTTCTGTGAGGTGGGGAAAGAAAAGTCTTGCTGAAATCCCTTCCCCAGTATAAAGTAGGTTACTGGTAGTAGTGTTGGCTGTCTCCTCTGCAGCACGTTCTGTTAGGCACTACCACAGTGTGAATGCTGATTTCTCCTGTGTACACACTAAATACATAACGTAGCACCATTCCGTTGCTTTGTTCCCAGAGTCCTTATTTCTAAGCAGGAATAGTGACAGGAGGCTCATGCATCGGGGGGAAGATCAGGATTAATCATATCTGTGCCATGGAAAGCAGCGTCTCAGATGGCAGCCCGTGCGATAAGGTTTTCTGAAAAGAATCAGCATTGATGTGTGTCAGCCCTCGGAAGGTGTTACAAAGATGGTAACATTTAATCCTCCTGATTTGAAGGGGTTGGATTGTCCGCCTCTGTTCACCAGTGCTGGAACACGGGAGGAAAAAGTCCAGAGGAGCAGAACAGCTTTTTATAAGCAATCAGCAGGTTTTTCCTAATTAAATCCAGATCTCTGTGCTATTTGATTCAAGCAAATCTTGTGGCTTCTTGTTTATGCACACACACCTCTAATGATATGAACGTAGATGCTCTAAGGTGCGTTGGGTGTTGAAGGTCATCTGTGATTTCAGTTTATCTCATTAGAGAGTTGAAAGTTTTCAGCCCTAAGGAGGCATGTTCAGGCACATTTCATCCTGGTGGATGAGCTAACTCATTCACTCCTTTAAATCAGTTATTCAAGTGCTTATTAATTTATTTTCCATGTTGATTATTTTATTACGCAAACTTCCATTTTAATGGGAATGTAAGTTTAGGATAGAGTTGAACTAGTGCTGAAGCTGTGTGTAGTTGAAAAAGTCCATTTTGTTGCAGCGGGAACCTCAAAAAAAAAAAAAAAAAAAAAAGGTGAATTTATTTGAAAGCTGAGCTTTGTGGATTTAGTTACCATGGTCAGTAGCCTGTGTAGGTAGGGAATGAGATCCTGGGTGAACTTGTCAGCAGGTGAATTTGTTCTTTTTTTCTCCATTATCTGAAATTCTTAGTTGCTTTCCATGTAGCCTGATGTTGATGATAGATTTTCTATTCCAGAAGGTGAGTGTTTAAATTCACTTATAAATCTTTGTGTTACTGCTCCAGGAAATTAGACTTCCTGGCACTGTCAGGGTAATGACTTTAACTTAGTAGATTACAAAAATGCTGGCAATTTGTCTTCAGCTAAAGGCAACATGTTGGGGGAGAGAGAAACTTCACTGAAGCTTTACTCTTGACTTCAGGTTTGTAATTAAGATTAGCTGCTGTTCTCATTTTACCGCTGTTTTAATTTGCTTTCTTTAAATCCTTACAAGTTGACTTCAGCTCTCACCTGCCCTTCCAGCTCCCTTCAATCATTAATTTTGATTGTTGTGTTGTGAATAAGTGAGTAGAACTGATTGATTGATTAATGGAACCATCCCTACCCCTCCTGTGCCTGCTAGTGGAAATTGAGGGAGTGGAAAGATCTCCTCTGTGAGAGCAAGTAACAAGTTCTTGTATTAATATTTTTTAAGTACTTCATGCATGTTGTTGAGAATTCCTATAAGAATTAAGTATCTCTTATTTCTGTTGCTTCACTAAGCAGGGTGTTCATTTTAGTCCCTTCTGCTTTTCGTAATTTACAAAGCCCTGGAAGATTTCTCGTCTGTCTTCTAATGCTTGGAGTCAGAGAAAATTTATTCCCCTTTTTTTAATTGTATGGGAAGTTTCCCATATCGAGCCTGCCCTTGCCAAACTTTTCTCCAGCCTATTACCTGCAAATTCTCTTTTTTTTTTTTCCCCAAGATCTGCAAAAAAATTCAAAGCAGGCACTTGTGAATTTTTTCCTTTTTTTTTGCATACACATTGTTTCCATAGCTGACTGATAATATTCTGGTGTATTCTGCTTTGATTGTCATAATCTTCTGCAATTCTTAGGTTGAGCCACTTGTTTGTTCAAAGCTGGGTTGAAACATGGCAGTGGGTTGCCTCCTGGCCTGCTGAGCTGGGCTCTACAGGTGGAAACTCTTATTTGTGATCCTTATTGATCTATTAAATGTAATTATGTAGAACCTAACTTGTATGTTTAGGGCTGAAAGTAGAGGGTTTGAAAAATCATATGGGGAGATACAGCTGGAATGTGAATTAAAGGTCCGGGAGTACTATTATGTCTTTTGTTTCTGCCCTAACATCTTCTACCAATGAAAGAATGAGTCTGAAATGCAATATTAAGAACAAGAAGCTAACTCAAGCAGTTTGCACTAGTACAGTTAGTAGTTTGTTTCAAACAGACTGACCTGAGCCTGTGGGAGCTGTAGCTGATACCGACATACTGTGACATCCTCTGTGGTTTAATGACCTGTGCATTTCTTGCCTGAGTCAGGTGTGGAGAGGATTTAATGGTTACTCATTTAGCATAGATTTTAAATGGAATGCAAAATTCTGTCACCAATAGTTAACTTGATAAAACTTTCTTAAAACAAAATCCTTCCAGTAGGAGTGTGCTCTTTTACAGAGCTTGTGTCCAGACACCACACATTATCTGTAAACTGCATGAGGTGAGCGGTGGGAGCTGGTGGTGACTCAGCTGCAGAGAAGAGCAAGTATTTTTCCTTTACTTCTGTCTCACTCCTAGTCCCAGTACATATTCCAGGGTACCTAAAAGGAAACTTGATGTAGGATTGTACTTCATTAGAAATGTTTTGCAGTTCTTGCTTGAGAAGTTTTATATAGGCCAAGAAGGCAGGAGAAAAATCAAGTAGAAGGGTCTGCTTTGCTTTTCAGGACAACTGACTTTGAAACCTGTTGAAGAAACCCCGCTTCGTTGTCACACGTGCCCTATCACTGGCTGTTCTCAGTTCTTTATGGGAGATTTGTGCTGTACCCCTGCAGAGCTGCTGGACTTCATTGCTAAAGCAGCCCTAGTTAGTGATTCACAGTCTTGTCTTGTGGTAAGCTCACCTTGCTGTGCAGATGTTGCATAAAATAAATCATTAGCACAATTCTTAAGAGTCGTTCCTTTCTGACTGCTTTTGTGCAGCTAGTAAGCCTTGAACAGCATGGCCTTTGAAGGATGTTGTCCATGGAATGACCTCTGTTTCCTTCTACATAACTGAGTGGCATAAGGTGCTAGCTGAGCAGTTAAAGTAGCAGATTCTCTCTGGATAGCAGGTTTTACCCAAAGGTACCCACGGTGAGAGATCATCATGCAGTGCATTAAACAGCAGCAACTACACAAAACATTCTGAGCTTCTCTTGGTGCATGCTGCTGTAACAGGACTTTGGCAAACCTGTAAAGGGCACAGTTATGCTTTTGTATTGCATTATATTGCTAAACTCTGGATTTAATAAAACAAAGTGCACTGTTGTGTAGGAGTCAGCAAACCTTTGTAGAGGGAGGTAAGTTACATCACTGAACATCACCGCGTGTCCAAATTTCTCTTATGGTCTGCTTGTTTTGTTATGTTTCTATTCATCTGTAGGCCAAATGTTGTCTTCTTCCAGTGCTATATCCTTTGAGTTCTCTCGAAATACATGTGACTTAAGTGCCATTTGTAGTTCAGCAGTTGCCTAGATATGGCAGTGTTTGTCACCCGCTAGATGCCTTTGCTATCCACTGACATATGCACATATTGTCTTAGGATCAGATTGGCTTGAGGTGGAATGTGCATGTCTGCCTTATCTGTATTTTACTGTCATAATTGGTGAGAGAGATCACTGGCATTCAGGTGGGCACTTAGTATTGTACATTCTTAGTAGTTACTTTTACAGGAATATTTAAAGATCTATAAAGACTTGCAGTTCAGCTTTGCTTTCTTGAGTGTTTATGACCTTTCCGAATTCTGCTGCTAATTCTTTTCACTTGTTAATATGATTCTATCCTAGAACACTCCTTCTTTGGACACTGTAAGGAAACAAAAATTTTTGTGGGAGAAATACTAATTGTGTGACTGAAACCCTAACTAGGAGCTGTGTACGGTAGTGGCTCTCACAGCTCTGCTGTGTGGGGTTTAGTTATCCCACCAAATCATGTGAGAGGAATTTGAGACCGTTACAGGACCAGCTCTTGCTCAGGAATGTGAGGAATAGTTTTGGCTTTGCGTTCTGGTAATTGCTACCATGTTTGTCAAGTCGTTGTTCTCTTGCTTCCGAGAATGCCTCACTGTTGCAGCTCTCAGCTGTGCTTTCCTGTCCCTTGACTTTGCCCATAGGGGCATCCAGGCAAAAACATTTACAGATGAGACAGGCTAGAATTCTGGTAGAGGTGAAATAACATCTGTGGAGTAGAAAAGCTCTTGCTGCTGTAGAAGGGGGAGCACAACGTTTGTGTGACTAGGTAAATTGCCTGGCTAAGAGAGATGTACTTTTGTGTCAGGAAGGTTTGAGTTGGGCACTTGAGTTCTGCTGCATGGTGGCTATGTAACCAGTGTGAACAGGAGAAGACATTTCAGCTGTGGTAGTTCAATGCCATTAACGCCTCCCCGCACCCAATAGAGACGCTTCAGTGCGAATGTCCTTTTCAGTTTTAGGTTATGTAGCTTTGAAGTTTAAGCTGAGGGAGCAGTGGGAAACAACTGCTGGGACAGGGAGGCAGGAGGAGCGATTGTAATGATGTGAGAATTTCATTCAGCTCTATATTTATACAGGGTTGAGAACATGAAGCCCTTCATGAAGTCATAGGGTGGTTGTTCTTGTCCATCGCTTCTCGGCTCTGCTGTAGTTTGCCTGCCGAGCTCCTCTTTTTCCTTTTGTCTTCTCCCTCCATCTTAACAGCTAGAGGACACGTGCAAGACAAGTTAGGAAGATTTGAATTCTGAATTGTTTCAAACTCTTCCTTCTGAACAAGAAAAATCTGGTGTGAGTAGATTTTAGATGTAAGGTGTTTTGGTTATCCTGGAAATAGTGAATCAACATCCACAACTCCTTCTCTTTATCCTTCCATTGCATTCTTAAATGTTCAGTCTTCCTTGGTGTATGGAGGGGAAAAGCTGACAGTTGGAGACAAGGTTCTCCCTCTTCACCTTTAGGGTTTTTTCACCTGTAGCTGTCATGGGACTATAAAATAACTCCAGTAGTCCACTTCCAGCTCCTTCTTGCCCAAGGCTGACACCCAAGAATATAGATCTATTATAATAACTAGCAGTATCTTCAAAAGGTAAGAATCCCAGGTGGTAAATTCCCCTTCCAACTTTGTGGCCAAAGTTATAAATGCACAAAAAATGAGACTTATGCATGTGGTAATAACATCTTAAACTACAACAACCTCTATATATACCTGCATAACAAAGTAGCCTACGAAAATCTGAACAGCAGGAACTCCACTTAAGCACATGGTAATTACAGCAGGTACTATGGAGATAGAGTGATCTGGAGCTTCAGCAAAGGACAGAGCTGAAAGTAAGAGCCTCATTTTCCCATTCCAGCATTGCTACTGACTTGAGGAGTGGCCTTGGACAAATTAATTGGCATTCAGATGCTGAGGCTATAGTGAGCTTGTTCACAAAGTGTCTGCTAGTTCCACTGCCTTCACTAGAGCAATCACTGGTATTTTCACTGCTGCTGTGATAACCAGTGCAGGTGGAGTATACATGATACGTTTGTAAAATCAGCAAAATTCTGCTACAGAAGTATTGTGTGTCACAACTGTTGTTAGCAGCACAGTGATGGAAAAAATACTAATAATAATTAAAAAAACCTTCTGTTAAAAGATGGATGGTAGTGCCTTACCCCAGTGGGATCCGGTGTGAGTGGACTGAGGAGTTCATACTGTAGAGGGTATTTTGAAAAATATGTAATACTATGAATATGCTGTGCATATTACACTTCTGCATTTTTATGGAGAAGTTCAACTGTATTATTTATGATTCTCCATATTGATAGCTATATACAGAAACGAATACATAACTCAAGAACTGGCAAATTTTGCAGCCAAGCTACGTTTACTTTAGTTAGAGAAGTGTGTGCTCCCTGGCAATGCTGGATCTTAACCCTTCCACCACTGGTTGGATTTTCATGTCTTTCATACTTGGCTAACATTTCTGATGATAAAATAGTTAATGTTGGGAAGTGATAGTTGTCCATTTTGGTTTTTTTTTTTTGTCTTCTCACAGCTGTCCTGGTGAATAGCTGTTTGCCCCAGCTAACAATAGTTAATACGTTTCTTCTCCACCCTTTGGTTTCTGTGTATGTTTTTGCATGTCTCATTTAGCATTTCTATTCTACGAGCAATTCTTGTTAACTCTAAAATAGAATTCCTGTTGTTACAGAGCATAGCTCATTATAAGATGCTGCTCAAGGACTGTTTATAAAATCAGAATGTGCCAAGAAAGTCTGCCAGGAATAAAAGCAGAAGTTGGTGGGGAGGTGCTTATTCCCCCTAACTGGAACTGCCTCAGTCTCGGAACTTAGTCACTGCAGTGGAATACTGCATTCATCCATCTCTCTCACATTGTGTCATGTTTCTGCCATGCCACTTACTTGGTTTCAGTTAAGAAACAACAATTAAAGCTCAGAGACTTTGCCCCTTTTTAGCATAAGCGTAAAAAATGAGATGATACTTTGAAGAGGGGTGTGAATCAGAAAGTTGTCCTGATTGCTTTGCCAGTGTTATTGTGAAGCAGGAGGAAGAGGAACTCGGCTGCTGTTGGAGTTTAGAGATGAAATTTCCTGTCAAAATCAATTACAAAAACCTTGCTGCACAGTTACGGTTGTCTCTAGTGTCCATCAAAAGTACCGCAACCAAGTTCTGCTGACAAAGCTGCTTGACGAGTTAAGAGAACAGCAGAAAGTTTCAGAACAGCTGAGGCAGAAAAATGGTGTAATGTTGATTTAAATCCCTTGCCAGATTTCCAGAAATAGTGTGTGCATAAGTAAAGGAAGTAGTTATAGCTCCAGGTGAGCATTCTGAAGACTGTGCCTTTAGGAGTCGGGTAGCTTTCTCAGAGGCCTACGTGACTCGGGTGCTTTCAAAACTCCACACTAGACAGACATCTCCTGAATCTTAAAGCGTCTGTCTGGGATACCCTGGCTGTCCTGTCTAGTGTTCTTTTACCCACAAAAATGCAGGCCAGTGCCCCATAATTAAGCATTGGAACAGGTTCCTCAGAGAGGTTTTGAATGATTCTGTATCACAGAAGTATTCCAAGACCTGACTGGACAAAGGCATGAATAATTTGGTCTAAATTCAGTATTGAGCCTGCTTTCAGCAAGAAGCTGGCTCAGGTGACGTCCCACACTATCATTTTGACCTAGTTGTTTTGTGTGACTCATGCTAAACGATTACAAAGTCAGCCAAAAAAAGTCTGTCTAAAAAAATGCACCTATTTTCTTTAGGCATAAGGTTTTTACAAAACAGCTTAATCCATGACAGCTAGCTGGGTGAGACAGATGGGAAGAATGAGAGAGCCCGTTTGCCATGGAACCTGGGAAAGGAGCATATATGCAAAATGCATCTCAATTGGTGGATCTCGGGTTGATTTTATTTAATTTTTTTTTTAAACACACACAGGGTGTTTATTTTTTGTAAAAGACATAGGTATTTTTACTTACAACATGTAGTTTCCCTGGTGCCAATACAGTAAATCATGATGTCTTCAGAACAGAACGTTCATCAGTCTGTTTGAGGGTCTGCTTTTAATAGCTAATGATGGGGGGAGAGAAGAGTGAATAAAATTTAAATAGTTATGTGATTCTGAACTGATTTCAAGTTGAAGTACTAGAGATCAAGCAAGGAGGCTTTCTTTACAATGCAGCCAAGACAGGAGAAGTACGTGCAGTAAGGTGTCTAGCATTTTTTCCACTTCTGCTTGAACAATATTTATGATAGCTAATGGAGAGCTTTAATCATGGAGTTAATCTGAAAATTAAAATAAACTGGAGTGTCAAATAACCTGTGCATTCTAAATTGCAGGAGTCACTGATGCTCATTAGTCAAGACTGAAGCTGCAGTCATGTTTTGCAGAAAGACAAATCAAGAATCAAAAAATTAAGACTTCTGTTTTCTGAGCATTAATTTCTCGTGCGTTTGCCTGCACAGCTGCTGCAGTCCCATTATCTGAGTCATTACTTTGTAAACCACTTTGAGATATCTAGAATGTGAAAGCTACTATATAAAGCCATATTTATTTCTATAACCCGGAGTGCTCTGCACAGTCTTAAAAGCTCCCCCCCTTCTCCAGTGTGACAGGGGAATGGGATGACTTAATGTGCCATATACCTCTAAGTGTGGATTGAAGAAAAATGACCTTGAACTGAAAGGCGGGCATTTTACATGGTAAAGCAGACACCTAAATTTACCTGTCAGCTGGAGGCAGGAGGGATCTTACCTCCACGTGGCTTAGAAAGCAGTCTCAGTCCAACTGGTTATAGCTCTGAATCTACTGAGAACCTGATTGCTGCCCCAGGCATTTTCAGGTAATCAGTGCAAATGTTGGTCAGTATGTAGTAGAAAGGAGAGCGTTTTTATTTTGATCTCTAGGACCATTAGTTTCAGCCCTGAATTTTCAGTGCCTCATTCGTAGGGAAAACTGGAAACCTGTAATAGCATGAAACATTACTTGTCTGTTTAGGAATAAAGCATGATTTGGGCTATCTGGAAAGAGGATGTGCGAAGAGTAATCCTTCCACCTCGCGTCCAGTTCAGTCATCTTCTGCACACCCTTCAGTCTCCTTGCTTTACTGAATATATTGCAGCTTTTGTAGGAGGCACATGGAGCAACTTCATAGTCTCCTTTAACCAGTAGTCTCAGTAAAGCCTAAGCATCTGACACACTGTGACAGTCTACTTGAATAGGCCAAGTCTAGATAGACAAGACAGAAATAGCGTGGAAGGGGAAAGGGGGCACACAGACTGCTGAAGCCAGTTATGCAGTGACACAGCATTTCAGTGGCAGAACTGGGAACAGAGATGAGGTTTCCTGATGCCTAAAGCAATATCTTTCTTGCTGGCTTATGCTAATAAGCCAGGTAGCAAGCCCACTCCATTTGGAAACATCAGTTCTTCTTGTGCCTCTCGTACAAAGCTGGGAATAATATTTAATCTAATGAGTTTGGTTTTGAGACCTCTAAAACTGCAACCAACAAATCTGTAACCATGATTGAGCATATAATTGCATCTTGTCCTGCTGAGAGATTAAAAATGATGAGCAAGAAAACATCCCCAAAGACTAGTTCAAAATGTGAGGGGACAAGAATAAGATCTACGCAGACTTAACTGGAGTGTCCCAATTGATGTTTAAACACTTAGGAAGCTGGAAGTCTGCATTCCTTGCACAGGCAGGTTTCCCACCCCGCTGTTGGGGATACTGAGTCATAAAATGTGCTAGTGATCATTGCAGAGCACAGAAGGCAACTGGCAGATGTCCAAGAGGAGAGGGGAGAGATGTCAGGGATGACTGAGGCGCTAGTTGCATGGTGGTGTGTTTGGGATTTCTCAAGGAATGAGAAAGTGTGGATGTTAGAAGCATGGGACCTAATCCTCTTTGTTCAGTTACACGAGCGCTGCTTCCAGGAAGGTACTTCTCTTCAGGTTAGTGCCACTGTCTAAAACTCAAGACTCAGTAAAGAAAGGCACACATGCCTTAGATTTGGGCAGCTCTGTAAGGTTTTGTTTAATAGTTAAATCCAAAAAAGCAGGTCCTTTCCAAATCCTACATATCTGCCTGCTGAAAATAATGCTGAGATTAAACCTATTGCAGTTAAATTGTATTAGCAGTTTGCTGCGTGGCTGGATCCCAGCATCCATGAAACACTTAAAATTTGGTGCCACTCCTCTCACTGCAGTCCAGGGGCCTGTTTCTAGATCCAGCTAGACTTGGATGGCTCATGAGAAGCCATTAGGGCTTTCCTAACACTGCCTTGCACATACAAGTGGGTATAGGTTGTAATACTATGGAAACCTCAGTACTCTTGAGGAAGCTCTCACCTTATTTACACTTACACTGACCTTTTCAGAGTTTTCTATAGGCATGAACAACCTCCACAGTAAATGTCAGCTTCTGATTAGAATCTTTTACATGGGCAATTTGAAGCTCAATTTTTTAATTGCACGATATTACCATGAGAAAGCTGCATTGAAATTGAAGACTGTCCTAAACAAAGTGGCTGTTGGGTTAGGGATCTTTTCACTATTTTAGCGGTGATGAAGTGGTTTCAAAGAAGCTGTCAAGAGTTGCTTTCAGGTAGTGTCTGCTGTGGCTTTGTTGTAAAATTCCTCATATGACTTTCTGATGGTTTGTGAATGTGGGCCATTCCTGTAGGATGGTAAAGATGGGGCCAGGCTGCTGTTGGATGCTGTGCAATGTTCCCCTTTTGCCTCTTGAAAAATGTCTCTGTGCTTCCTCCATTCATTTCAACAAAGTATCTCATTCATTGCTACACCCTGGGGCTCCATTATTTTTTACCCTTTTTAAATTTTTTTTTTTTCCAAACTTGCAAATAGATGTATTTGTGGCTGTAAAATGTGTGTGTAATTGGACAGCTAAGGCTTCAGAGAGCTACGTCTCTCAAGATCACGTTGTCTTATCTCACATTTTGGTCCAAATTTAAGTTTTATAGCAAGATCAGTGTTTCCAGAAAACCTCTAGTTCTGTGGACAAAGCTGGTTTTGTGACAGTTCTGCCTGTGATTAGCAGACATTCAGTGCATCAAACAGCAGACGTCTACATTTAATAGAAGCTTTCATATTTTTCTAAACTGCTGCAGAGAGTGATTGACAGAAAGGAGGAGAGTCTCTCTTCACTCCGTGACTTCAGTGTGGTATGTCCCAATTTAAATGAGAGAGGATCAGCAGCATATTCTCTTGCCTCTCACCATCTGTAGTCCCTGCTTTGAGAATGAAAACTCTCTGTTATTGAAGGCATTCAGGTTTCTAGCTTATGCTGAAAGCCGTGAGAATTAAGTACCCAAATACTGTACCTTGAAAACCTTGGCTGCAAGGTCCATTTTTGTTAGAGAAGTTGAAGAAAACCTTCTGTTCATGCTGCTTCCACTCTGGCCTGACATTTGACATTGAAAAACATCAAATTCTTTTTTTTTTTTTGGATGCTTGGGAGATACTTGAACTGCCTGACAGCATCATAGTGACTGTAATTGAGACAGATTAGAGGCACTGGGCTGCCTTTGGGTGTGTGTGGCAGCTTTCATGAAATGGAGAGAGAAATTGAAACACACTTTTGACTTCGGAAGCTGTAGCAGGAATTAATTAGCAATTTCAGGACACAAACAGGATTGGAGGAAGTGTTTGGGTTGGCATATAATAAATTATTTAATAACATGAGGGAGTCTTTCCATATGGCGCTTGCTAATAAATGCTTATAAAGGCAAGACTGCAGGACTCTGCTCGTAATGAACCAAGCAGGTTTCTGTTATCAGTCCTGGTGATGAGGGGTCACTGACCTGTCATTTCTCCAGGCTGAGATTGGACCTGGTAGCTGCTTCTCAGCTTGGATTCTGATAACATTTCCCAAAAAAGGTTAGTTGCTTATATGCAACTTATATTTCCTACTGGGCAGTATTTTGAAGCGTTTGATGTTTCCATGAGGGTAGAGCCTCTAGAGAATAAAGAGATTTATTCTTCCTTCTTGTTGAAGGAATTCAAGCTGTGGAGTTCTGCTGCCCTTCACTGCCTATCTAGCAGACAGGCCTCTAACAAGCAATGGAATTGATATGAATAACCAAATACTTGTGTAATGGCTTATGACCATTTATGAGATTTTACATAAAAATCATGGGAAGTGGAAGCAGAGGTAGACTTGCTGAAGCACAAATAACCCAGTAAGACTCTCTAATTGGCTTCCAAGAGCAGGTCAGTGTGTGTGAGCTCTGCGATACTTGCGTTGGGGTTTTTTTCTTGAAGTTGTTTTTCCGTTGGCACTGAAGATGAAAGACAGGATGTGAAGGGGAGAACCTGACAGGTGCCAGCCCAAGTGCAAATGCTGTCTGTGGATCTTTAACTGTCACAGCTAGCTCTAAGCACTGCCCATTGCTGACACATCCGCGTGCTTGTCAGGAGCGGGTGGGCTTTGAAACCAGAGCAGAAAGTCCCTCAGCAGCAGGACAGTGTTTTCAAGTGTAGTCAGTGGAAATCCCTGTAGTCCCACACCTGGCAGAGCAATCCTGTTCCTGTACATTCCAGAGTGATGGAGGTTTTGGTTTGCCTTGCTGATTAAGACTCGGTGTAAGCACCCGAGTATGTAAAGGCAGAGAAGGGCTGATCCCAGAAGGTGCTGCGGGTCTCCCCACGGGCCTGGCAGAGGGAAATAGCACCCATGGAGGTGTGTGGGAGTGTGGCTGCTGCACCGGGGCAGAGCAGTGGCTGCTGGCTGCCATCACTCCCCTGCCTCCAGCCGGGCTGCCAGAAGCCCTGGCTGCTGCCGTTCCGTAGCTGCCAGCCCTGCGGTACCGCTGGCAGGTGGAGGAGCACAGAGCTCCCCAGTCCACAGCTCGTCTCCACCTGATGCTGGAGCTTGCAGCTTTGCACTGGGTAGCACTGTGGCCTCTCCTCAATTCCATAGCCCGTGAAGAGCTCTGGTTTACTGGCCTGCTGTCCAGTAGCAGTGCGTTTAGTGGAATCGTACCCAGCCTCGGGATCCAGAGCATTTCATACAGTCTCTCCTGGAGACAGGCAAGATACTTGAGAGGTCTGCAGAGGTGAGAGAGTTTTCTGTGCTTTTTCCACCTTTCTTCCATAACTTACTATTTAATGTCTGAAGGTGTGTGTGCATTTCAGCTAAGTCTTGCCATGTAGTTTGTTGGGTTTTTTAATTTGGATGTGCCCATGTCTTGTGTAGTGTTTCTTCCCCTTTTCTGTGCTTCCCTACTTGCAAGGATTTTCTGACACTAAGTTTATAAAACTGTTCAACATCTATACAGTTCTGAATAATGTCAGAATCTTTTTAATAAACTACATTTACTGAAGTGGCATCTGGAGCCAAGGACTAATGCATGATTCCTTTTGCAGTAAGCTTTTCTCTGCAGAGAGGTTTCTACTACTGAGCTGGGAGGAAGCTAAAAGCTCATTAGCTTCCTGGAGTCAAAGCAGCTGATTGGCCTCTGGAACTGCAAAGCTGAGTTTTACAGGGGCTTGAGGCCAAAAAAGGGCAATTTGGAAAACATGATCCTTGGTTAAACACACACAAAAGACCAGAGGAGAGAAAATGGCAGCTCCACACAGCCCCAAGTTGCAGGAAGGAGTCCCTTAACAGTGCTGTTGGTTTGCAGTGATGACTCCAGTTCTGAGACATTTCTGTGCTCTAAGGCTCTTAGACTTGTTAAGATCCTAACAGCAACACATTGTGGTTTATTACTGGACATAGCTGCAGTGTGATTTTTTTATTATTATTTTTTTTATGGTCTTTCCTTCAGGGAATCACTCAGTATCACTCTTTCTCTTTATTAAACACTTTATACAGTAAGCTCAAACCTTCTGACAATTGGGCTGGACAATTAGGCATCTGCTCTAGTAACAGCAGTGAAAAGTGTCTCAGTTCTCAGGCCTGTTCAGCTGTATCACATGGCAGCTATGATAGAAAACCAGTAGCTTGCTTTACTGAGCTGTAGGTGGGTTTCAAAAGGAAAATGGCTTTACCTGGTTTTGGTTTTTTTTCAGTTTGAGGAAAAGTCCCTGAAAACACACGTGTTCTGGCATTTACACATGAAAGTACAGTTGTAAAAACACATTTGTTTATATAATGTAAAAAGTAATAATTTTCCTCAAGCTCCAAATCCTCAGCTTTTTCAGCCATCTCTCTTTTTCTTTTGTTCCTTTGGGAAAGCTTAGCTAAATGGAGAAGGCTTGCAATATGCTCCAGAAAGCAGTGGGTTCAAGCTCTACCAAGGCAGAGAGTAAGCAAGCTCCAGCCTAGAGTTTCCTCCACGGAACAGCTTTCCCCATTAAGAAAAGAGGTCCGTTTTCAGCCTGGCTTGTATAAATGAGGCTTTCCATAGCATCACCTCATTACTGTGTCTTTTCAGCCTTGCAAATGGGGAACAGTCTTTGTCTGTGCTACGGATTTGGATTATTGTGGCATCCCCACATGTTCTTGGCCTGTGCTTGCAGCTCTGAGGACAGTTAAGTTGATACCTTCCAGGGCTTCCACATTTTCTTCTGATGTAACTGGCCCCAATGCCAAAAGCCAGACAGGCTGGGCAACGTTCTAGTTTCTAGTGTAGATTGTGCAGTCCTTGCAGTTGTTATCTGTGGCTGCAAAGGAGTGACAAAATACAGCCCTTTGGTGCCATGCTCAAGACGACCACCCCTCAGGGCATGTGATTGGTCACCAAGCACTGCCATCTGGGTCCTTTCGGAGACAAGTGACAAAACAAGTATAGTTCTGGAGCCTTGCAGAGACAGATGTGTCAGAAGCACCCATGGTCAGTAGCAGCAGCACTGAGATGTAAAGGAATAAGCATGGACATTTGTCATTGTCTGCTGTTGTTCTAATATTGCTGTTATGTAGCAGAAAGCATCTGGAAATTCAGGTTTTCCTTCCCGGGGAAACATAACACAATTGATGACACACTTGGTATTGATCTTGTATGCATGGGTCAAATTGCTCCTTGTTTAAGAAGCCCCTAATGCAGGTGAACATCGTCACTGTGTCCAGTGCCCTTTTGGTATCAGCTGCTAGAGCCCTGTGTCCAACCTGAAAGCTTCAGGAAGAAGGTTTCCTTCGGGTAGCAGGCAAGATTGCCGGCATCTAGGAGCATTTGCATTGCTGCTCTCCTGGCATATTGATCCACTGTCGGTGAGTTCACCAGCCTGATAAGCCTAATCTGTCTTTGTCTTAAAATATTAGAGCGGTTGAGACAAGAGTAAGGGAGAGCCTGAAAGACTACTGCAGAAGCAGAATTTCCCCAGGCAATAGTGTGTCTCCAGTGTGCCTGAGCCACCAGCAGTACAGTACCCTTGCACAGCTAGCAATGTCACGCTCTGAAACCCTGCAGAGCTGGCAGACCTTTGGTGCAGATTAGTTTCCTGTTCACTTGCATATGTGAGACAGAATTTTGAACCAAATCCCATTTGGAGATTTCTCAGTGGTGATCCAGGGCGTGGAGTGCACGCTGGGAGTGCAGACTCCGTGGTAAGCTGGGTATGGGAAAAGGGGAACCTGTGCTTCCAAACGGCTCGTGTTTGATATGTAGTTCACAAAGCAGAGACTCCAGTGTGTGTTCTTTGTGTGTGAGAAACGAGAGAATGTTATTTAATGTTTGATTTTTACATAGAAATTACGTTTCAAAGCAGACTGGCTTACCATGATTGTCCTGTTCCCTTTAACAGAAGATGAATTCATTTATCACTGCGAAGTAAATAAAAACAACTTTGATCAGAGAAACTGATGATAGAGCAAGTGTTAACATTTATTGGACTGTACTGAGTCTCCAAGGTCAGACACAAGTCTTCTGAGGCTGGGTTAAAGGAAGCTGTTTACATGAACCATCCATTTTAATCATTCTGCCAAAGGGCTTAATGTTAACTTCTGGTCCAAAGCATTGTTGCTTGTAACAATGGTGTTTCTCAAAAATAAACAAAAAGCGCTGCCAAAGGTGACCTACAACTGTGCTCCAGTTCACCCACCTGCAGGACACCTCTCCCTCTCAGGGAGACCTTTAGCAACTCTCCTCCTCTGGATCAGCCCCGCTGCCAGGTATTTCCTGCCCTTCAGTAACAGGCTTACGGGGACAGCACATTCCCCTTTTGAACTAGTAGCTTGGGTAGTGCTCTACTTACCTGCAGCAACTTTCAGATCCTTAATAAGTATCAGTCCTCCAGAGCTTTTGCTACTGATTAGTGAACAGAGGAGAGAAGGTTGTTAATGGAGCATCTCCAGTTGCCAGGAGACTTAGCTGCAGATGCTTGAAAAAAGCCTTTGTTATTGGGCAGCGTGTCAGACGCTGCTGGGAGAAACACCACTTGCAGGTCCTTTGCAAAGAGAAAACTGTATTAGCTTTAAAATGTATGCTCACAGAAAACAAGTGCTGGAACTCACACAAGGTCAAAATGGGTTATGTTTAATCAAGCCATCTCTTTGTCGAATTGCATATTCTTTGGATATGAAGTGGAATATAACGAACCTCTCACAAAGCAGTCTCTGTAAGAGAAGTTACTTTGATGACAGCTTAAGGAACTTGGGAAATGTAAAGAATAATAGAAATAGCAAAAGACAGTTTGCTTTCCCAGGCATCCTTGTTTCTCCTGCACTGCCTTGCCCTCCCATTTCCTTTCCTTGCTGCTTTTGTCTTCCCTGCAGTCAGCCTAGCTCCTTGTGTTGTTTTTTTGCATACCTCCTTGCTTGGTAGTGCTGGAAACATTCCTGTTACATCCATCCTTTGGGGTGGGGGGTTGCTTGCTTCCCTTTTTAACTAGCGTGCCATTGCTTCTTTCATTGTAGGGGTACATGGTAAGCTGGGAAGAGTTTATGTAATTTTAGAATTTGTGTGTGACTTAGTAGATTAGTTGGAAAGGTCACACACTGTGGTGTTCATTTTCTAAATAGAAAAACTCCTCTTAAACATTCCCTCAAGCCTGATTTGAGTCTCGTGGGTCCCGTATTATTCTGGTTGTTCTTTTCAATACTATTCAAAGGCTGTTCTGTCTGTCTTCAGAGCTCCTGCTCAGTGGTGGATGCTGCATTCATGATTGAATCTCTGAAGTAAGCTTAATGCCTGTCCTGACTTGTACTGTACCTTGAAGTGAAAGCTACAGGGACAATTCAGAACTTTCCACCTATTACGACTGCATCGTTGGTTGCAGAAGTTTGCTGTTCCTCTGTTGTATGACACTCAGTATTCTACATGAATCTGCATCGAGCTGCAATCGCTATCGATTATGCCAAACGTTTGGCTCTGCTGGAGCTGGCTGCGTTTTCGCTACTGTTAAGCCTTTCAATTAGAAGAATCTTGCAAGTTTATGTTGGCATTCAAGCTGCTTTGTGCACCGGGTGCTGAAGCACAGCATACAGATGGAATGGAGCTGATAGGTCTTTTTTATTTTTTTATTTTTCTTTTTTCCAAGGACCTGATTACTGTTTTTATACAACTAACCAGCTGCCTTCCCCCCCCCCCCCCCTTCTGTGGAGCTTTTAAGTTAGTCTGCCACAAACCCATGCTGTGGGTGAGGTGTTCCTGGAAAGTGAAGGTTGAACTGGTGGACTGACTTGCTTCTTACATGTTCTGAAAACATTTCTGTAGCAAATAATTCTGAACTCTGGTTTACAACTGTTTAACTTGCAAACAATGAACTACACAGCCTATAATGAAGTTACCAGCCTATTGTCAGCAGAGGGCAGGAGTCCAAGATTTGTGGAGCTTTTCTTTCAGAATAATACTGTTATTTTTCCTGACGTGATTCTTTACTTTTTTTTTTCTTCCGGTCTTTTTTTTTTTGGTCTTTTGGCTCATAGCTTCCTAGTTGCTTAGGGAGCTGCTTACTTATTCTACAAAGAGTTAGTGTATGACCTTGCGGAGAAGGTGCAGTGTGGGCTCCTCTCGCTCCATCTGCCGGTAGCTGTCACATCTTGCACTTGGAATTGGCCAGCACAAGGTTAGCAGATCAGCCCTTGAACTTCCATTCCTGGTCGGCATAGTCTCAGTGTGGTCCTGGAGTGAATCTCTTGATTTAGTGTCATCCCAAAAGGAGTCCAGGTGGTGCTGCAGCTTCTCTGTGTTGGGAACCGGTGCACAGTAAGTGAGGAATCTGCTTCAAAAGTTGTCTGAATCAAAATGCCAACATAAACAAGCCTGTGGACATGACAAGAATGAGTAGCTATCAGAGTTCATTTCAGTCATCACATTTTTTCTAGGGGTGTGGTTTTTTCATTTTTCCTACTTTGTTGCCACCATACTTCAAGATTCATATGAAATTTGCCTCTCTTTTTAAACAGCAACCCAGAGTTTTTGTACGGATGAAAAATGAAGCAGCGCATTTCTTCTATAGCAGGAGAACTCTCATCTGACCAGTATCCACACGTGTTTAAGTTCCCATGCCTTTAGGGGGAGAATAAATCCTAAATGGAATGGGTGGTGAAGGGGAATAGGTTTGGCAACCTTGCTCCAAACAGAGTTGTCTGAATTTGAATTTAAACTGGTGTATCAGATGGGCACCTGGAGCAGTATTTTCTGTTATTGCCAGAAGGTAGCAAATACAGGCACAGGATCAGCATTGTGGAGGGGATAATACAGGAACTGCCGCATCATTCTTAGCACAGTGACTGAGGGTTAAATGGATGGAGATGGCTCAGCAGCCCCAGTTAATTTCTCAGGTGTTTTCCATTCAGGATGGAAATTGCTGTCTGTGCTGTCACCGTTCTGTGGGCAAATAAAGGATAATCCCCTTGGCATCTCCTGGCAGCGTGAACTCCGCACAGAACTAAGCCATTTGCCAATTTGGAGCAACTCTGCTGCAAAGAAGCTCATCCTCGTTTTTTTTCAGAAAGATGACACTACGGCATGTTGGTGAAGATGAATCTAATGTGGAAGATCTTCCTTTGTATGCACATTCGTGCCATTAACTGGGGGAATGCTTCACTGCTGTAAAATGATGTCTGATGCTTATAATGACATCAGTGTCTGAGGCATTTTCTGTTTCTCTAAAAGGCAAAATCTAATATAGTGAACTTGTTTACTTTGCTCTCTGCAATGAAAAAAAGCAATAAATGACTTATCCTCGTGCTTTTCCAGGAGGAAACAGTGTAGATTGCAACTCAGCACAAACCTGGAACTGGTGGAAAAGTCTGATTTATTTCCAGGAGAAATTACCTTTTTAAGGGCAGTGCTGAATCTGGGCTATAATTAAAGCAGTTTTTTAAAGTAGAAGAAAAACAGTGAGTGTTTTTTTCATTTGATGTATTACCTGTCACTAATGACCCTCTTTTCTCATTTCCATTTTAAAAAATGGATATAAGCAATTAGCCATATATTGCACAAAAGTAGCATTACCTGAAAAAATAATTAAGATGATCTTGAAATTAAGGAAATCAGTTTTGAAGAGAAGCAGGTGCTTAATGTAGGTGAGACCAGCTGTGCTTCCCAGGAATGTGCTTGAAGTGTTTCATGGAAAAATGTGTGAGGCCTCCTTGCAACACTGGAAGGAAATTTTTAATAATTCAGACAAATTGCATCCTATAAATAGCAGAGCTGGATTCATTAGGACAGGAGGCAGATGGAGAAAATATAAAACTTGTTTGTTTCTTTTTAAGGGACTATAATGCTTATGAAAAGTGTCAGGTTGCTGTCAGTGAGGGAGAAACCCTCTAGTACAGCAGTAACTTTCTTGCTATTAGGTTCTCATCTCTGCTAATGAGCAGCCATCCATGAGTGGCATTCATAATCCTTTCTTTTAGCAACTCCTTCCTGCCTGTTTCTGGCATAAGCAGGACTGACACAGAAGCCATGCAGCAGGTGAGGGGAGCAGGGGAGGCAGGAAGGAAGGCAGAGTTTTATGTGTGGTGCATAGCATTTGCTAACTGTTTAAAGCAGATGCTGATAGGGCAGAGCTATAGATGTAGTTGGAAAGTGGGGATGTGTGGATTGAGGTGGGAATCATCCACCAGACTGGCTAAGGGGTGATGCCCCAAAGCAGGAATGTACTGGTAATTGGTAAAGGAAATGCTGTATGTTGCTGAAGAGAGACTTTTTTAAGATGCTCTTACATTAGGAAGTGGGAAAAAGGAGAGTCTTTCATGCATGAAGAGAAGCTATGACAGAAAGCTGGTGGGAGGTGCGTGACTGGAATGCAGCTCTGTCCACAGGAGGTAAGCAGAGGTGAGAAGGTTGTTACATCTCAGTATTCATACACAGTGAGGTGCTGCGAAGAAGGAAGAGCGTCCAGCCACAAAGGAACGTACAGAATGATAGAAAGGGCACATTGTAGACAGTGCTTAAATAGTAGGAAAGGGTGAATGTGTGGGGCTGTTTCCCTATCTGCTGAAACTGTAACTAAGTACCTTATAACAAAGCCACCAGAGATGACGTGGCTGAACAACTGCATAGTGTTCAACCACAGGCCATTCTGAGAAGTGGTAAATATTCTGTGTGAATGTTACCTGCTAATGAACCTGCCTTCATCTCTTTTGCTGATCTGATTTACATTTCAGCAAAGCTTCCTTAAAAGATAACACTGTGTCAAAATGCAGTAAACTATCCTAAGAGGATTTTTTTAAGTATGAGTATTACAGGAAAGGAGTACTGCACGCTCATCGGGCAGCAGTGGTTTATTTTTGAAGCGTTCTTAGATTGCCAATTCACCTTGTGAAGTGGCAGAAGGAAAAAGGTGATATGAAGGTCATATTGGAGTCATGTCATCACACTTATTTGAGGAATGGAAAGAAGCTATACAGCTATTCATGCTTCATGTATTAAGTAACTACACTTTTTCTATGCATTCAGTGTGGAGGGTAATGATCCCAATGCAAGGAGAGGACATTGGAGAGGAGGAAAGTAAGTGGTATGGATCGGCAGGATGCCTTTGGGGATTGCCATCTGTTGCAGCTTGCACATATTTGTAGGGTGTCATGTAGCAAGCAAGTGTTGGCATTAAAAGCAGTCACAGACATGGAACAGGTTAGCTGGTTGTTTGAGAAGAATGCGAGAGCACTGGGATGTGGAGCTGAGCAGGGAATGTATGAGCCAGCACATGGGAAGTCATGGATCCTCATGCATGGATCAGTTTTTTCTTATGGAGCAAAGAAATGCTTGTCTGATGAACTGGTTTTGCACTTTCAATGGGATAAATAATCCCCGTATGTTCAGAGGGTTAACATGGCTTGTGTTTACGGCCAGCGTTACACAAGGTTTAAAGTTTTGAGTTCCAAGGTCTTGACTCAGCCCCACAGCAATAACTGGTATGCAGAATATGGAGAAACGCTTAGATTTGAAATGGCTTTAATTTCAGCCTTCAGCAACAGAGAATTTTAAAAACAAACAGAAAAATTATAGGATATCCACTGGGTAGAATAGCAGTGTTCAGTTTTCCTGCTCCTAGGTTTGACCTGAGATGTCTAAAGTCTAATAATCTGTGATATGTGATGAAATGTGTATGAGAGATGGGTGACTTTTGAAGAGAAAGTACTGAAGAGAGGAAGTAATTTGTGTTTGTAGTTTTCCTTTCTTGATAGTGAAAAACTTGCTTTGAATTGTACTACACTTCTAGGATAGCATCTTGTTATGTGGAAAAACATTTTTTTCATGTGTGCAAATAAATACAAAAAACAAATTCTGCTCAAAACAGTCTTCACATTTCCTCTTTGCCCAAGCTCATTCACACCTTTATGCTTGCTTTCATTTCATGTTTTTCCAGGAATATTTTCCTAGGTAATGCCTGCTGGATTTTAGTTGTTGTAAACACCCCAAAAACCACCAATCCAGAAATCTCTTCCAGCCACAGTGACTATGGATGAGTCTGTGTTGGCCACAGATTGCTTGTGCCTTCCTGTGCTCACCAGAACACTTGCGGGTGGGGGTTTAGGTTTATGTTCACATAATCTGAACAGCACCACGATCTTTGACATGTTTGTCTGGCAAGTCCTTTAACTGGATGCTTGCATACTCTTCCCTTGTTGATGCAGTGCATCATGCATACTTAGTGAAGAAGGAGAGATCAAAATTTCTTCCAAAGTCTGCAACAAGTTGGAATGATGGAGTTCTTGCCCAAGACCTTTTAAATGTAGGTAGATAAATCCTAATCTGGTGGATGAGGAAGTCAAGACATGGATGCTACTGTCAGTTACTCAGCATCACAAAAAGAAATCCGTGGCAGAGGTTCTCATTCCTGTTGTGCTCAAACTGCAAAGCTGCTACAGTGACTCTGGGGATATTTAGTTAACATATGTGTCTGTCACAGTTTTCCAGTGTGGTATGATGCTGTGTATTTCTTTACCTATCATCTGATCTGAGTTAGCATTTCTCCCTGCCCCGAACAGTTGGGGATTCTCTGCACTTTAACATATTGCATCTTCCTCTTGTCTCATACCTAGGTATGAGAAGGGGATGGCTGATAGGATTGTGTACTTTGCTCTCTTTGGCCCTGTTTTTTGTGTCTGGAAAGGTACTGAAATAGATTTGAATTTCAACAGGAGTGCAAGGTGAATTTGCAACCCAGTGTAGAGGTGCAAAGTAAGAATTGTTGCAGACAACAGTTGTTGCTTGTCGCCTTGTCACTATGTGGGTATACTCAGCCTTCTAGGCAGTATGTGGCATAGCCCAGATTTCAGAAAGATTGTCAACCCAAAGACAAGCAGAGAGACCTTCAGCCCAGGTGAATGTCCTGTCCATGAGTTCCTGTGTGCACCATTTTCAACAGTGGATAAAATGTCCTGGACATGGCAGAAGCCCTTTTTTCTGTGGTGTAGCTTTATCTTGGCTATTCTTTTATGCAATTAAAGAAGGGCATATTATGTGCTTAATCATACATTGCTTTCTCTGCTTCTCTTGCTTCTGTTCTCTTCTCCCACCTCCAGGCTTTGAATTACTGTACCAGCCAGATGTGGTCCGACTGTACCTCTCCATCCTCACTGAAAGTCAGAACTTCAACACTTTGGAAGCTGCGGCAGGAGCTTTGCAAAATCTCAGTGCTGGCAACTGGACGGTGAGTGCAGTCCAGTCTCTTTTCTTTCCTTTGTGTAAGTGAAGAGCAAAGCTATGTCCCGTTATAAGCGTGCTGTTACTTTCTGCATTTACATTTCCTTTAAAAAGGAAGGGAGATGGGATCTCCAAGTAAATTGTTTCCATCCTGTTTGTCTACTTTAGATGTTTTGTATCTTTTTGACAGATGGTGTTAGTGTCACTGAGCTCATGACAATTTAACCATGAGTAGGTTTTACTCCTTAAACCACTTAACCATTGCTTTGTCCATTCAGAAAAGCCTGTTGTTAGATGATTAAGTGTCCTGAATACTTAACTCATTGCATTGTCAGATTGCTCAGGGAGCTGCACTCTGTAGTGTTCTCTGATCTGAAGCATGCCCAGCATTCACCATGCTGTTCTCTCAAAGGTATGCCTGATCACTTCTAGAACCGCATGGCAAAGTGGGAACTGATCGGCAGCCTGAGGATCAGCAGGATGGTTTTCTCAGCTGTCTTGAGTACAGCATATTTTTAAATGAATAACGAAACAAAATAAAAGCATGAAATTGGAGGTGGGGGAAGGTAACACGTGCTTTGGATGCTTTTGTGTTCAGTCTCCTTTTTTCCTAATCCAGAGGGATGTGTTTTCCTACTGAGGTGTGTACAGAACAGTTGCTGATGGATGATGCTCCTTCCTTCTTTTTTTGTCCTCTCCCTAGCAAGTTGCATTGCTGTAGGATGAACTACTGTGTCCTTTTTTCCTTGGTGTTTGATGAAATCAAATCGTGAATTAAGTTACAAATACATCAGAACACACAACCTAACTAGTCTTTGCAGGGAAAAAAATTAATTACAACACTGAAAGAAATGCCAAGGGCAAGGAGAGGACAGGTGTATGAACTCACAATACTTTGTTGTTTCTCTTCCCTTGTGTGTTCTGATCAGTGGTCCACGTACATCCGTGCAACAGTGAGGAAGGAGAGAGGGTTGCCAGTACTTGTGGAGCTGCTGCAGTCCGACTCTGACAAGGTTGTGAGGGCTGTGTCTATTGCCCTGAGGAACCTTTCCATGGATCGTCGCAATAAAGATCTTATAGGTACCTTCTGAACTTTCCTAACCGGGCTGGGGTCTTGGATACCCTTGAGAGACTTCACATTTTCTGTTACTTGTGCTGAGGATTCATTTCATTTGCAATTTCCACCTGTACTATTGAAGATTACTCTGTAGCCATCAAGCAGAGGGCTGTTATCTCGGAATGTATTTCCAAACCATTCAAACAAGCTGTGGTTTGAGGGAACTCAGTAGTCAAAACAGATGGAGATTTTTGCAGAAGAGAGCATGTGTAGGGGTGCGTAGGACTGGGTAGGTTAAGAGGTTTCTTTTCTCTTCATTAACTCTGACATGGCACTTGTGCTTCTGGTTGCACATGATGTTTACAGACATTGCTCCTTAGGCCTGCTATTTAGGTTAGAGTGGGACTCTTGACCTTGGTATGCTGAGCTAACCTGGGGAAGTGCAGTGGGCTCTAAAATTGTCTCTCTCGCTTCCTTCTCTCCTTCTCATGGTTTTGAAAGTAACTGGACACCAGACCATTAGTGCTCTCTAGCTCCTGTCTAAGGGAGTACATAAGCATTCACCTGCCCAGAAGCAGGAATCTTGAAAGATTCAGCTGTGAGTTGAGTTTTCCTCTGGTTGCCTCTATATTTAACTGACTTACAGTGTAAACTGTAACCTTGTCAGGTCAGGAAATACTGGTCACATGCTTAGGGCCATCGTCAAAGTTAATACTAACAAACAGCAAGGTGGGATTCTGCCTTGTTACATCGGGTTCTTTTTTTAATAGTTCAGAGGTGTAGGTAGGCAAATGGCACAGACGGACACCCGGGAGTGATAAATTCTGTACTCCTTGGATTTTTGCCAGCACTATACACTGAGAAGGCTAACTGCACCCAGGAGGAAACACTCTTTCTTTTGTTGGGGGAAGGTTAATAAATGCATGGCTGCATACCTTGCCCCAGAAGGCCTATTACAAGGCTAAGTTGAGTAAGCCATGTGCGTGTATTAGCATGAATATGTAGCATTGGCAGCAGCTAGTGGATGCTTTTTGCCTCAGGCAATGCGAAGTATGATAGATGCTGGCTGTAAAATTCTCAACAAGGAGTTGTGTTGAGCTTTTTCCCCTCAATACCTTTTAGCTTTCATTCTGAAGGACCTGGATATCAACTCTCAATCATCCTGAAATAACGAATGATAAATACACTGTTAAGTTACAATCTTGAGGTTCAAAACATGTGCATTATAAAGTTTTTCAACATGGCAAACACCCTTGAGATCTACCGTTCAGAATGGGAAGCTGGAATGCTTATTAGGGCTGAATAATGGGGTCTCTTCCCCTTATCTAGGTAGTTATGCCATGGGTGAGCTGGTAAGAAATTTGCCCAGCAGGCAGCAGAGATCTGCAAAGAACCTGGAAGAGGATACGGTGGTTGCAGTGTTGAATACCATCCACGAAATCATTACTGACAGCTCAGAAAATGCAAGGTCTCTGATCCAGACACAGGGCATTCAGAAGCTGGTAGCTATCAGCAAGTCAAGGTAAGTGACAGTTGAAAGCAAAATGCATAAGAACTCACTGCAAACATGGAAATGTCACTATGAACAGCAGCTTTTGCTTTGTGAAAGTATTCAAGTATCCTGACCTTTCAGAGCCTTTCATTTCACAGCAGTCAATATATACACAGGAAGAACAGTCAGCACCTTTAATAGGTTTACTTGATATTAAAAAAAAAGTTAATTGAGTAGTCACTTCATGCTAAGACATGCCCTCTTCCTGCCAGATACGTCCTGGTGCCATGTATGCATTTAGCAGACATCATCTGCAGTGAAACCATGGTCTTTATTTTTAATGTGAGAGGCCTTTTTCCTGTGGCAGCATTCCACTTCTGGAACGCCAGTGATGAGATCTGGTTTTTTTAAGTCAAATATTAATGATGTGCAGCAATTGATGTGGCCGAAGGGGCTGGTGGTGGTATTGGAAGTGACAAATTATCACTCTGCAGTTCTGCCAAAAACTGTGTTCTGACTGCTTTAGGGAAAGGTTTGTTTTGCATAGTTCAGCCAGTTAGAAGTGCGCTTCCTTCGAGGTGTGTTTTTAGTAAACTTCTAGGAGAGTATCTGAAGATTTTGTTGCATTGCATTGTTACGAAATACAAGAGCCAATCGAGAATCTAGCCCTGGATTATTTTATAGAGGGTGCTTTTGTACTGATTTAGTAAGGAATAGATAAAATTTCATTTTCCATTTTAAAATAGCTTGGTTTTTGCTGACCAAAATTGCTTTGTAAGGTTTTTTTAAACCATGAAGTAACTTCATTGAATTGTGAGGAATATATGTAAGTTGGGGTAAAGGTGTGAAAAGTGGCTTAGAATTTGTTTTGGTTTGTTTGTTGGGGTTTTTTTCTAAGTAAATCCAGGCAGGATGGAACCTATCTGTCTTTTGATAATGTCAGCTACAAGACAAAAGAGTCACCCTGGCCTCAATTCTTGCCCAGACATACGTGTGAAAACCCAGAAATCTGCAAAATTTACAGTTTCTTGTTTTAATTTTTTTTTTTGTCAGCAAATACCTATAGATAGAGGGCATTGAATGATTTCACGTATATCCTACAGCTTCTATGTTAAAAAAATAGCTGTATGGAGTACTAGGTATCTTATGGATATTGTTCTGGTGCAAAGAAGTCAACATACAAGTAGCCTTACATTGCTTGATATTTAAGCTCTAATTTTATCTTTCAAATCAGCCAGTCTCCCAGAGAAACAAAAGCAGCATCTCATGTTCTTCAGATGATCTGGAGCTATAAAGAACTACGAAATGCCCTGCAGAAGGATGGTTGGAATAAATCACACTTCCAGGTGAAGATACTGGGTCTTAGGAATTTCTATAACTACTAACTAGATCTTGAGTGGAAGGTGTCCTCGCTTAGTCTGATACCACAGTCTGATAGATTGTGGGTTATTCTAGGAGATAGATCAATGTATTATAACCTGTTCAGTCACAGCATCATGCATGTACTTGCTGGGTATGTTTCTCAGAGGTTTGTGAAATGCAGCTCTTTAGGTTTTGGAAGTATGCCACCTTATATAGGCCAAATGCCCGTGCTTTACTGGAGGAAGAACTAGGATGCTGTTTCTCAGTTGGCTCTCATTTGAAACATTCCATCTAGCAGTGCAGGGCAGCCACCTGTTCTTGACATGCAGCCTCCTCAGCTGTCCTTCTGAAAAGGCTGAGCTCCTTTTACAGACCACCAGTGCTGCCATTTAGATAACAGGAAGAATATTCCAACAAATCTATGTGAAAATAAAAAATACTCCAGTGCCATATTATCAATGGGAAGGAGGGGGACTTAGCAGCATTCTGTAATTTCTCTCCACACCGTTTGTTATTTTTCTTATTCAGTTTCCCTGATTATGTGATTTTTTGTTTCATAGTCTGTTTCTGCAGCTCCAAAGAATTCCAAAGTTACTGCTGGCAGGTCTGGCTACGATGACAGCACTTTGCCTCTGGTGGATAAAAGTCAAGGTCAGTTCTCCTCTTTATCACTTTTTCTATTGTGCTTTGCTTGCATTTTTTCTGGATTTGCCGCATCTGTGTTCAGGGAGTGATAGGGCCAGGAGGAGGTAAAAATGTGTTTATGTGGAGCTTTTAACCTCACAGTTCCAAAATGATCAGTCCAAGTAGCTGGATATAGATAATATTCCTTCCCTTGTGAAATGTACACTACTGATGTTTTCTCAACTTGCACGCAACGTAATCAGATAAATCTTCTTGGGCAAATTTGGGATAGACGTGAGTTGGAACTTTGAAAGAGAACAGCCTCGTTTGACAATGGTGTATATGTATTAATAAATCTGACCTTACCTCTCCCCAGTACTGCAGTCTTTTCCTTTCTAAACAGAACTACCTGGTTTGGCAATGCTTCTTCCTCTCCTGTGCGTTTTGTTCACTGGAGATGGTTTATCCAAACACTAGCTAAACCCATCTGTGCTTGTTCTTCAGGCCTGATGCAGCTGTGCCAACACTGGTGTAGCTCCAGCTGTAGTTCTGTTACAGTTGCTTTGTCTTTTCAAGCCCGTTCTAGCTTATAAAATTCAGATGTAAAAATTTCTGTTCAGAAGTCTTTAGTCTCCTTCGTCAAGAGTTTGCCACGTTGCGCTTTACCTGCTTTAACTGCAGATTACTGCAGAAAAGACAGCCCCACCTTGCTTTGCCTGTTTCTACATTCCCTCTCTTTGATCAAATCTGGCACATTTTGCAGACAGAGGATGACTCAGGTCAGTTTGCTGATCTGACAATAAACTTCTTGTTTTCTTTGTGGGTTAGCTTTCTGTTGGCTTAGCAGGCTGCTAGATTGGACTGTGTGCCATGTGAAGCTGCACCCTTACTTATTTTCTTTCTCTCCTGTCCTGGAGGGACCAGAAAGAAGCTTGTTAATAGCAGTAGGTAGTCCAAAGCAGAATTGCAGTTTCTGTTACCGCTTGGAGAGAGGGAGTTCTATATTACAGTGTCAAAGCAGAAAATACAAGGATTACATGTGCTCTCTGGAGAGCTTAAATCAAACTTCCCTTTCTGAATAGATACGAGTTGAATAGTTGGGATTTTTTTTACGATAATCTGTGTTCAGTACTTTATGGACTCCTCTGGTCCTGTGACTAATTTAAAGGTACTAGGTGTTGAGAAAAACAAATGTAATTTGTTGTTTTGATGTTTCTGTTTTACAGATAACGAGAAGGCTGGGAGTCGTGATATGATACCTATGGATGAACTTGGCCCAGGTAATTCAGCCATAGATCAAACCCCCTGTCTGTTTCAGTAGAGCACACTGTCACTCATGGGAAAGTTCAACTATTTCTCTAGGTGATACTCTTTCAGAGGGATAAAGCTGACATTTAAAAACAGGACATTACCTTCCAAAAGATTGGTCCTTTTTTTTTTTCCCCGTTTTTTGTTTTCTTTTAAATACATGTAGAGTGTACGCACGAATTTCTCCACTACTGTAGGCCTAGAGTGGAGATATACTGACCTAGCTTTCCTACTAGTCTCTGTCCCTTGAGGCAACTACATTCTTTGTTACAGATCTGGAAATCCTGGGGATTCAGAAGGTAAAAAAAATGTTGAAAATTTACTTCAGTGTAAATTTGTGTTGAAATCCATTCTGTCTGTTTTCTGGAGGTAGCACCAAAAATAAATTACTATGTATGATATTCCTGGCTCCACCTTTCATTTACTTGCATCTAGCCAGGCCTGGCTTTTCCTATAGACTGAGAACAGATGGATAGTATCAATTAAGTGCTTTGAGATTGATAATGTCTGTAGTTTAAGACTTGTAGAGCATTTTCTTTACTGATGTAGAGAAACTTGCTGTGTGGTCTTGGGAATTTGCTTTACTACTTCCAGTTGATGTTATTTTTATTTACCTATATTAATGCCTCCAAATCAGTTTGATATACTGATGTTTGTGATTGTAGCTGAATAAAATAGCAAGTTAGAACCAAGCTGAAAGCCAAGCATGTTCAGAAGTTAAAATAACAGGTATATATGTATTTTGTATTCTTAGAAAAAGATGCCACATGCCATGAATCAACTGTCCATATATATTTTGCCTAGGGCAACACCAAAACATTTGTTTTCACAATGGAAGAAAATAACTTCAGAGAAGCTTGCCTGGCAGGCTAGCTCTGCGCTAGCAAATGCTGCAGTATGGACAGTGCTGATTTTAGTCTCGATATTAATTGTTGCCTTTTGCTTTCAGGAGTTACTGGTACAGCTCTGAGTACAAAATTAAGTGCAATTAACAGCATATGTACAACATCAGGCAGATTCTCTGGGACATTCTGTTCTCCAGTCTTTTTATCACTTATTAGAAGATTAAATCTGTCACGTTTTCCTGGCCCCAGCTCTTGAGTATTTTTTTAACTCCAATATGACTGGCTTCATGCTGCTTCAGAGGTCACCAGAGAAGGGACCTAATTAATTCATCCAGTTTACTATCCTTAATTCCAAGGAACGGGAGTAGCAACTTTGTACTTCATCTCTTTCCTTCAGGCTTTTCCAAATGCTGTATGTTTGGGGGTTTTTTTGTCTGAATGGGCACACTTATATGAAGGGCTGCTCTAGACTATATTTTCTGATTTTAACTTTGTTGTGGACTCTTGTATTCCGGAGTTTTGGTGTTTTTTCCACTCTGGAGTGAACTGGCAGATAGAAGGAGCAGAACGTAAACATGAAGTCCTGTGGGTTTGTACTTTCAGTAAGCAGTTTGGTTGTATCCCTGCATACTCCACAGCAGCCTACATTGAGTCTCCAGGAGAGACTGACCTCACTTGTATTTGCCAAGAAAAAGCATGGCAGAGTAGCAGAGAAAGCTGTTGAGCACCCCAGATATCTTTTTATTGCAGAAAGTCCTGTGCCGTGGTTTCAGTTGTGTGTTTTTCTGTTGCCTTCCGTTCTGACTTCAGCTGCCTTAATATCTTTCTACTTTATATTCAGTCTTTTAAAGAATTCTCATCTGTCTCCAGCTTTATGTTGTACATTTCATTTAATTAAGATGCTTCTAGGTTGCATAGTTAACTTTCTGCTGTGCTGCTTTGGTACTGAATGGTAATAGCCTCAAACAGATCAGAGGGTGCCAGTGCAGAACTCTGAGTTTCTCTGCCACACATATGTTAGCAGTACCCATCCATGCAGCCAGGTCCTTCCAGCCAAGAGTATTCATCCTTCTCCCCTGCAGTGTACAAGACTGCTTGTTCCAGAACATCACCGCTTGTCTGCTGCTCATCTGTTGCCTCTTTTTATCAGGCTTCAACTCTCTTGATGCCTGGGACTTTACTGGTAACCCACACTGACTCTCAAGATTGTAAGAAGAAAATTGCTATTGGAATCTCAGCTTGTCTGCTAATGCTGTGGGGGTTGTACTTCTCTGGAAAGGAAATTGGGTATCAGTGTGGCTAGAGAGGCAGAAAGATGTGTTCCCCCTCAGCTCACAGTGCTAGACCAGTCAGATTCCTGTTTGGAACAGTGGGAGGGGAGGGCCTGGGTAGAGTGTGGATGTCCTGGGAGATGGAAGAAAACGTGTGTTAGGAGTTACTGTGGGATGCACTAGACAGCCTAATGCAGGAATAGCTCAGGTCTGTCAGACCTCATCAGCTCTAAGCAAGTGGCTCTGCATCGAGTAATCTGAAGATCATCAATGCTTATTGTCACGATGCTGCCTGAGGGTGGCTGTGACCCTGAGCTGTCTGTGGAAGCAGCAGAACTGTGATCTCGAGGCTGTATGCCAAATTTGAGAGTTCTCCAAAACTGTATCTGTGCTTCAGTCAGCCTGCAGTCAGTCAGCCAAGAGCATCTGTGAGCTGGGAGTTGTTAAGTCCAGAGACACATAGTTCAGATGCCTCTGACCTACATGCCCATCTTGAGGCATAACTTTTCATTTCTCCTCCTCCTCCTCCTTTTTGATGAGTCCAGAGGTTTGATCTTTAGATATTGAGAGCTATTAGGGCTTGGATGAATTGACAGTCATCAGGCATTTGGTCCTGTAGTCTGTGATAACACAAAAATGTTGCCACAGAGTGAATGGGAGATACTCAGTGAAACAATAGATGGCAACAAATAGAACGTTGAGCAAGAGAAATAAACAAGACAAGAATAGGATGTGACTCTATTGACCAATATAACTTTTGTCTATGTGTTAAATTGTATGGACTCGGAATAATGCACTGACACCTTGGAGCAGTAAGATCAGTGTAGGTCTCATTTATGCCACAGAATTAATTCTGATCACTTCGTAGAATGAATCTGAAACGTAAGAGAAGAAGTGTTTTCTAATTTCTTCAGAGAGCAGTGGTCCTTGGGTCACAGAGGTATGACTTCTCTGATGCAGCCTCCTTCAAGGTAGTTCTCATTTTATTAGGTCGAATCATGAACTTCCTATCTCTCCTGCTGCTTGTCTTGTCAGAGTCCTAGCACAGTGTGTGGTTTTTAGAAACACATCATCCATTAGTGCTGATGTGACCGCACCGTTAGCGTTCGGACCACACAGCAGTGGGCTGACAGCATGAACTGAAAAATATGTTGGCATTTGGATATGAACAACGAAGTTCTTGACCATTCATTGTTGTGAGATTATTGGAATTGGCAAAAGCCTGATCTTCCTGTTACTGCTGTCCTGGCAAAGCGTGATTTTTAGAAGTTTTTTGTTAGTATTGAAGATCCATTGTGCTTCTAATTTTTTGATTACAGTCCTTACTGCTGACCTTCTTCCTGGAAGTACCACAGCTACCATGCTTCTCTTAGTAGCTGTCGCTTTCTAGGGGTAGGTTAAAGGTTTCCTTTGTATCTTGGCAATTAATTTAAAAACCATTTGTGGATAACCCATGATGATGGCACTACAAAAATGCAAAGTGATCCATTCAACCATTGTGTGTAATTAATACTGGATTGTTAGAAAGCTAACATTCAGTTGTTGTGAGTTTGATTTTTATTTTTTTTTGGGGGGGGGGGGGGGGTCAGCATGTTTCTGCCGTTTAAATACATACCTGGATGAACTATTTACTCCTAAATAAATGATGAATCTTTAGATTAGGGTATGACTTACTAGCAGTGTTCTTGTCTGTCATTTGAAAGAGAATTACTGGTCACGTGTTCCCCCACAAATGCTGGCTGGGTAGCTGGATGCAGCTGGTAGGCTTTAGCTTTTTTCTTTTCTGTTTGAAAGGAAGAGCCAAGAATATCAGTTATGTTCATTGTCAACAAATAATTCTAACTAAAGCACTGTGTTGCAATTATTTTCATGCTTTAAGATCTGTGTACTACATGTACAACTCCAAAATTCTTGAGTTATTTTTAGGTAGCATGGTTAAATAAGGTATCATCCGTGATGTCATAGTTATATGCTACTTCAGGTGCTTGTTGCCAGTCCACATGCACTTTTATTCATGAGATATGCAGGAAAACTACAGCTCAGAAAGCTAACGTGGCTGTGGCCAGCATCAGCATCCTTTAGGGTCCTGCTCTGTGACTGTGTTTGGTACAAGTCACTCTGGCTGCATGTGCTTTTGTCAAGTAGGCAAACAGGGCCTCTTTATGCACTGGAACCCCACAAAAAACACAACTTTTTCCTAATGACCTGTTGCAGGCAAGTTGTAAACCAAGCCAAGAGGGGAGCATTTTTATAGTTTATATGTAGAACTTTTTTGTGGTATTCTAAGAACCTGGTTTGTCAGGACATGAAAACACTAATGATCCCACAGTTACATAGGAGAAAACAAAAGCCTACAGGGAGCTATAAATTTGAGTGTCATCCACTCCAGATTACAGTGCTGTCAAAGCAGAGCAGGAGACGATCTATTTGTCACTGATAATGAGGGAAATTTGATGCATCAGGAAAACAAATTAAGATTTGCATTGGTTGACAATGATTCAAAGCAAAGGTTTTGAAATAATTGGAGCCATTTCTTCATAAAACTCCCTAACACATTTCTTCCTTGTGTTCATCACACTTTCATATTGTTTCTTAGTTGTCAGGAGAAAAAGCACCAACAGGTGCTGCTTTGTAATGAAAGACAGTCCAAACACAGCAGGGTTTGCATTAAGATTTCTTCCAATTCGACAGGCCCTTTTTCTCAGTGCTCTGAAGGGGACTCTTCCAAATTATTGTCATGCCTTGCTAGTAGTCAGCCTCAGGAAGAGTGGGAACATGCTGCAGAGCATTCAGAGAATGAACACAGCCAATTAATGAGGCTGCTAAGCAAGGAGCACAAGATTTAGGCTGAATTTGGAGCTCATTAGCCACAGGGCGTGTGATGACAACTTGCTGCTTTCCTTGGGCACTCTAAAAACTGCAGCAGGCTGGGATGAAAACAGTGCTGCTTGCTAATGAGTTCCAGCATCTGGAGTGATATAAAAAGAGGGCTTTCTGTTTTGTTTTAAGCTGGCAAAAATGAAATATCAGAGCTGGAGAGCTTACGAAAAGCAGGCTGCCAGCATCTTTGGGTTGTGATGGTTTATTTTCCTGTTTCTTTGCTGAAGAATTCTGCTTGCATCAGCTCTGTTTATGCTCTCACTTGTGCTTCATGCCTGACTGTCATGTTTTTTTTCCTCAGATGGGTACTCCACCATCGACCACCGGGACAAGGAGCGCAAATACAAGGCCACTGATAACACAGGGGATGCTTCTGAGAAAGAACCTTTGAAAGTGAGCTCTTACTGCTGACTGCTAGTTAATGCCTTTAAAAGAAAGGAAGCCTTATGTCCTCAGCAAGAAATATAGAGTAGTTACTCACCAGGGGGAGTGTAAAGGGCTGGTTTTTTTCATTGTTTTGTTGTTGATAGTGCAACTAGAAATACAAACAAAATGTGGCTTTCCAGTGCAGGAGCAAATGAAAGCAATCGCCTTATTCTTAGAAATGGATTAGAAAATGTTTGTTCTTTCACCCTGGTCCAGACAGAATACCTTAGCCCAAAAGTCTGTAACTGTGCTCTGTGCTGACAGTAGTGTCATACAGCTTTATTGTTTTCACCATAAACAGCAGATGTGAGATCGTGTGTCTGTGTACAGGAGTGTGGTGAACGGTATTCCTTTCTGCAACACTCACAGTTCTGATGGTGGACTATGGGCATGGTCCAAGGAGATGGAGAGGAAGTGCATCGTTGTGCTTGTGTGCCTTCTAAAAGCAAATTTAGACAACTTTCTAATTTAAAAATCTTGCTCCACAAAGTTCTCTGTATTGTGGGTCGTGTGCAAATGTGGCTTAGTCGGTTCTGTGTAATTTCTGTGGCATTGCTATACCTTTTCAGTACACCTTTGAAAAAGTTGATTAATGCTGGGTCCATCAGTTCTCCCTGGCCTCAAAACAATCTTGTGTTTTCCCCTGGAGAACTAGTTTAGTGGAGGAAAGGGACGAGGAGGAGGATTCATTGAAGCAGAAACACTGTTAGTCTGCAGGAGGCTGTCCTTAATAACCTTCAGCATGTTGCTGGTAATACCAGAAAATCCAGGCAATTCTTGTTGAGTGGAAACAAACTCCAGTCAATTAAAAGGAAAACCCACTATTATTGAACAAGGGAAAGAAAAATGTGATTTGGAGAAAAATATTTCCATAGGGCGTGAATCAGGAAGATGTTCTGCTGCATGAGTCTGCCTGTGTTAACTTGCCTGGTCGTGCATTTCTTGCTGTGTCCTGCCTTCCCATTAAGGTGTACCCTGGAGAACAGCTTCAGTCCAGCTGGACGTTGCTGTAAGCACAGATCACCCTCTTCACTTTGCCCGTTCTGGGTATAGCTGCACCTTGTTGGCGGCTGCCCGGTGAGACTTTTCGGTAGGGGTGGCTGTGCTCCTTCATTTCTTTTTGGAATGATAAAACTGAGCTGATTACTCAAGTTATGTATGTGCTCCCCTGCTCCAATGTAGCAAGAGACAGCCCTGCTTCAACCAGTGTCAAGGAAATAAACTTCTATTTCCCTCACCACATCACAGTTCTGTAATGTTTTGCAAGGTCACAGTGGGAATGGATGCAGTGAGTGACATAATGTCGATGGATAGGAGCTTGACAGAAAATGTCTTTCTAAGGAAAACAGACTAGAGCAGGAAAATTAACAACTACTTGGTATTTTTACCACTCAAAATTCATTAAAGTCATCCAATACAACCCTCAAAATCACATCAAGCAGCCCAAACTCCACTGTATGTCTGAAATGAAGCACAAGTGAGTAGATGCTTTGCTCTCACAAGAAGACAAAGAAAATACTTCGCCTCAATAATGTGTTTCCTGTAGTTTGTGCTGCCTTGTGGTTTCAAGGGCAGAGGGTAAACTGAATTCAACATGTTGTACATATCAAAGGTATGTGCTCCATGCCTTCAGTTGGGCAGAGCTGAGTAGTTGCTACTCGTCCATCCTGTGAAACAGAAATGTATCTCTGGGGCCTTCTGGCCTGTGAACTGTTTGATAACCATGGCTCTGAGGCTCAAGAGTGGCCAAAAATTGTGACTAATGATGGCAGGGAAGTGCAGTCTTTTGGCTGGTGCAGATGCTTTTGTCAGTATTGTGCTTATGCTGATCTTGTTTCTTTCTCTACCACTAATTTTTCCTTATGTGTCTTTAAGCTGACTTGTTTGGTGGTTTTGTTTGATTAATCCGCTCTGTTTTGCCTTTAACTCCTCACCTTGTGCTGCAGAATGACACAAATAGGAAAAACATTAACAGGAGTAACAGGGCTTCGGTGAATCTGGTGGATGCCCGAGACATTAAACCCCAGCCTGTTGACTCCTGGGTCTAATTTGCATGCATGGTAGGTCCTTTTAATGGTAATTGGTGCTAGTGATTAACTTGTCTCATGCATGATCTGTATTGCTGTGGAATCTCTTCAAGGCTAACTGCTAACTGGGTCCTTTCAGACAAATGAAAATGCATTAGAAAAAAAGTGGTGTTTGTATTATTCAGTGTGTCTTTAATGAAATGCAATCAAACACCACTGTTTGATTAAAAAATAACCTGTCAAATAACCAGGCAGTAAATTAATATTGTGAATGATTGGTTGTCAGCTGAAATGTGAAAGATTTCTGCTGTTAGGCCATGGGAATGAATTTTAATAGTATGTTCCTGCTTCCAACAATTTTTTTGTTTCCCCCTCTATGCTCATTATAAGGATTAGCCTGAGACTCAAGGAAAAGCATATCCTTGACTATTTATGGATGTCCCCCTGAGGTTCCCATGCATTACACAGCCCTGCCCATCTGCAGGAAAGCTGCTGTACACAAGTTACTTTGCAAGGAGAGATGATTTTGGTTAGACAATAAATATTTACCCACAACTCCCAGTTCTTAATTATTCTGTATTCTCCACACCCCCCCCCTTTAAACCACAGTCTATTTTGCACTAGACCTTTCTTGTAAAAGCTTTCTCTCCACGCGCGCGC